>LR738709.1:325149095-325211014 GCA_902687465.1 Secale cereale
CAACCCCGACACCACACCCCGACAACGGACCCCCTGACCCCGACACCACACCCCGACCCCAAAACAGCACCCCGACCCCGACACGGCACCCCGACACCGACAGGACACCCCGACCCCCGACACCTCCCGAAAAGGTGTTCTTTGGCCTTCCAGAGGCCGACGGGGTCATATATTTGTGAATTATTAGTTAGGTCATATATTTTTCGATTTAGTTATGAAAAACATCATATATAATTGTGTTGATCGTGTAGTTTTAAATGTGCAGTTGTTTCATCGCTGCGAGGTTTGGTGTTTGACGACCTCGTCGCGCGTTTGACGAGCTCTGCCCCTTCGTTTGTGGGTGAGCACAAATGACAAGTCCTCCTCCCCCATTAATTATTTGACCTATTCCGATGAAACTTGATAGCTAGCTATATATGTGTCTTGAATCATCAGTATGCGTAACCAATATGTGTCTCCCGTTCGAAAGCGTCATAGTTATAAATATGCATGCATTTGCATATTTATAACCTTGATTCTTTCGAATTGTCCAACGCTATCCATGGACACCCCGAGTATGTGTAGATTGGGTTCGTTTTCCCATATGCTTTGCTCCGGATCCGACGCATAAATTTCGTCAGTGCCTCCCCTGTTGTTCTCCGGGTACACATCCTCTCTATTTATTGCAGAGACGTGTATCAGGAGAACAGCGGGGAGGTGCTGCCGAAATTTTGCATCGGAACCGGAGCATAGCATGGGAAAATGAACCCAATCTACACATACACGGGTGGGATTAGGACCTATCATTACCTATTAGAGTGTAGGTTGCATGGACGTAATAAAATTGACAAAGTAGATCAACTGATGAATATATACATGGTGAATTACATATATAATTGTTGTGTGTCCAGTAGCTCTGAAAGTCAAGATGAGTGACCGTGCTTGGATGTATACCGGTCACACTGGTCAGAACAAATGGAGCGCTGAATGGTTCACAAAAACTAAGGGGTTTGTGCAAGCCGCATTTGCAAATGGCCAAAAGAAAACCTGGTGCCCCTGTTTCCGGTGCGGCAATTGGGAAAAGAAGACAGAGGCTGAAATGGGCAAACACCTGCAGAAGAGTGGTTTTACGCCCGATTATACGGTGTGGACATTTCATGGTGAGTGTGCCCAACATGACCGAGCTGAGGTGGATCGTCGTCGCACCGGCGAGCATGGTACCGGGATGGAAAACATGGTGCAAGACTATGATGATGCTCGGGATTCGGACGAGGAGATGGAGGAATCTGCAAAGGCCTTCAATGAAATGTTGGAGTCTTCGAAACGTCCGCTCCACGAGCACACTGAGCTTTGTCAGTTGGATGCCATCTCACAAGTAATGGCTCTGAAGGCTCAGTTCAACTTGGGCAGAGAATGCTATGACGCAATTATGACAGTATTTGGACGCTTTCTACCCAAAGGCCATGTAATGCCTGCAAACCTGTACCAGTCGGACAAAATCCTCCGTGCACTGAAGATGCCCTATGAGAAGATACATGCCTGTGAGAAAGGATGTGCCTTATTTAGGCTTGACTATGCGGACTTGAACTATTGTCCCATTTGCAAGTCTTCCAGGTATATTGTGGTAGACAACGGTATGGGTGAGAAGACACAGACCAAAATCCCCGTTAGTGTTCTTCGGTATATGCCAATCGTACCAAGACTTCAACGTCTTTTCATGGTCGAAGAGACGGCCAGACAGATGACATGGCACAAAACAGGCAAAAGAACCGAACTAGATGCAGATGGGAATCTGATGATGGTACACACATCGGATGGTGTTGCGTGGAAAAAGTTTGATGAATTACATGATGACAAAGCGGCAGATCCGAGGCATCCTCGAGGCGGCATCAGCACGGATGGGTTCAGTGTGTTTGGTATGACGGCAGCCCAATATAGTTGTTGGCCCGTATTTGTCTTTCCACTCAATCTCCCCCCCGGACAGATTATGCAAAGAAAGAACATTTTCCTGACGTTGATAATTCCAGGACCCAACTATCCGGGCAAAAATATGAATGTGTACATGCAGCCGCTTAAGGACGAATTGCAAGAAGCCTGGGATAATGGGTTCAAGACATACGACGCCTTTAGCAAACGGAACTTCATAATGCATGTCTGGTACATGTACTCGACGCATGACTTGCCGGCGTATGCGCTGTTCGTTGGCTGGTGTGTGCATGGAAGGTTCCCGTGCCCCACATGCAAGGGAGCTCTTGAGTTTCGTTGGCTTCAGGCCGGTCGCAAGTTTTCTTGCTTCGACATGCATAGACAGTTCCTGGATCCTCGCCATAAGTTCAGGAAAGACAAGAAGAACTTCATCAGGGGTAGAGTTGTCGAAAACTCTGCACCACCTGCATTGACAGGCCAACAGACCCTGGATCAGTTAAACGCTCTCGAGCCAGATCCACAACGTCCAGGGTACTTCAAGGGGTATAATACTAAGCGCGCGTGGACTCACAAAACATGCTTATGGGATCTGCCTTACTTCAAAGACCTCCTTTGCCCACACAACATCGACGTGATGCACACTGAGAAGAATATCGCCGAGGCACTTTTTGGTACATTGTTCGGCATAGATGGGAAGTCAAAGGATAATACTAAGGCCAGAGTCGATCTGGAGGCGCTATGTGATAGGCCGTTACAAAACATGAAAGAACCGAAAGGAAAGCAGAACTGGACGAAGCCAAAGGCATGGTTCAATCTTGGAAGGCCAGCTATGAGGGAAATTCTCTTGTGGGTGCAACAACAGTTGATGTTTCCCGATGGGTATGCAGCGAATCTAAAGAGGGGAGAGAATCTTGATAAACTGAAGATATTTGGTCTCAAGAGTCATGATTGGCACATATGGATTGAGCGGGTAATGCCGGTGATGTTGCGTGGCTTCATCCCTGAGGATGAATGGCTAGTACTGGCAGAACTCAGCTATTTCTTCCGTGTTCTTTGTGCGAAAGAACTATCGCCTGGCGTGCTAGAAGAAATGGAAGAGTTGGCGCCGGAGTTGATCTGCAAGTTAGAGAAGATCTTTCCACCGGGCTTCTTTAATCCAATGCAGCATTTGATTTTGCATCTCCCGACCGAGGCAAGATTGGGGGGGCCCGTGCAAAATCGTTGGTGCTACCCAACTGAGAGGATGCAGAAGACGCTTCGAGAAAAATGTAAAAATAAACGTAGAATTGAAGCATCGATGGCTGAGGCATTCATTACAGAGGAGGCGGCAAACTTCGTAACAGCGCACTACGAAGCCAAAAATCGTCATTTGCATAATCCGAAGCCTCGGTACAATGCTGACGAGCCTAAAAAGGGTGGATCCAACCTCAGCCTATTCAAAGGGAATCTCGCACCAGCTAGTGTTTCACAGCCAGTATCTTTGGATAACGAAGAATGGCGGACCATTTCGTTGTATATCTTCAACAACCTGATAGAAGTGCGGCCGTACATCGAGTAAGTTCTCGGTACATTGTTTCGCAACTTCTATTTCCTTTGAACTACTCTTATTCCTGGATATGTCATACAGTCGATACGTTACCATATTCTCGTATGGAGCGGAGATCCAAAAGGATTCCGTCGAAGAGTATGAGCTTCTCGCAAAGCAAGGAGGTGGCTATCCCGGTTTCATCTCTTGGTTCAAACAAACGGTAATTTCTATTAGACAATTTCATTTCATTCGCTAATTTGTGCATAATGCAACAATCCTTTCATATTAAACCTGTAGGCTAATTCAGAGTCTATGGACGCCGAATTGAGACAAGTCGCTAATGGTTTTGACTATAAGGTCCGTTCATTTGACAAGTACGACATCAACGGGTATCGCTTTCGTACCTATGGCAAGGAGCTATCGATGGCGGACCGAAAGTCAACAAATTGTTGGGTATCTGCTATCGGTGAAGGAGGTACCGAGTATTATGGGAGAGTTGAAGCAATTTTTGAACTTCTGTTCTATGGTGAAAACCCACCGAATGTCGTAGTCTTCAAATGTTATTGGTTTCAGCCGAAGGAGACTAGAAGGACTCATGAACATGTAGGGCTAGTTGAAATCAACCAAAGCACTCATTTAGATGTTCCTGATGTCTATATTATGGCTCAACAGGCGACCCAAGTATTCTATCTACCGTGGGCCTGCCAAACTAATCCAAATCTGAAAGGTTGGGATGTCGTTTATGAAGTGCCGCCACGTGCTAGACTTTCTCCCCCAAAGGAAGAGGATTATGAACCTCACATTAACCCAGACACATATGAAGGAGAATTCTTCCAAGAGACACGTCTTTCCAAAAAGCGTTTCAAGAACCGCTATACTTCACCCCAAAACATTGAAGTAGACAGCGACAATGAATCCGACATCACCCCAGAGGAGGAACAAGAAGAGCCGGAACAAGAAGAGGTTACTACTGCGGATGACCTGTCAATGCTTGACCGATTACGTCAAGGTGGCCTTGCACATGTTGATGCCAATGAACCCTATGAGCCCGTCATTGATTATAGTGATGATGATGATTATGCATTTATTGATGATACTGATCGAGATTATTAGTAGTGTCAGGTATTACATTTTTTTATGTTGTACTTGATGATGATACACTTAAGTGATACACATATTATTATTCATGTCGGTCTTTTTTTATGTTGTACTAATTTCGTTTACTGTTTGTCATGGCAGGTGTTGAAAGATGGTGGGCGCTGGTCGTGGGAGAGGAGGTAGGGTGACTGCTACGGTGCCTTCCTCGCCGCCACCCCCAGCCGTTTCACCCGAGCACGTGACTGCTAGGGTGGACTCGTCCGAGGAGGAGGCTACACGGACTCCGGTCCACGAGCCTCCGGTCCACGGGTCTTCGGCCCACGAGAGTTCGGCCCACGTGACCCCGGAGGAGCACACGTCCGGATGGGGTACCTGGCCGGATCAGCCCGAGGAGCCGAGTGACCATCAAGGCAGCTCCAACTTATATCAGTTCGGGCGCAACTGGGTATGTGGTTTGCTTCATGATTCATGCAATTCATTCATCATGCTAGCTTGAGCCCTTTAATTACTAATTTTCATTGTTTCTCTCTTTCAGGCACGCTACAATAAAGCGGATAAGGTGCCAGAGGTGTATGACCTGTATGCCATGGCCTACACTGCCTCTTTCAAGAAAGTCAAGGCTTTCTCTCAGTCTGACCTCGATGATGCAAACAACTTCACCAACATCTCCTCCCACAACAAGCTCGTGAGATATAGAGATGAGGGGAAGGCGAAGAAAGGGGAGGACTTTAACCCGAGCCAGGGTCCCATTGATCCAGAGCTGTTGATGATATCTGGTGGTGGGAGGTCCCATGGCTCCATAGCCATTGGAGATGGACTTATCCGTTGTCCTAGCACTCTCCCGGAGATCAAGGCGCGCCAGTCGAGCCCCGCTCCTACACCTCCTGGATCTTGGTAAGTTTATCTAGTGTTTTGCTTAACACATGCATAAAGACCTAGACTTAGCTTTATTTCCTCCAATGCTTACCATAATGACGTAGACTTAGCTTCTTCTCCTCCAAAATGACTTAATAAGCTTACTGACCTCCAAAACCATCCATTTTACCTAAGTTAGCTCTAAAACGATCTATACTTAGCTTACTTATGTCAAAAATTGCATAATTAGCTTAGTTAGCTCATATACGATCCATTTTACCTAAGTTAGCTCATAAATGATCCATTCTACCGAAGTTAGCTCTAAAATGACCCATTTTACCTAGCTTAGCTCCAAAATGATCCATCTTACCTAGGTTACCTCTAAAATGATGCATTTTACCTAAGTTTGCTCATAAGCGATCCATTGCACCTAGGTTAGCTCATAAACGATCCATTTCACCTAAGTTAGCTCACAAATGATCAATTTCACCTAAATTAGCTCATAAATGTCATATATATTCTTCTTCTTCTTCATTTTCTTCTTCTTCTTCTTCTTCTAATCTTCTTCTTCTAACTTTCTTCTTTCCCATTTTGCAGATTTCATTCACTTGACGAAAGCTTGCTTAGATGGAGTGCTCCTTATCCCTTTCTCTGTTTCTTTTGTATCGTTGAACTATGCATGTATCGTTGGATGAAACTATTGTAATATATATGGTTGGATGCCTCTATGTTGAACTTGTTATGTATGATGGAACTATGCATGTAATATATATGGTTGGATGATGAAGTTATGTGTTGGATATCTTATATGTTTGCTCTGTAATGGCCTTTTGAAATATACCTATATATGTCATATATATTTGTGATGAAAATTGTTGGATTTAATAAAAAAACAGATAAAAGAGCCAATATGCAGGCTCTTTGCCGTCAGCCACCGACGGTAACGGGCTCTTTGCCGTCCGCCGCGGACGGCAAAGAAGCCACGTGGCGTCCACCTGTTCTTCCTGGGAGCTGAACCATTTGGTCAGATTGCCGTCAGTGGCAGACGGCAAAGACTTTCCCGTCAGTGGCAGACGGCAAAGAACATGCCATGTAGTGACGTGCAGATGACATCATATGGCGGACGGCAAAGACCCTAGAAATTTTGCCGTCCGCGGCGGACGGCAAAGGCCTTCCGTTAGCCACTTAACGGACTGACAGCGCAATTATTGCCGTCCACCATCTTTGCCGTCTGCCGCTCTCTCTTTGCCGTCCGCCGCAGACGGCAAAGACTTTGCCGTCAGTAGCAGACGACAAAGAACCTGTTTACCGTAGCCTACTTTGCCGGAGCCTTTTGCCGTCCGCCGCTGACGGCAAAGGCCTTTGCCGTCCGCCGTTCGTGCCTTTGCCGTCCGCTATGGCGGACGGCAAAGTAGCTGATTCCTGTAGTGTACCATCACAGCTAAAGACAAACTTGAGATTGTGGCTTATCTATCCAAGCCGGACCAAGATATCTTTCGTAGTTATCTCAACCACGCCGACGAAACAATTCTTGGAGAGTGGGTCCTTAGCTACTTTGAGCCTCGGTTTAGGGAAGATGGTGGCACTGGTGAATCTGGAGCTTCTCATTGATTTGTCACATGACCAGATAGAGTTTGTGGCTAACTTTTGTTTATATCGCTAGGAACACTTTAATGCCTAGTGGTAGTCTGGATGCATATTTTGTTGATATGGAGTAGACTTGGATGCATCATGTTTTGTTTATATGAAGCGGCCATGGTGCATGGCTGTCTATTATGTCTTAGATGGCCTGGTAAAGTGTTGGTTTGTATGTGAACTTTATATGGTTATTTTGATGAATCTTATGTACTGAACAATGTATGGCTGCTTAATGCATTAACTGAACAATGTCATTGTGCAGTTATGTGAAGGTTTGCTTATTTCGTGTGTGTTAGTTAATTCACAATTTTGTATTTGTATCATGTTATGTATGTGAGTTTAAACTGATACCAAAAATTGGAAGCAAACCAAAGAAAGGCCAATCAAAGTTGCCAACTATTTGGCTTCAAACCAAATGATAGCCAAAGGCCAATCAAAGTTGCCAACTATTGGGCTACAATCCAAACAAACACAAGTTGCCAATATTTTGGTCATGCCCTCGATTTGGTCACGCAAATAATTTGGTAGGGCTAGCTTGGGCACAATCCAAACAGCCCCTCTATCGATGAGAACTACACAGGAGATGGCATAGAGTTGTATTGGGAGTTCGATGAAGAGCGTGGGCGATACTACGTGTCTTATCCCGACGATCAGTAGTGGCTTCTACTAGGGATGATCCGGCCTTGTGTTGCTTTATTTATGGTATCTTTCATTTGGATCTTCATCCGTAGTCGGACTCTAATGTTATTTGGATGATGAATGTTAATGTATTACATTGTGTGACGTGGCGAGTGTAAGCCAACTACTCTTTTACATTTTCATCCCCTCTTTTACATGAGTTGTGCAAAGATACCATACTTGAGATCATTCTAGTATGTGCTTATGCCTTTAGGTCGTGCCTCAACACGTGGGAGGCATAGTTACATACTGGGCATTACATAGCAGCACAGTGCTTCTTCAGAGTTTTCAATAATTTTTCTTCTTCCTGCTCTGAAAGGTTAGCACTGATAATAACAGGATATATCTTCTTTTCATCGAGATATACATACTTAAGATTATCAGGTAATGGTTTAAGTTCAAACACGGGATCACCCTTGGGTGGAGGAGGATCCCCTAGGATTTCAACAGGCAAGTTGTTTTTCAATATTAGTCCCTGCTTAAAGATTATTTCATCTATTTCCCTTCTCACATTCATATACATATCATTTTCATGGTCTAGCAGATATTGGTCTAAAGGATCGTTAGGAGGCACAACAATAGAAGCAAGCCCAATAATTTCATCCTTACTAGGTAATTCTTTATCATGGGGTTGTCTACGAAATTTACCAAAGTTAAAATCATGAGACATATCCCCTAAACCAACAGTAACAATATCTTTTACATAGTCTATCTTAGCATTAACAGTATTCAAGAAGGGTCTACCAAATATAATGGGACAAAAATCATCTTGTGGGGAACTAAGACTAAGAAAATCATCAGGGTATTTAACCTTCCCACACAAGACTTCAACATCTCTAACAATTCCAACTGGTGAAATAGTGTCTCTATTAGCAAGCTTAATAGTAACTGCTACTTCTCGAGCTTGCGTTGTATTCCCTTGAAGAGGAAAGGGAGATGCAGCACAGTAGCGTAAGTTTTTCCCTCAGTTTTTGAGAACCAAGGTATCAATCCAGTAGGAGACCACGCGCGAGTCCCTCGCACTTGCACAAACAAATAAGAACTTCACAGCCAACGTGATAAGGCGTTGTCAATCCCTTTACAGTCACTTACGGAAGTGAGATCTGATAGAGATAATAGTATATATTTTTGGTATTTTTGTTTATAAGAACAGGAAGTAAAAGCGGAAAAAGTAAAGTAGATGTAGATTGATATGTTGAGAATAGACCCGGGGGCCATAGTGTTCTCCGGTGGCTTCTCTCATGATAGCGATATTCTACGGCGGGTAAACAAATTACTGTCGTGCAATTGATAGAAAAGCGAATAATTATGAGACTATCTAGGCATGATCATTGTATATAGGCATCACGTCCGAGACAAGTAGACCGACTCCTCCCTGCATCTACTACTATTACTCCACACATGGACCGCTATCCAGCATCTATCTAGTGTATTGAGTTCATAAGAACAGAGTAACGCCTTAAGCAAGATGACATGATGTAGAGGGATAAACTCAAGCAATATGATATAAACCCCATCTTTTTATCCTCGATGGAAACAATACAATACGTGCCTTGCTGCCCCTACTTTCACTGGGAAAGGACACTGCAAGATTGAACCCAAAGCCAAGCACTTCTCCCATTGCAAGAACTATAGATCTAGTAGGCCAAACCAAACCAATAATTCGAAGAGACTTGCAAGGATATTATGAGCATACATAAAGAGTTCAGAAAAGAACCAAATATTTCTCATAGATAATCTTGATCATAAACTCACAATTCATCGGATCTCGACAAACACATCGCAAAAAGAGATTACATCGAATAGATCTCCTAGAATACCGAGGAGAACTTTGTATTGAGATCCAGAGAGAGAGAAAAAGCCATCTAGATACTAGCTATGGACCCGAAGGTCTGTGGTAAACTACTTAGAACTCATGGTGAGGGCGATGATGATGATGAAGAAGCACTCTGTGATGGATCCCCCCTCCGGTGGAGCTCCCGAACAGGCTCCAAGATGGGATCTCACGGGAACAGAAGGTTATGGCGGTGGAATTAGGGTTTTCTCTGTGTTGCTGAAGGTTTCGGCGTACGTAGACTTATATAGGAGGAAGGAGGACACAGGGGGACTCACGAGGGCCCCACGAGGAAGGGGGCGTGCCTTGGGAAGGGGGGCGCGCCCCCCACCCTCGTGGGCACCTCGTGGCTCCCCTGACGTGGTTCTCAAGCCTCCCGTTAGTGATTTTCTCCAAAAATATCTCTCCCAAAGGTTTCATTCCGTTTGGACCCCGTTTGGACTCCGTTTGATATTCCTTTTCTGTAAAACCCTGAAACACGCAAAAAACAGCAATCTAGACTGGGCCTTTGGGTTAGTAGGTTAGTCCCAAAAATGATATGAAAGTGTATGACAAGGCCCATTAAACATCCAAGACATCATAAATAATAGCATGGAACAATCAAAAATTATAGATACGTTGGAGACGTATCAAGCATCCCCAAGCTTAATTCCTTCTCGTTCTCGAGTTGGAAAATGATAAAAACAGAATATTTGATGTGGAATGCTAACCAACATAAGTTTTCCATGTAATTCTCCTAATTGTGGCATGAATGATCATATCTGAAAGATTCAAGATAAATGTCTATATTGACACAAGAAATAATAATACTTCAAGCATACTAACAAAGCAATCATGTCTTCGCAAAATACTATGGCTAAAGGAACTTATCCCTACGAAATCATATAGTCTGGCTATGCTCCCTCTTCATCACACAAAATATTCATACCATGCACAACCCCAATTTCAGCCAAGCACTTGTTTTCATACTCTATTGTATCAAACCTTTCAACTTTCACGCAATACATGAGCGTGAGCCATGGACATAACACTATGGGTGGAATAGAGAGGTGGTTGTGGAGAAGACAAAAAGGAGGGATATAGTCTGACATCAACTAGGCGTATCAACGGGCTATGGAGATGTCCATCAATAGATATCAATGTGAGTGAGTAGGGATTGCCATGCAACGGATGCACTAGAGCTAAAAATATATGAAAGCTCAACAAAATAAACTAGTGGGTGTGCATCCAACTTGCTTGCTCATGAAGACCTAGGGCATTTGAGGAAACCCATCATTGGAATATACAAGCCAAGTTCTATAACGAAAATTCTCACTAGTATATAAAAGTGACTAAGCATGAGACTCTCTACAATGAAGAACATGGTGCTACTTTGAAGCACAAGTGTGGAAAAAAGATAGTAGCAATTGTCCCTTTTTCTAAAAATTCGCACTAGTATATAAAAGTGACTAAGCATGAGACTCTCTACAATGAAGAACATGGTGCTACTTTGAAGCACAAGTGTGGAAAAAATATAGTAGCAATTTTCCCTTTTTTTGTGTAGGGGCTTTATTGATTTAGCCTTTCCTCCCACGGAACAATGCTCTAATAATGAAGATCATCACACTTTCATTACAACTCAATATTACAAATCGATACTACAACAAAGTATGACTCTATATGAATGCCTCCGGTGGTGTACCGGGATGTGCAATGAAACAAGAGTGACATCTATGAAAAGTTATGCATGGCGGCCTTGCCACAAATACGATGTCAACTACATGATCATGCATGGCAATATGACAATATGATGCGTCTCATATGAACGGAACATTGTAAAGTTGCATGGCAATATATCTCGGAATTGCTATGGAAATGCCATGATGGGTAGGTATGGTGGCTGTTTTGAGGAATAATATGGTGGCTGCATTGAGGAAGGATATATAGTGGGTGTATGGTACCAGCGAAAGTTACGCGACACAAGAGAGGCTAGCAATGGTGGAAAGGTGAGAGTGCGTATAATCCATGGACTCAACATTAGTCATAAGAACTCATATACTTATTGCAAAAATCTACGAGTCATCAAAACAAATCAATGCATGCTCCTAGGGGGGAGGTTGGTAGGAGTTAACCATCGCGCGCCCCCGACCTCCACACAAAGGTTGGCACTTTACAAAGACCTCATGCTCTAACTTCGTCACATAGCGGTTCACCAGACATGGATGCTACAGGAATCACTAACCTTAACACAAGAATTTCTTAATTTCATAATAACTCCACTAGCATGACTCTTTTATCACTATCCACATATCTCAAAACAATTATCAAGCATCCAACATCTCATCCTATTGAATGCACTCAGTGTGAAAGTTTTTACTACATTGATATTGGATGTCTATCATCAGAAGACTAGTTTTATAGCCTAAACACATTACCATGCTGTTTTTATAGACTCTCAAATGAATATAAGTGAAGCATGAGAGTTCAACAATTTCTTCAAAATATTATCTCCACCGTGCTCTAAAGCACTAGAGCAAAAACTATTCAACTCAAAAGATATATGTGAAGCACATAGAGTTTTCTAACAATTCCTAGGCCATATTTAACTCTCTCAAATAGGTGTGTCCAGCAAGGATAATTGTGGCAAACTAACAAGCAAAGACTCAAATTATACAAGACGCTCCAATCAAAACACATATCATGTGGTGAATAAAAATATAGCTCCGAGTATAGTTACCGATGGATGAAGACGAAAGAGGGGATGCCTTCCCGGGGCATCCCCAAGCTTAGGCTTTTGATTGTCCTTGCATTTTACTTGGGGTTCCATGGGCATACCCAAGCTTAGGCCTTTGCTACTCTTTGTTCAATAGTCCATCAAAGCAATACTCAAAACTTGAAAACTTCACAACACAAAACTTAGACAAAAATTCTCGTGAGCTCCGTTAGTATAAGAAAACAAACCACTACTCAAAGGTACTGCAATGAATTAATTCTTTGTTTATATTGGTGTTAAACCTACTGTATTCCAACTTCTCTATGGTTCATATCTCCCAATATTACTCATAGATGCATTGAAATAAGCAAACAACACACGAAAAACAGAATCTTTCAAAAACAGAACAGTCTGTAGTAATCTGCAGGTTTCGCATACTTATGTAACTCAAAAAAAATTCAAACTAAATTGGTAAACGTGAGGAATTTGTCTATTAATCATCTGCAAAATGAATTAACTAAATAGCACGCTCCAGTAAAATCTTATGAACGTTCTAGCAAGCGCTAACGATTCTGTTTTTCACAGCAAGATCACATAAACTTCACACAAGTCTTCCCAAAGGTTTTACTTGGCACAAACACTAAACAAAACATGAAACCACATCTAAACGGAATATAGATGCAATATTTATTCCCTAACAGCAGCAAAAACAAAAAATATAAAATTGGGTTGCCTCCGAATAAGCGCTATCGTTTTACGCCCCTAGCTAGGCACGATACAAGATAGATCTAGGTATTGTCATCTTTGGATGGCAATCCATAAGTGGCTCTCATAATAGATTCATATGGTAATTTGATTTTCTTTCTAGGAAAGTGTTCCATGCCTTTCCTTAATGGAAATTGGAATTTAATATTTCCTTCCTTCATATCAATAATTGCAGCAATCGTTCAAAGGAAAGGTCTACCAAGAATAATAGGACATGAAGGATTGCAATCTATATCAAGAAAAATGAAATCTATAGGCACACAATTCCTATTGGCAACAATAAGAACATCATTAATTCTTCCCATAGGTTTCTTAATAGTGGAATCCGCAAGATGCAAATTTAAAGAACAATTATCAAGCTCATGGAAACCTAGCAAATCACACAAAGTTTTTGGGATAGTGGAGACACTTGCACCCAAATCACACAAAGCATAGCATTCATGATCTTTTATTTTTATTTTAATAGTTGCTTCCCACTCATCATAAAGCTTTCTAGGGATAGAAACTTCTAACTCAAGTTTTTCTTCATAAGATTGCATCAAAGCATCAACTATGTGTTTGGTGAAAGCTTTATTTTGACTATAAGCATGCAGAGAATTTAGTACGCATTGCAACAAGGAAATACAATCAATCAAAGAGCAATTGTCATAATCGAAGCCCATGAAATCCAAAGTAGTGGGTTCATCACTATGCAAAGTTTTAATCTCTTCACTCCCACTTTTAACAATTTTAGCATCAAGATCTAAAAACTCCGAATCATTGGGACACCTTAAAGCAGAATCATCACCAATCCTATCTTCATCAAGATTTATACTAGAAAACAAGGATCTAATAGGAGACCCATCAATATCTTTTAGATCTTCATCTTTATTTTCATGATAACTAGAAGAACACACTTTAATATAATTCTCCCTTTTAGTATGCATCCTAGCGGTTCTTTCTTTGCATTGATCAATGGAAATTCTCATGGCTTTGAGAGACTCATTGATATCATGCTTAGGTGGGATAGATCTTAGTTTCAAAGAATCAACATCAAGAGTAATTCTATCCACACTTCTAGCTAATTCATCAATCTTAAGCAATTTCTCTTCAAGCATAGCATTGAAATTCTTTTGCGAGATCATAAACTCCTTAACACTAGTTTCAAATTCAGAAGCCATCTTTCCATAAGAGTTGTTGTAGGAATTACCATAATTATTAGAGGAATTACTAGGAAAAGGCCTAGGATTAAAATTACCTCTATAAGCATTGTTACCAAAATTATTCCTACCAACAAAATTCACATCCAAAGATTCATTGTTATTTT
The DNA here is from genome assembly GCA_902687465.1 of Secale cereale. Classification (NCBI taxonomy): domain Eukaryota; kingdom Viridiplantae; phylum Streptophyta; class Magnoliopsida; order Poales; family Poaceae; genus Secale; species Secale cereale. The sequence continues at coordinate 325,163,395 of LR738709.1, forward strand.
CAATCAAAGTGGACAAAGGCATATCATTAGGATCAGAAGAAGCACTCTTATCAGCAAAATAATTTCATAAGTTCATCCATCTTTCCACTCAAAACACTAATTTCTTCAATAGCGTGCACTTTTTTACTAGTAGATCTTTTGGTGTGCCATTGAGAATAATTAACCATAATATTATCTAGGAGTTTGGTAGCTTCTCCTAAGGTAGTTTCCATGAAAGTGCCTCCTGCGGCTGAGTCTAAAAGATTTCTAGAAGCAAAATTCAAGCCAGCATAAAAGTTTTGAATAATCATCCATAGATTCAAACCATGTGTAGGGCAATTACGTATCATTAATTTCATTCTCTCCCAAGCTTGTGCAACATGCTCATGATCTAGTTGCTTAAAGTTCATAATATTGTTTCTAAGAGAGATGATCTTAGCAGGAGGGAAATACTTAGAGATAAAAGCATCTTTGCACTTATTCCACGAATCAATACTATTTCTAGGCAAAGAGGAAAACCAAGTTTTAGCATGATCTCTAAGTGAAAACGGAAATAACTTCAATTTAACAATGTCGTTATCCGTATCCCTTTTCTTTTGCATATCACACAAATCAACAAAGTTGTTCAGATGGGTAGCAGCATCTTCACTAGGAAGGCCGGAGAATTGATCTTTCATGACAAGATTCAACAAAGCAGCATTGATCTCACAAGATTCAGCATCAGTAATAGGAGCAATCGGAGTGCTAATAAAATCATTATTGTTGGTATTGGAGAAGTCACACAATTTGGTATTATTCTGAGCCATAGTGACAAGCAAGAAATCCAACACACACAAGCAAACAAGAAGCAAGCGAACGATGAACACAAGGCAAAAGAAGGGCAAATAAAACGGCAAGGGTGAAGTGGGCGAGAGGAAAACGAGAGGCAAAAAATGTAATGCGAAGGATAAGGGTTTGTGATAGGTAATTGGTATATGACTTTTGCGTAAGCCTCCCCGGCAACGACACCAGATATTCTTCTTGCTACTTCTCTAGCTTGTGTTGTATTCCCTCGAAGAGGAAAGGGAGATGCATCACAGTAGCGTAAGTATTTCCCTTAGTTTTTGAGAACCAAGGTATCAATCCAGTAGGAGACCACGCGCGAGTCCCTCGCACCTGCACAAACAAATAAGAACTTCGCAACCAACGCGATAAGGGGTTGCCAATCCCTTTACGGTCACTTACAAAAGTGAGATCTGATAGAGATGGTAGTTTATATTTTTGGTATTTTTGTTTATAAGAACGGAAAGTAAAATCGAAAAAAGTGAAGTAGATGTTGACTGATATGGGAATAGAACCAGGGGCCATAGTGTTCTCTAGTGGCTTCTCTCATGATAGCGATATTCTACGGCGGGTAAACAAATTATTGTCGAGCAATTGATAGAAAAGAGAATAATTATGAGACTATCTAGGCATGATCATTGTATATAGGCATCACGTCCGAGACAAGTAGACCGACCCCTGCCTGCTTCTACTACTATTACTCCACACATCGACCGCTATCCAGCATGCATCTAGTGTATTGAGTTCATAAGAACAGAGTAACGCCTTAAGCAGGATGACATGATGTAGAGGGATAAACTCAAGAAATATGATATAAACCCCATCTTTTTATCCTCGATGGCAACAATACAATACGTGCCTTGCTGCCCCTATTGTCACTGGGAAAGGACACCGCAAGATTGAACCCAAATCCAAGCACTTCTCCCATTGCAAGAACTATAGATTTAGTAGGCCAAACCAAACCAATAATTCAAAGAGACTTGCAAGGATATTATGAGCACACATAAAGAGTTCAGAAAAGAACCAAATATTTCTCATAGATAATCTTGATCATAAACTCACAATTCATCGGATCTCGACAAACACACCACAAAAAGAGATTACATCGAATGGATCTCCTCGAAGAACGATGAGAACTTTTTATTGAGATCCAGAGAGAGAGAAGAAGCCATCTAGATACTAGCTATGGACCTGAAGGTCTGTGGTAAACTACTCAAAACTCATGATGAGGGAGATGATGATGATGTAGAAGCACTCCGTGATGGATCCCCCTCCGGCGGAGCTCCGGAACAGGCTCCAAGATGGGATCTCATGGGAACAGAAGATTACGGCGATGGAATTAGGGTTTTCTCTCTATTGCTGATGGTTTCGGGGTACCTAGACTTATATAGGAGGAAGGAGGACACCGGGGGACTCACGAGGGCCCCACGAGGCAGGGGCACGCCCTGGGAAGGGGGGCGCGCCCCCACCCTTGTGGGCACCTCGTGGCTCCCCTGACGTGGTTCTCAAGCCTCCCGTGCGTGATTTTCTCCAAAAATATAATAGCCCGAAGGTTTCATTCCGTTTGGACTCCGTTTGATATTTCATTTCTGCAAAACCTTGAAACAGGCAAAAAAACAGCAATCTGGACTGGGCCTTTGGGTTAGTAGGTTAGTCCCAAAAATGATATAAAAGTGTATGACAAAGCCCATTAAACATCCAAGACATCATAAATAATAGCATGGAAGAATCAAAAATTATAGATATGTTGAAGACGTATCAGTAACATCAATCTCTTCTAACTCAACAGGTGCAATATCATGCATAATTTCTTTATATAAGGAATGAGGGATTATACTTGCACTAGCACCTAGATCACATAAACCATGATAGAAATGATCTCCTATTTTAAAAGAAATAACAGGCATGCCTACAACAGGTTAATACGTCTCCAACGTATCTATAATTTTTGATTGTTCCATGCTATTATATATGATGTTTTGGATGTTTAATGGGCTTTATTATACACTTCTATATTATTTTTGGGACTAACCTATTAACCCAAAGGCCTAGTCCAGATTGCTGTTTTTTGCCTATTTCAGGGTTTTGCAGAAAAGGAATATCAAACGGAGTCCAAACGGAATAAACCCTTCGGGAAAGTTATTTTTGGAACGATATCTTCATGGGAGACTTGAGAACCAAGGCAGAGGGGACACGTGGTGCCCACGAGGGCGCCCCCTGCCTCGTGGGTCCCACGTTGCTCCACCGACGTACTGCTTCCTCCTTTATATACCCATGTACCCTGAAAATATCGAAGCAATAGAGAAAACCCTAATACCACCGCCGCAACCTTCTGTTCTCGTGAAATCCCATCTTGGGGCTTGTTCCGAAGCTCCGCCGGAGGGGGGACCTTCCACGGAGTGCTTCTACATCAACACCATCGCCTCACCATGATTTGTGAGTAGTTTACTACAGACCTTCGGGTCCTTAGTTAGTACCTAGATGGCTTCTTCTCTCTTTTTGGATCTCAATACCAAGTTCGCATCGGTCTTCGAGGAGATCTATTCGATGTAATCTTTTTGCTGTGTGTTTGTCGAGATCTGATGAATTGTGGGTTTATGATCAAGATTATCAATGAGAAATATTTGGTTCTTTTCTGAATTCTTTTATGTATGATTATAATATCCTTGCAAGTCCCTTCGAATTATCGGTTTGGTTTGGCCTACTAGATCTATAGTTCTTGCAATGGGAGAAGTGCTTGGCTTTGGGTTCAATCTTGCGGTGTCCTTTCCCAGTGACAGCAGGGGCAGCAAGGCACGTATAGTGTTGTTGCCATCGAGGATAAAAAGATGGGGTTTATATCATATTTCTTGAGTTTACCCCTCTACATCATGTCATCTTGCTTAAAGCATTACTCTGTTCTTATGAACTTAATACTCTAGATGCATGCTGGATAGCGGCCGATGTGTGGAGTAATAGTAGTAGATGCATAATTGTTTCGGTCTACTTGTCACGCACGTGATGCCTATATATAATGATCATGCCTAGATATTCTCGTAATTATTCTCTTTTCTATCAATTGCTCGACAGTAATTCGTTCACCCACCGTAGAAATCTGCTATCATGAGAGTAGCCACTAGTGAAACCTATGGCCCCCGGGTCTATTCTTAACATATCAATCTACAATCTACTTTACTTTGTTGTTTTTACTTTCTGTTCTTATATCCAAAAATACCAAAAATATCAAACTATCATATATATCATATCTCACTTTCGTAAGTGACCGTAAAGGGATTGACAACCCCTTATCGCATTGGCTGCGAAGTTCTTATTTGCTTGTGCAGGTGCGAGGGACTCACGCGTGGTCTCCTACTGGATTGATACCTTGGTTCTCAAAAACGGTGGGAAATACTTACGCTACTGTGCTGCATCACCCTTTCCTCTTCAAGGGAATACAACGCAAGCTCGAGAAGTTGCAAGAAGAATTTCTAGCGCCATTGCCGGGGAGGCTTGCGCAAAAGTCATATACCAAGTACCTATCACAAACCCTTATCCTTCGCATTACATTTTTTGCCTCTCGTTTTCCTCTCCCCCACTTCACCCTTGCCGTTTTATTCGCCCTTCTTCCATTTGCCTTTTTGTTTGCTTATGTTGCCATGTGCCTTCTATTATCTTGCATCTTCGCTTGCTAAATTATGGATCCTCATCCACTTGCTATTCTTTTTAAGATATCCAATTATGAAGAACCAATTGCTAGTGAGTTGTGTGCACTGGATTATCTTTATAGGTTTTTGCTTGAAATTCATGAATCTAAAAATTGTGTGGAATTGTTGAAAGAAAAAGTGATTCATGATAGCTCCTTGAATGAAAGGCATGATTGCAATGATGTTATTATAAATTCTATTAGTGTCAATTGTGCTAATGATATGCAAAACCCTAAGCTTGGGGATGCTTATTTTGTTATGCCCCCTACTTGTTGCAATGATCATGATTGGGCGATGCTTCTTACGATATTGAAAATTTATTTCAACCCCATGATGAATGTAAGATTGATAATAGTGTTTGCAATAATATTGAAAGTGGGTTTGGAAGATTGTCAACTTTAGATCCCACGTATTTGGAGGATGTTCAATCTTATGATTTTTTTGATAAAAGTGGGTTTGGAGAGGTCATGATTTTAGTTAATGTTGATCCCACTATTTTGGAAGAGTGTCAACTTCGTATGCATGTGGATCATGTTGAAAATATGTTTTGCGATAGCTATATTGTTGAATTTGCTTATGATCCTACATGCAATTATTATGAGAGAGGAAAATATGGTTGTAGAAATCTTCATGTTACTAAATTACCTCTCTTCATGTTGAGATTGATCTTGTTTCCTTCTTCTTCCTTGCATATGCTAGATCTTGCTTGTCTTGCTAATTTGTTTTCCTATAAGATGCCTATGCATAGGAATTATGTTAGACTTAGATGTGTTTGTCACATGTTTTATGATGTTCTCTTTGTGCTTCAATTCTTGTCTTTCATGTGAGCGTCATTGAATTCTCAAGCCTATCTTAATGGCTGTAAAGAAAGAGCTTGTTGGGAGGCAACCCAATTTTATTTTCTTTGTTTTTGCTTCTATTTAGGAATAAATATTGCATCTAGCTTCTTTTTAGATGTGGTTTTGTGTTTTAATTAGTGTTTGTGCCAAGTAGAACCTTTGGGAAGACTTGTGTGAAGTTTATATGATCTTGCTGTAAAAAATAGAAACGTTAGCGCTCACGAGAATAGTCACCAGATTTTACTGGAGAGTGCTATTTAGTTGATGATTTTTGCAGATGATTAATAGAAAAATTCCTACGTTTACCAATTGATTTCAATTTTTTTGGAGTTACAGAAGTATGCGAAAGTTACAGATTACTACAAATTGTTCTGTTTTTGACAGATTCTGTTTTTCGTGTGTTGTTTGCTTATTTTGATGACTATATGAGTAGTATAGGAGGATATAAATCATAGAGAAGTTAGAATACAGTAGGATTAACACCAATATAAACAAATAACGAGTTCATTACAGTACGTTTGAGTGGTGGTTTGTTTTCTTATACTAACGAAGCTCATGAGATTTTTGGCTAGGTTTTGTGTTGTGAAGTTTTCAAGTTTTGAGTATGGCTTTGATGGACTATGGAACAAAGAGTGGCAAGAGCCTAAGCTTGGGGATGCCCAAGGCACCCTAAGGTAAAATTCAAGGACAACCAAAAGCCTAAGCTTGGGGATGCCCCGGGAAGGCATCCCCTCTTTCGTCTTCATCTATCGGTAACTATACTCGGTACTATATTTTTATTCACCACATGATATGTGTTTTACTTGGAGCGTCATGTATGATTTGAGTCTTTGATTTTTAGTTTGCCACAATCATCTTTGCTGGACACACATTTTTGAGTGAGATAAATATGGCCTAGAATTTGTTAGAACACTCTATGTGCTTCACTTATATCTTTTGAGCTAAATAAGTTTGCTCTAGTGCTTCACTTATATCTTTTAGAGCACGATGGTGATTTTATTTTGTAGAAATTGTTGATCTCTCATGCTTCACTTATATCCTTTTGAGAGTCTTCTAGAACAACATGGTAATGTGCTTTGGTTATAAAACTAGTCCTAATATGATAGGCATCCAAGATGAATGTAGTGAAAACTTTCATACAAAGTGCATTGAATATGATGAGAAGTTTGATACTTGATGATTGTTTTGAGATATGAGGATGGTGATATTAGATTCATGCTAGTGGAGTAATTATGAATTTGAGAAATACTTGTGTTAAAGTTTGTGATTCCCGTAGCATGCACGTATGGTGAACCGCTATGTGACGAAGTTAGAGCATGAGGTATTTGTAGAGTGTCATCCTTTGTGTGGAGGTCGGGGGCGCGCGATGGTTAACTCCCACCAAGCTCCCCCCTAGGAGCATGCCTTTATTGATTTGTTTTGATGACTCGTAAATTTTTGCACAAGTAAATGAGTTCTTTATGACTAATGTTGAGTCCATGGATTATACGTACTCTCACCCTTCCACCATTGCTAGCTTCTCTTGTACCACGCAACTCTCGCCCGTACCATACACCCACCATATACCTTCCTCAAAATAGCCACCATACCTACCTATCATGGCATTTTCATAGCCATTCCGAGATATATTGCCATGCAAATTTCCACCGTTCCGTTCACATGACATGCTTCATATTGTCATATTGCCATGCATGATCATGTAGTTGACATCGTATTTGTGGCAAAGCCACCATGCATAATTTTTCATACATGTCACTCTTGATTCATTGCACATCCTGGTACACCGCCGAATGCATTCATATAGAGTCATAGTTTGTTCTAGTATCGAGTTGTAATATCGAGTTGTAAATCAATAAAAGTGTGATGATCATCATTATTAGAGCATTGTCCCATGTGAGGAAAGGCCAAATAAAAAAAAGATGGCCCAAAAAAATATAGAGAGGGGCTAAAAAAAGAGAAAGCCCCTAAAAAAATTAAAAAAATGAGAGAAAAGAGAGAAGGGACAATGCTACTATCATTTTCCACACTTGTGCTTCGAAGTAGCACCGTGTTCTTCATGATAGAGAGTCTCTTGTTTAGTCACTTTTATATACTAGTGGGAATTTTCATTATAGAACTTGGCTTGTATATTCCAACGATGGGCTTCCTCAAATGCCCTAGGTCTTGATGAGCAAGCAAGTTGGATGCACACCCACTTAGTTTCTTTTGTTGAGCTTTCATACATCTTTAGCTCTAGTGCATCCGTTGCATGGCAATCCCTACTCACTCACATTGATATCTATTGATGGGCATCTCCATAGCCCGTTGATACGCCTAGTCAATGTGAGACTATCTTCCTCCTTTTTGTCTTCTCCACAACCACCATTCTATTCCACCCATAGTGCTATATCCATGGCTCACGCTCATGTATTGTGTGAAAGTTGAAAGGTTTAAAAAAATTGAGTATGAAACAAGTGCTTGGCTGAAACCGGGGTTGTGCATGATCTGAATATTTTTTGTGATGAAGAGGGAGCATAGCCAGACTATATGATTTTGTAGGGATAACTTTCTTTAGCCATGTTATTTTTAGAAGACATGATTTCTTTGTTAGTATGCTTGAAGTATTATTATTTCTTATGTCAATATAGACTTTTGTCTTGAATCTTTCGGATCTGAACATTCATGCCACATTAAAGATAATTACATCAAAAATTATGTTGGTTAGCATTCCACATCAAAAATTCTGTTTTTATCATCTACCTACTCGAGGACGAGCAGGTATTAAGCTTGGGGATGCTTGATACGTCTCCAATGTATCTATAATTTCTTATTGTTCCATGCTATTATATATGATGTTTTGGATGTTAATGGGCTTTATTATACACTTTTATATTATTTTTGGGACTAACCTATTAACCCAAAGGCCCAGTCCAGATTGTTGTTTTTTTGCCTATTTCAGGGTTTTGCAGAAAAGGAATATCAAACAGAGTCCAAACGGAATAAAACCTTCGGGAACGTTATTTTTGGAACGATATCTTCACGGGAGACTTGAGAACCAAGGCGGAGGGGATACGTGGTGCCCACGAGGGTGGGGGCGCGCCCCCTCCCCCTGGGCGCGCCCCTGCCTCGTGGGTCCCACGTTGCTCCATCGACGTACTCCTTCCTCCTATATATACCAATGTACCCTGAAAACATCGAAGCAACAGAGAAAACCCTAATTCCACCGCCGCAACCTTCTGTTCCCGTGAGATCCCATCTTGAGGCCTGTTCCGGAGCTCCACCGGAGGGGGAATCTTCCATGGAGTGCTTCTACATCAACACCATTGCCTAACCATGAGTTGTGAGTAGTTTACTACAGACCTTCGGGTCCATAGTTAGTACCTAGATGGCTTCTTCTCTCCTTTTGGATCTCAATACCAAGTTCTCCTCGGTCTTCAAGGAGATCTATTCGATGTAATCTTTTTGCGGTGTTGTTTGTCGAGATCCGATGAATTGTGGGTTTATGATCAATATTATCTATGAGAAATATTTAGTTCTTTTATGAATTCTTTTATGTATGATTATAATATCCTTTCAAGTCTCTTCGAATTATCGTTTTGGTTTGGCCTACTAGATCTATAGTTCTTGCAATGGGAGAAGTGCTTGGCTTTGGGTTCAATCTTGCGGTGTCCTTTCCCAGTGACAGTAGGGGCAGCAGGGCTCGTATAGTATTGTTGCCATCGACGATAAAAATATGGGGTTTATATCATATTGCTTGAGTTTATCCCTCCACATCATGTCATCTTGCTTAAAGCATTACTCTGTTCTTATGAACTTAGTACTCTAGATGCATCCTGGATAACACTCGATGTGTGGAGTAATAGTAGTAGATGCAGAATTGTTTTGGTCTACTTGTCACGGACGTGATTCCTATATATAATGATCATGCCTAGATATTCTCGTAATTATTCGTTTTTCTATCTATTGCTCGACAGTAATTCGTTCACCCATCGTAGAAATCTGCTATCATGAGAGAAGCCACTAGTGAAACCTATGGCCCCCGGCTCTATTCTCAACATATCAATCTACAATCTACTTTACTTTGCTGTTTTTTACTTTTTGTTCTTATATCCAAAAATACCAAAAATATCAAACTATCCTATCTATCAGATCTCAGTTTCGTAAGTGACCGTAAAGGGATTGACAACCCCTTATCGCGTTGGCTGTGAAGTTCTTATTTGTTTGTGCAGGTGCGAGGGACTCACGCGTGGTCTCCTACTAGATTGATACCTTGGTTCTCAAAAACTGAGGGAGATACTTACGCTACTGTGCTGCATCACCCATTCCTCTTCGAGGGAATACAACGCAAGATCGAGAAGTAGCACAGGTCTATGTTTATTCATAGTATCGGGTTTGGCTATTCTAGCAGCTTCCTCTTGGAGGTAAATAACATGTCCATCTAAATTTTCAACCAAGAGATCTTTAACCATAGCAACACTAGGTTCAACTTTAATTTGCTCAGACGGTGTAGGTGTTCTAGCATTACTCTTACAAACCATAGTTGAAGTTTTAGCATGATCCTTTATTCTAACAAGGAAAGGTGGTTTCTCAATATAAGCAGTAGGAACAATAGGATCAACATTATAAGTGATAGTCTTTTCTTCAACTTTAACAGGTTCAACTACTTTTACTTCAATGGGAGGATGGTATTTAAACCACTTCTCCTTAGGGAGATCAACATGAGTAGAAAATGATTCACAGAAAGAAGCTACTATCTTAGAGTCAAGTCCATATTTAGTGATAAATTCATGGAAACCATCGGTATCCATAAAAGCTTTAACACAATCAAACTTAGGGGTCATACCTGACTCCTTACCTTCGTCGAGATCCCAATCTTCAGAATTGCGTTTAATTCTTTCCAATAAATCCCATTTGAATTCAATAGTCTTCATCATAAAAGAACAAGTACATGAATTATCGAGCATGGAGCGATTATTGAGAGAAAGCCGAGCATAAAAATTTTGAATGATCATTTCTCTTGAGAGCTCATGATTGGGGCATGAATATAACATTGACTTAAGCCTCCCCCAAGCTTGACCGATGCTTTCTCCTTCGCGAGGCCAAAAATTATATATATAATTACGATCACGATGAACCTGATGCATATGGTAGAACTTCTGATGAAATTCCAACTTCAGTCGATTATAGTTCCATGATCCAATATCCCCGCATAGCCTAAACCATGTCAATGCATCTCCCTTTAAAGATAAAGGGAAGACCTTCTTCTTGATAACATCCTCGGGCATACCTGCAAGCTTAAATAATCCAAAAACTTCATCCACATAGATTAGGTGCAAATCGGGATGCAGTGTTTCGTTTCCTATAAAGGGATTATCTAGTAGTTTCTCTATCATACCCGAAGGAATTTCAAAGCAAACATTTTCAGTAGGTTCAGTAGGTTGAGGAGCAACTCTTTGCTCTACTGGTCGGGGTGAAGATACCCCAAACAAGCCCCTCAAAGTATTATGAGCCATAGTAACAAGTAACAGTAAATTTCAGCACACTATATAAATTTTTCCTTACCAAATTCCACTTACCAAAGGCGCTTCACTCCCCGGCAACGGCGCCAGAAAAGAGTCTTGATGACTCACAAGTGTAGGGGATCTATTGTAGTCCTTCCGATAAGTAAGAGTGTCGAACCCAACGAGGAGCAGAAGGAAATGATAGGCGGTTTTCAGTAAGGTATTTTTTGCAAGCACTGAAATTATCGGTAATAGATAGTTTTGTGATAAGGTAACTGGTAGCAAGTAACAAATAGTAAAAGTAAATAAAGTGCAGCAAGAGGGCCCAATCCTTTTTGTAGCAAAGGATAAGCCTGTACAAACTCTTATATGAAGTAAAACACTCCCGAGGACACATGGGAATTATCGTCAGGCTAGTTTTCATCATGTTCATATGATTCGCGTTCAGTACTTTGATAATTTAGTATGTGGTTGGACCGGTGCTTGGGTGTTGTCCTTACTTGGACAAGCATCCCACTTATGATTAACCTCTATTGCAAGCATCTGCAACTACGAAAGAAGTATTAAGGTAAACCTAACCATAGCATGAAACATATGGATCCAAATCAGCCCCTTATGAAGCAACGCATACACTAGGGTTTAAACTTCTGTCCCTCTAGCAACCCATCATCTTCTTATTACTTCCCAATGCCTTCACCTAGGCCCAAACAATGGTGAAGTGTCATGCAGTCGACGTTCACATGACACCACTAGAGGAAAGACAACATAAATCTCATCAAAATATCGAACGAATACCAAAGTCACATGCCTACTTATAGCAAGACTTCTCCCATGTCCTCAGGAACAAAAGTAACTACTCACAAGACATAATATTGTTCATGATCAGAGGGGTATTAATATGCATAATGGATCTGAACATATGATCTTCCACCAAGTAAACCAACTAGCATCAACTACAAGGAGTAATCAACACTACTAGCAACCCACAGGTACCAATCTGAGGTTTGGGCACAAAGATTGGATACAAGAGATGAACTAGGGTTTGAGAGGAGATGGTGCTGGTGAAGATGCTGATGAAGATAACCCTCCCCAAGATGGGAGAGTTGTTGGTGATGACGGCGGTGACGATTTCCCCCTCCCGGAGGGAAGTATCCCTGGCAGAACAGCTCCGTCGGAGCGCTAGATTGGTTCCGCCTCGAGACGGCGGCGTGTGGTCCCGAAAGCCTCGTTCTAAACTTTTCCAGGTCAAAACACCTCATATAGGAGAAGATGGGCATCGGGAGGTCACCGGATGGCCCACGAGGCAGGGGGCGCGCTCAGAGGGGGGGGGGGCGCCCCACCCTCGTGGACAGGTGGTGGCCCCCCTAGCAGACCTCTTTCGACATATATTTTTTATATTTTCTGAAACGGTGTTTCGTGGAGTTTCGGAGCTTTTTGAGTTGTGAAGAATAAGTCTCCAATGTTTGCTCCTTTTCCAGCCCAGAATTCCAGCTGCCGGCATTCTCCCTCTTCATGTAAACCTTGTAAAATAAGAGAGAAAAGGCATAAGTATTATGACATAACGTGTAATAACAACCCAAAGTGCAATAAATATCAACATAAAAGCATGATGCAAAATGGACGTATCAAGATGTCCCTATGACTTGTTTATTTTAGTTCTTCACAATGTGATGCTCTATATGTGCAACTATTTGCCATGCAGTTCAATTTCATCAATAACAGTTTCAACAATACCACTATGAATTACAATATTTGGTTGCTGTTTAGGATATTGCAGTTAACATACCTTTTTGTTTTTCAATTGTTGTTTAGCAACATGCATTGTACTGAATGACTAAATATGCAATCCCAGGCTACATAGCAACAAGGAAGAGTGTTACCTTAATGTTCTGATGATGTCTAGATATACAAGTCAAAAAGCTTATATAATGGGATGGATGGAGTGTTGTACTACATCATTTTTCAATTGTTGCTTAGTTTCTAATATTAACTTGGTGCTGTTAGGTACATATATCATTGCCAAAGATCCACACTTCGACCCTTTCTGCGTATGGAGCAATGAGATATTCATCAACCAGCATCAAGTTTGGAAACTGATAAAGATTGCTATTAAAATGGGTCAAAAGATGTCAATCAAACTATTTATTTACACTTTATGCAAGACAACAGTGAACTGCAAGATGGTAAGTAAGAACCATGTAGCCTTCTTTTTACTGCCCGTAATGAGTTGTGTTAGATGACAATATCTGAATCTTTTTTCTTTTGAAGTGGATCCTGAAGCAGTTTACTCAAGATTACCTCTCAAACTACATGATTGGCAGCCGGCCATTACAAGGGGTTGGACTAGAGTCCTGCATGCCTTCTGCATCCAGGAGAGCACAATAGGGCCATTACACTTCACCTTGTTCAGCAACTGGAATGTCTGTCGCCTCTTTCTTTACCATCTATAATAGTACAAGTATAGAACCCTCGCACATCATTCTTTATTTGGTGCTTATGTAATTCTTAAACATATGTACCTGTGAATCGAATAATGCATTGGTTGTTTGAACCCCATGGATATGAATAAAGCTATAGCCTACTTTCAAGTTTAAATCAGGTACAATTTTAAATAGCAGCAATTAAATTAGGGCGAAGTTACGTTGTGCAGGTCATTACGGCACACACGGTTGGTAAAATACAAACGTTTGCGATATACACCATAATCCGAGATGGTTCATAGAGAGGAAACGTGTGCAAGCATGCACACAGTTGCCGTCTGCAAAGCGTGTGTGATGTCAGACACTTTCACATACGGTGTGGGAAAACTAAATGTGTGTGATTGTCTACCCATCATACACGGATTATAATCATGAACTGTTTGTGATGTGCCTGACATCATAAAACTCCTTTGCCTGGAATCTGCCTAGAAAACTGCCGTGCCTGGAATCTACCTAGATTTAGGTAAAACCAGAAAACTCTGACTGCGATGACAATGCGAGCACAAACGAGTAGCAAGGATGAAGCGTTTGGGATATTCGAGATATCAAAAACAGTTATATAGGGACAACTATATGCATCAAGGCTCCCTATCCCCGACGGTTTCTGGGTCGTGTGGGTAGGACCCCCTATCGCCACTTGGCGACAGTTCCAAATGCCGTCGCGAAAAGGGATTAAAAACCGTTTGTATAACACCGATGCGTACTAGTGTGTATTAAGTTCATGGAAAAACAGAGTAATGCAATAAGAACGATGACATGATCTAGACAAGATCTATTAATGTAGGAATAGACCCCATCTTTTTTATCCTTAATAGCAATGATACATGCGTGCCTTGCTGCCCCTTCTGTCACTGGGACAGGACACTGCAAGATCGAACCCATTACAAAGCACCTCTTCACATTGCAAGATAAATAGATCAAGTTGGCCAAACAAAACCCAAATATCAGAGAAGAAATACGAGACTATTATAATCAAGATTGGATATAAAATCAAGGCAAATCTGATCATAAACTCACAATTCATCGGATCCCAACAAACACACCGAAAAAAGTCATTACATCAAATAGATCTCCAAGAGACCATTGTATTGAGATACAAAGAGAGAAGAAGCCATCTAGCTACTGCCCACGGGCCCGTAGATCTGTGGTAAACTACTCACGCATCATCGGAGAGGCACAAATGAGGATGATGAACCCCTCCGTGATCGTGTTCCCCTCCGACGGAGTGCCGGAAAAGGGCTATAGATTGGATCTCATGGTTCTAGAACTTGCAGTGGTTGGAACAATATTTCGTCGACTCCCCTAGGGTTTGTGGAGGTAGGAGGTATTTATAGAGCGAAGAGGCGGTGCAGGAGGGCACCGGGGTTGGAACAACCCACCTGGGTGCGTCTGGGGGCCCAGTCACGGCCTGGTGGGTTGTGCCCCCTCGGGGCACCCCGAACTGCTTCTCTGGTCCATGTGGTGTCTTATGGTCCAAAAAAATCCACAAAAAGTTCCGCTGCATTTTGACTCCATTTGATATTGATTTTCTGCGATGTAAAAAACAAGCAAAAAACAACAACTGGCACTTAGCACTAAGTCAATACGTTAGTCCCAAAAAATGATATAAAATGACTGTAAAACATCCAAGAATGATAATATAACAGCATGGAACAATAAAAACTTATAGATACATTGGAGACGTATCAGGTCAGGCGGGCCAAGCCGGCATTGCAGACACGCCCATGCCGTCCCATATTTGGGCTGGATATGAGGGGCGTCAGATAGCCTGCGTGTTTAAGGACGCTTAAAGGCACCAGGTTGGGTCGCTTTTTCATGACTTATCAATGACCGGGCCGTCCACCCGGGCATTTGGGGACTGTTTGGGCGCCGATTGTAGATGCCCTTAGTATTTATTGTAGTAGACGGAGTCTGCCTAGGAAAAAAATATAGTATAGGGACAATATCTAATAATAGATAACAAATTGTCTCACATGTTAATTATTCTTTAGGTAGATAAAATTTGATGTAGAGTGCTAAAAGACGATCCCAAGTCAACTACTAGACCTCAAAAAATAACAGGTCAACTACTTGGAGTGGCCTGAAGCTCATAAGTCATGAACCTGTTTTGAGAGGATTAATTTTTGTTAGGAAGAGAATTATGTTAACATCACTTTTGTTGGAGCAACCATTCAGCCAGACGCAAGCGTTGGTTATCAGTATAGTGAATTTTTGGGTGTTCCAACCCCGACCATGCACCGGCAAGTTGCAGCCTCCGTGTTGGGAAGGAAATGGCAGCGTACGAGTCCATCTTGTAGCACTCAAAACATGGTAAGTTAATGCCATGAAGAAGACCTCGAGGCAGGTGTTCGAGAAGTAATGGAGATCAAGACACATGCTACTGGGAACTTACCTTCATGGGAAGGTATTTTCCATGTTGCCAGCAAGCTCAAGGCCGGCAAGCCCAAGCTCCCTCCATCACTTGGCTCGCATCTACCTATCAGGATTCTACCGATAGGTGGCGGGTGTGCAGGTGGTTAGGTAGAGGCTGTCGGGGCACGTGGCGACCCACCGCATGGAGAATAACTCTATTGACACCCGTCCGCTAGTGTGTAGCAGTAATAAAAGTTAGTTGTGTCAGCATTACGGGTGGATCATAGCTTCTTGCAGGCATCCAGCGTAGCACGACACCTAATAGCGCATTAAATATGTTTGTCCTACACTGTCAAAATTAGGTTTGATAGCATTGTGGTTGTCATCGGCATGTAAATTACTATTTTTCCTTAGTTGTTGAACCTTGAGCTATTAAAGGAGGCTTACAACATCAGTAGAAGGGGATTCGACTCCGGTTAGCTGGTAGCGCCCCCGAGCTCCTTGCCGGCAAGAGCTGCACCCTTGTACAACATAGTTGTTTTACACAGAATAATCCACCAAAGTGGGAATAGGGTTTTACACACCACAGGTACCCGAACCTAGGTAAACAAATGTGTGTTGATCTGTGTTCTTGCTACTCTTTGTGTGATGCGTCTCCTTCATAGAACCTGGGAAGGGGCTAGACTCTGGCCCCATAGATTGTTGTACGCTGACATCTTTGGCATGCCAGGTAAGGGGCTCGCGCACCGGAATCTACATCAACCTCTTCGGCAACCTTTTCATCATCCATGGCACCTAAGAAAGCCAAGGGCAATGCCACACCCTCCACCTCCAAGGCGCTATCTTACCCGCATACGAGGGTTGGAGATGGGGGCAGCCAAGCTTCTCACTCCCGCACTAGAGATAGGGATGGAGGAAGCCAACTTCCTCGCCGTTCTGGCGACCCCAGTCACCTAACCGGTGGCGAGCAAAGCACGACGACCCTGAACGGCAAGGCGACATCCAAGGGAAGCCTAACAAAGGACGCGCCGAAGCCACCATAGGAGGGACGCAATCTGCCATGTCGTCATGGTGAGCGCGACCCGCCGCGCCGCCACTCCAAAGATCCAGGCCATCATTGCGAGCGCAACTCCATGATCCAGTCCAAGGATGATCTCAATCAACCAACGTGTTGTGCCTCTAGTGACCAGCAGGTTCCACCACGAGATCAGAACATAGATCCTCTTGGCTCAGCCAGGAGTCATGAGCCGCCCTGTACGCCTGACAGTCACCAGATTCCATCACATGTACGGGGAAGATCTCCTCCTTGTGTGGCCAAGAGTCACAAGCCGTCCCACGCCTCGGCACCAATCATGGTGTGCACTCCAGCAGAAGCTATGGTGCAAGCCGAGCTACTACTAAATTCCCCCCGGAGGCTCATCACATGGATGAGTGGCGGGCCACTATCACAGCATGCTCGTCTTCGTGAGCAATGATGGAGCCCGGTAAGGGAAACCTTTTGCAGCATCCACGGACGGAACCGACACAGGTAGCTGGAGAGCAAACCAGAGGCCAAGCTACCATGGTTCACTCCCCGCCATGTTCGTCGTGTCCGAATCAACAAAATGATGTTCGTGATGAGGCATCCATGTCCTCGTCCAACCAACGGACCCAATAAGATCAGCGTCAAGTATCGCTGGACCGGCAAGGGGAAGAAGCCCGCACGCGCATCGAGTGACGCCGGGATGCTCGCCAACAATTTGATGCCAGCATTGGGCCGTTAGCGATAGTGTGTGTGCCTGGCAATACTGGAGCCCTGCCTTACGACATGGGTTGTCCGACATTCACCCCCGAGCTGCGGCAAGTTCATTGGCCCTCTTCCCACAACTTCAAGCCAGATCTTGCCGACAAATATGATGGTAAGATCAACCCTTATGAATTTATTAGTATCTATACCATGGATGTCCAAGTTCCTAGTGGTAAAGATGAGAAGTTCTCGCCAACTGGTTTCCATTGGCGCTCAAATCCAACATCAGATCCTAGCTGATGAACTTGCAAGAAGGCACTACTGCAGGATGCTGCTAACGCAACACTACGAGCAGAGACCCTTTGAAAAAACTGTGTGCGATGCATTAATCGCAAACGGCGATGTAAAATAACCGTCAAAAAAGATGCAAAACGTTTGCGATGAAGGATACATCAAACACGATTCAGATTTTAGTTGCATGTTCGATGAGAGGCATACGGTTCAGTTCAATGAACTATTTGTGATGAGGTAGAACAAAAGAAACGGGCAGCCAAATAAAGGCGTGTGTTATATACGACATATAGTTCACTTGAATAAACTGTTTGTGATGAGGCGGAACAGCAGAAACGGGCAGCAGATGAAGGTGTGTACGATATACGACATACAGTTCACTCGGATGAACTGTTTGCGTTGAGCCAAGAGAACAGAAACAGTTCAACTTAACAAGATGTGTGTGATACGCGGCAAACATGTCTGTAATCGGAAATGTGTGGGAAGACCAATAACAACACAGACGATTCATGTTAACAAGCTGTGTGTGTTGTGAGCAAACGACTGCTACTATACTATTGTCAGTGATTGATGAAATAATCACCAAGGGTTCCATTGTTTAGTCCGTGTGCGATGTGATTTTCTCTTTCTACAGAGCGTCAACATATATACTTATATTGCAAAACCAAATTAAGCATAAATTACACAAGTGACTACACGCATAACACTTCCACACACTAAAGTAAGCAATTATATGCATACTAAACTAGGAGAAACGAGGATCTAATCATCTACTTATTGTTGCAATGATGCTTGCCATTGCTCTGCTTCCGGCTGGATCCCTGTCCGTTTTGGGGAAGGAGGCACTTCCTCATGTCAACGATCCGGCTATACATGTCGTAGCTCGTGTACGCCTCCCTGGCCATGTACACAATGTGAGCTTTGTCGAGTTTATCCATCTATGTCTAGTGCCAAGCACACTTGTCCTTATTGCAGGAATCCTTCATGTCTCTGTACTAGGGGCCGATGATGGCCTTGGCGAGGCGAACCAGTGAGTCCTTCTCATGCTCCTTGTTGCCCAGATCTTTTATCGGCCCTGGATGTCAACAAGATTCTGGAAGGCGATGGCCGAATTCTTGAGCACCTTTACATCGTTGGTGATGTCCACCATAGCATACATGTAGTTGGGGTTGTTGAAAACCTGGCGAAAAGCTCGCAAGGCCTTGTGGCCAGGCAGTAGCGGTAGATGAGGATGTGGTTGCGCACACACATTTGGGTGACAGCGACCTTGGGAGAGACTCGGCATGAGCCCAGGTGTACTCGAGCACGAACCCGACCACCTTGTACTTGTCCTCGGCAAGCAACAACTCCATGATGTGGATGGAGTGCTCCACCCAGACCGGGTTGTTAGTGTACACCACCGAGAGCTCTGTGAACCTTCTGTGGGTGTCCACCACGGCATGCATGGTGAACTGCTGCTCGTCATTGGCAGCTGCTTGTAGCGCCATTGGAGCCGCGCAGGAAACCCTCTAAGAATTTTTTGTGGTGGGTGTGCTTCTTGCAATGGTGTGGTGCGATTGAACACAACAGTTAAATGGCCGCTGTAATAAATGGGGGCTGTTCGGCCTGTAATCGTTACGTCTTGTCATGGCATTCATAGCGGAGGATTCCAGGGCACGCATGACAACACCACACTGCAAGCATTTCCTTTGACCACGTGTGGGCTCGAAGAGACGCCAAATATATCATCGGTGAGCCTGTTCCCGCGCTACCACATAGTTTACCATGCAAGCTTCCTGCCTGGCTAGTTTGGCCACGCGTCGGCTAGAAGAGGGACAAATCATGGGCATTTATTGGCAAAAAGCTTTGTAAAAACAAAGTTTCTGGAATGACTTTGGTCATAAGTTTACCCGTGTGTCGTGGAATTGTCACGGGAGATGTCCTAGTGTGAGGACTTAGTCGTGAGGCCGCGCATCTATGTGGTAGCTTGAGAGGGGTTGATCGGAATCAAGAAGCGCAACGCAAGACAAGGGTTTAGACAGCTTCGGGCCCCATGAAACATCATCCAGTAATAAACCTACATGTTGTTTGTGGCTAGGTCTCATTATCATCACGAGGGAGTCGCCGTAAACCGGCTCTTTGTGTCTAGCCCTAGAGATTGTTTCCTGTTGACTGTCCCTCTTTGGGGACCCCTGCCCCTCCTTATATATGTTGAAGGGGTGGGTTACATGACTAGTCCTAGTAGGATTAGCATTACTCTATTACAAGTGGAGTCCTAGTCTTGCTTCCTTTTTAGGAGAATATTCCTTGTGCTTTCCTCATAAACCGGCCCATCATAACATGAACCGGCCTTCCATAAACCGCCTTCTGGGCCACCGGGTCTTCTCGTTCCTCTGAC
Organism: Secale cereale; assembly: GCA_902687465.1. Taxonomy (NCBI): domain Eukaryota; kingdom Viridiplantae; phylum Streptophyta; class Magnoliopsida; order Poales; family Poaceae; genus Secale; species Secale cereale. The sequence continues at coordinate 325,183,424 of LR738709.1, forward strand.
CCGCTCGTCGAGTCACCTATGAGTCGCCAGGCTCGGGCGGGTCACTTAGTGAGTCGTCCAGTCAGGGCAGGTCATTAGTGAGTCACCAAGTCCGGTCGGGTTATACTTCCGGCCGGGTTATGCCGCAGGGTATATCCCCGACACCGTGGGTGATGAGGTCAAAGTTACACAGAGGGGTGATGATGGACACTTGAGTGCGATAATTAATTCTGCGCTCTACAGGGCACATGGTTGTAGAAACCAACTGTGTGCAGTAATGTCGAAGATCGCAATCGAGTTAGCAATATAGATCATGTGTTATGAGATCGACAAGGTAAACCGATTCGAGATGGTTAATTAATCTAAGTCCATTGCATATTAAGGTCAAAATAGTGCTACCAATATACGAGTCTCATATGATGCCATTTTAACGATTGTACCAGCTATTGTACCACAAAAGTTGGAAATATTACAAGGTTCAAATTCCATAGTTATATGGCTCAACTTAGAAGATTACAAGGTTCAAACTGATATTAGAAATGAAATTCAGCTCATCAGCTGCAAACGCTTACGTTGATCCGCTGAACATGGATATCAGAGAGGTTCAAACTAATATTACCACTTCTAAGTCTGGTTTTGTAACCTCATAATTTTTCCAAAGGGGTCAACCACTAAGAAGTCATGTAGGGGGTTGACATGATGACTTTCGATTACTCTGTCATCTGAAGTTCCAAAATGAAATTTAGCATTTTCGGAGCCTATTCCATTCCGCCACACCCGCCGACGCCAATCAACAAACCATTCATCTTTGCAACATAAATATAGGGAAAACCTCATTACCTTCAGCATGCTCTGACAACAAAGAACCTGGCGAATATAATCTCCGGTAAGGTCTCTCAGTAGGAGTTAAAAGTAATTTCTGAGAGATGCAGATCTAGGCATTCGACGTGATTGTTATATTGTATCATATTATCCACCACCTGGCCTAATCTTATCTGCAAAACAAGAAAATGTGTTAGTTCCTACATGCAGTTTTGAACACTACTATAGGCCTATTTGGTTTGCGGGATTTGTAAAATACACTAACATGCCATCTTCGATCTGACATGATTAACATGGGCATTTGATTACAATCTAGAAAAATGTAGCCTTGTTCAGAAGAGGTTAGAGTGGATGAAAAGTTCCCAAAGAAAACTAGTACAGATGAATCCAAAGGAGAAATGCTTATGGAGTGTAACCATATGGATCAAGCAACCAATATGGGGAGGACACGTATGTACTGAAATCCTCCAAAAAATCCTTCAGAAATCGTAGTACATTGTCATTGTAAACATGAAAAGAGGTGTCACAAATTGAACTCCCATATGGTTAACATTTAACAGGAATGGAATATCACCTCAATATATAGCTTCTCCAGGCACGGAAAGCATCTCAGGAAACTGACAACTTGCTCCAAGTTGGGGCCGATAGATTCTAGTGCCAAGACCTTCAATGTGCGCATTTTTGGGGCCAAGCTTGTCGGAATCATTTTCTAGATGACAGATGAACGTGCATCTTTAAAATTAGAAATAATGTTAATTTCAAGAAGGAGAGGTAGAAGGCGGCTGTTGTACCTGATCGGGTGTGGATCCAATAACAAGTTTGGAGTATTTGTCTGACGAGTAGCCCACCACTGTCAGTTTCGGCACATAAATGACATTGATTCTTGTTGGACTTTCTTGATCAACTACATGTAATCTCTCAAGTGAAGGTGTGTCCTCAATGACCATACCGTGGTACACATCTTATGATGTCTTCTTGCCGCACCAGCAACACACATAAATAGTCCGGAGAGTCATGGAGGTGATGTGGAAGCTACTCAATCCATTTATCGCCTGAAGAGGAAGGTACTCAAGTGCAGTACAGCCACGGAGCAGGCGCTCCATGTCATCATTTGGGGGGAAGATGACGACGAGCTCGATGTGCTTCAATCGTGGTAGAATAAGAGCGGGTGCATCATTAAGGGGGGATGGCAGTTCCTGAACTTGGCGACGCGCAGCGTGGGCGCGAGGCGGAGTGCGAAGTTGGCAGCGAGCGCATATGCCCATCATCAAAAGTGAGCTCCTCGAGCTGATCTATGGCGGGGGATCGGAGCTAGTCGTCAGGCTTGGCTCGGTCCTTGCCGTTGGAACTGAACTTGCCCATTCTAAGGCCTCCTGTTGGGCCAGGGTGACTGCCGAGGATCTTCGAGAACGCATCCAAGCTTTTGCGATAGCCATGGTAGAGCTCCTGGGTGTCAATGAGGTCTAGAGGGGCGGAGTTCCATAGGGGGCGCCACCACTATGAAATGACGGTTGTCCACGCCCCATATTTGATTGGGAGGAGGGAGATGATGATTGTCAACATATATATCATTGGGGAGGCTACTGATGAAGTCTAGGCCCGCTGGAGTCGCTTGCGGTTCTTGCTCACCCCGCCTCAGCTTGTTGGCAGCCATGTTCTCCACCTCCGAAGTCTCCTTGTCAATGGCGCTTTCTTATAGAAGTGGGAGTACAGGGAATATTTAGTTAAAACAGGGCAATAGAAAAGTGTATTGGTAACTAGAAGTTAGTTGGTAGGAATATAGTAAGAAAATGGGATAACAATTGGTTGCTTAAATACTACACAATTCATTTGATATTGCTGGGTAAGTCAACATGCAGATACTTGAAAAGAAAACTTACTTCAAGCAAAGTCTGGATGGATGACTTGTGTAAAGGGAAAGATTGTGCACTGCAGATTCTGTTGCATAGCAAGGGACGCGCTACAGAAAATGGTAGGATTGTTAAAGAAAATATGGTAACATGCAAATATGGGCCCAAATTGAAAGAACTGTACAACAGTTGGAATCGAAGGACAACAATCAATAATTAAACAGATAGGGTAAACATGATGTCATGGAAATATGAGAGTAATCGAAAGAACAATACATCATTAATTTGCGTAATATAGAAAGAAGAGAGAGAAAAATCCCCTTTGAAGTATATGGTGCCTGTGGCACCTTTTATCCAAATGTCGAAATATTTAGTATATGTTCAGGAAAGTAGGCCATGCCAACCGATTTAGGGTGAGATTGAACATACCGCGCGCATCCTCAAGTCATCTCGTATGGTGAGATGGAACTCCATGGATGTCAGGCGGAGGCCGCAAAGTCCGGATGTGTCCGTGCACTCTACACTCTATGAATGAAAGAAAACCCCGAAATAAACTCGAATAAAAATGAATTCACAACGATTTCGGCTGGGTGATTAAAGGGGGCCGATGAACTAGGATAAGAGAGGAGATAATATCTCATTAAATTAGTTACCTTGTTGTCGATGAGAAAAAACCCTCAGTACGATGGATTCCCCAACCAGGCGGAGCTGGGTCGACCGCGAGCAGCGTCGAGAAAGTCGATGGCGATAGGCGGCGGCAAGCGGAAGTGACGAAATTTGGTGGGGTTTGCCGGCAGCATGTCGGTAGTGGCGCTACCGGCGTCCGGCGACGGCAGGTGTCGAGCTAAGTGGCTGCCGCCGCGATAGGCGGTGCCATGCATAGACACAGAGTAGATTGCGCATGTGTGAATGGGGACCGGAGGAGGTGGCGGGCGGGGTGAGGTTTTATGAGACGAGGGGATGGTGAGGGTTCTCTTTTTTCTTTTCTGAATTGGGTGGTGAGGGTTTTCTGTCCCACAAAGAGTGTCAGAGGCAACGGTTTGGTAGAGCCAACCGTGTGTGATTGATGTAACATGCAAAATAAAAGTTATTACACACAATTCCAAATTAGGGAACCATGTGTCATTGACGTACTACCTCCGTCCTGGTTTTGTTGGCTCTCTTTGTAATTTATACCAAATTTTGACCAAATATCTATCAAACAAATGTTTATGCATGTCACCAAAAATTATATCATCGAACACAATGTTAAAATACGCATCCAACGATATAATTTTTGCTTACCTGCACTAACATTTTGTTAGTTAAATCTTTGGTCAAAATTTAACACAAATTACAAAGGGGACCAATAAACCAGGATGGAGGTAGATTCCATCAACCGAATTGATTGCATCCATATCCCACATTTAGGCATAAGTAAACATAAATTAAACATACTCAGACATAGATAATAAGTGTACACTAGCATATTTCAACCATAAGTACATAGTTCAACCGCCATTAAGACACTACATAGCCATACATAGTTCAATCCCACATGTCATCTCATCTACCGGCACGATCCTGAAGCTTTTCCAGGTACTCGACGTACGCGCCATGTGTCACCCTGCGAGAATACTTCTGCTTAAAGAAGCCAACGGCCTATCCTCTTGCATGCACCAGAACAATTTGATACGCGTCATGAAGCTTGTGGTTGCAAAATGTGCATCGATAGCTGCCGTCCCAGGTCCTAATATGCATATTATGCATTTCCGCATAAAGCTCCCTCAGGATTGCCGCTTGTACCTCCTCTGGCCATCTTCATACTCGCTGTCCACATCGTCAGACAACACCTATACAAATAGTAAAAAAAGGTGGCGTCAAATTAATGTTTACAAACTAATATCTAGTGAACATTTGGCAGTTGCCAAAATTTGGCATCAAATCAATGTTTACATGTCGTGAAGTAGGACTAGTAATTTATGTCTATTTTTTATATATATCCAGAGATTATGGTTCGATTTTTAAGCACAGTCATCTATGTACAGACCAATCTTCAAGAAAATAAAGTCACAAACATATATGTAGGTCATTCAAAATCAATTGTCAAGTCCTGGCTAGGAATTATTAGCACGAACACTAACCCTAGTAGTATTTCTAGCAGAAATCATTTGCAGAGATGAAACAACTAATCACTTATCATTTGTACCATTCAAACAATCAATACACTACACAGATCTAATGAAACTTACTAGGATTTCATGGATTGGGAGAACATAACCATAGGATTTCTATTCCAAAAAGTCAGAGGGAGAAGGAACCAGAGAAACCCTAGGATCTATTTGACACATAACTAGGTATGGATGACTGACAAGTTGTCCGTCATCGTCGGAGTCGTCGCCAGGGTTGTCGCATGAGTCGTCACCGGAGTCGGTGTGGACCTCTGCCTCCGGCTATGGAAGCTCGACGATGTTAGGGTGCAACGACAACTCTCTGGTGGTGATGGCAACCTCTGTCTCCATCTCCATGCCATGCTCGGGTGCTTCAGCAGCCCCAGCATCACCACTCCCTCTGATGGGGCGCTTCGGCAGCATCCTCATACACCGAGGGCTTTGAGGACTGAGAGCGGCATTGAGGATGCAAGCTGCTACCTCTTGAGCTTGCGTTGTATTCCCTCGAAGAGGAAAGGGAGATGCAGCACAGTAGCGTAAGTATTTCCCTTAGTTTTTGAGAACCAAGGTATCAATCTAGTAGGATACCACGCGCGAGTCCCTCGCACCTGCACAAACAAATAAGAACTTCGCAGCCAACGCGATAAGGGGTTGTCAATCCCTTTACGGTCACTTACGAAAGTGAGATCTGATAGAGATGATAGTTATATTTTTTGGTATTTTTGGTTTATAAGAGCAGCAAATAAAAGCAAGAAAAGTAAAGTAGATGTAGATTGGTATGTTGAGAATAGACCCGGGGGGCATTGTTTTCTCCAGTGGCTTCTCTCATGATAGCGATATTCTACGGCAGGTACACAAATTAGTGTCGAGCAATTGACAGAAAAGCGAATAATTATGAGACTATCTAGGTATGATCATTGTATATAGGCATCACGTCCGAGACAAGTAGACCGACTCCTGCCAACATCTACTATTATTACTCCACACATCGACCGCTATCCAGCATGCATCTAGTGTATTGAGTTCATAAGAACAGAGTAACGCCTTAAGCAAGATGACATGATGTAGAGGGATAAACTCAAGCAATATGATATAAACCCCATCTTTTTATCCTCGATGGAAACAATACAATACGTGCCTCATTGCCCCTACTGTCACTGGGAAAGGACACAGCAAGATTGAACCCAAAGCCAAGCACTTCTCCCATTGCAAGAACTATAGATCTAGTAGGCCAAACCAAACCAATAATTCCAAGAGACTTGCAAGGATATTATGAGCACACATAAAAAGTTGTTTTAACCTTGAAGACTGCAGGGCTTACACCCCACAACATTTTATTGCCCAAAAACTAACAGTACAAAATATCCTCAAGGTGAGGAAGACGAAAGAAAAAGAGCTATCTAAACTGTACAGAAAAAGGAGAAAAAAATAAACAACTATACCTAAGTAAAACAACAAAAGAAGGACCTCTCAAGGAGGCAAGAAATCAATCCATTTGAGCAGAGCATCCCTATATTTCTTCTTGATTCTGTGGGGGAGCAGTGTAAGATCGCAAATAAAGCCATTTCTCCACGTCCTGAAAGAAGGTCTAATGTTTCTAAAGGCTTTGTCATTCCGTATCTTCCAGATATTCCACCATGCAGTAAAAACCACTTCCACAAAGAAAGGCTTGCTGAAATCCTTCCTAGCCTGACATGCTTTGTCCACCATATCCTCACTATCCTTCCAAGTGATCTGCAGGTAGTTCCACATGCGGAAACTGAAGTTGCATTGAAAGAAAATATGGTTTCGATCCTCCAAAGCGCCAGTCGAACAGAGTACACATTATGGGCCCTCGTTGATTTTCCAATGCCTACGCTGGATCATCTCCTTGGTGTTTACCCTATCCATGATTACAAGCCAGGCAAACATTTTAATCGGCATGGTGTAGCAGCTCTTCCAGATCCAGCTAAGAATTGGGTTGGCTACCATTGGCTGATAGGCAAAATCATAGAACTTCTTTGCAGTATAGGCGGACTTCTTGCCCTACCTCCAACTCCAAGATGAACAAGGCCCATCAGTTGCAAAAGCTGTTGCGAATCTTGAAAAGCCTATTCAGACAAGGGCATGGAGAAGATGTCCAAAATATCATGCACTTGAAAAGCCTCTTTAACCGAGATGTTCTTGCTCGAGCAGAAAGAATAAAGTCGAGGGAAACGATCCCTCAGAGGAACACAACTGTCTCCAATTTGCCAAAAGTCAGCCCAAAATAGCACAGTGTCACCAGAATGAACTTCAACAGAAGTAACAACTCTGAAATTATCCATTAACTTACATACGTCTCTCCACCAAAAAGATCCACAGTGAATAGTATCATGTGGGACTCTTTGAAAGTAGTAAGATTCCCAGATCAAGTGAACCCAAGGCACATCTATCTTATTATAGAATTTATTCAGGTGCTTGAGTAGGAGAGCATCATTCTGCAAACCCAGGTTTAAGATGCCAAGCCCACCCTTCAGTTTGGCCTACAAACCAATGGCCAAGCAGCGAGAGAGTGTCCCCTTTCCTGACCGTATTTTCTCCACAGACACTGTCTTTGGATCCTTTCCAATTGCTTCAGAATACCCTTAGGAATAGACCAACTACAAAGGAAAAAAATAGGCAGTGAAGATATGATAGAGTTCACCAGTTGTAGTCTGCTCCCTTGGGGTAGGAACCAAGAACTTGCTGTCAGTCGTCTCTCCATACAATCCACTAGGGGAAGAAAATCCACAATTTTGGGTCTAGTAGTCCCCATAGGTAAACCCAAATATGTGAAAGGCAGAGTGCCCAAGTTGCATCCAAAAAAGGCAGCTAGATCAGTAGCCTCAAGATCATTCACATTAATAGGATACATGGATGATTTGTGAATGTTGATTTGAAGACCAGTTGCTAGTGAGAAAGACTGCAGAACTGATTTCAGTGCCTCCAAATGGTTTCTGTCAGCTTTTACGAAAAGCAAAGTATCATCAGCATACTGCACAATAGGGAAATCAGGGTCATGATTTTGCAATGGTCTACAGAGGAGGCCCTGCTAATGTATATCATTAACCAAAGTCTGTAGGAGATCATCAGCAATGACAAAGAGTAATGGGGAGATGGGGTCTCCTTGCTTTACTCCACATCTGCATTTGAAATGTCTTCCAGGGACTCCGTTAAGCAAAACAGAAGAAGAGCCAAATGATAACAACTGGTTGATCCATGTAACCCATCTGTTGTCAAAGCCTTTAGCCACCAGAATCCTTATGATTGCCTCATGTTGAATAGAATCAAAGGCCATTTCAAAGTCAAGCTTAAATAATAGGCTGTTTGGATTGGTTGCATTGGTGGATATATTCAAAAGTCCAAGAAAGACAATCTTGGATTGTTCTTGACTTTATGAATCCATATTGGTTCTTATGCACACATTTGGTGATCACTTCCTGAAATCTATTGGTAGCAAGTTTGGTGAGGAATTTCATACCTACACTAGTTAGTGAAATAGGTCTAAAATCACCCACACTCTTAGAGTCTGCTTCTTTGGGATCAGCGTGATGTATGCATCATTCAGATTCTCTAATTTGGCCACACCTGCATGAAATTCATGAACCAGCCTAATGAAGTCATCAGAGATGATGTGCCAGCAGTTTTTCAGGAAAAGACCATTGAAACCATCAGGGCCAGGTGCTTTATCAATAGGCATTTCTTTAAGAACCTTCTCAATCTCCTTCATCTCAAATGGTTTGGAGAGAACATCCAGGCCTCGAACAAAAGGTAATAAAGAAAGTATGCTCTCAGTCAAAGTGATGGGCTTCACTGTACCCATTATGTTTTTGAACGAGATTAAGAACTCCTTGGCCATTTCCTCATGATCAGAAGATACAGTGCCATCAGGCAGTACTAAACTAGCAATTACATTCCTTCGATACCTCTCGGTTGCCATGGCCTGAAATTTTTTGGAATTCTCCTCACCCACTTTAACATACCTCATGGTACAACTTTTCTTCCAGTAGAGATATTGCAGGTGTAAAAGGTGCTCATGATGCATTTTGGTGATCTTTCTGAAGTTACTTTCAGGTCTGGACAAGGGTCTCAAATCCTCCAGGTTGTCCAAGCAAAGGATAACCCAGTTGCATTTTTCAATAAGCCCTTTAATATGTGAGAGACCTTTCTGTCATTTCTTTAAAGAAAATCTCAATGCCTTCAGTTTATCAACAATAACTGCTCAGATGTGAGTCTTATGAGAACGACGTGTCCATACCTCATTCACACACTCCATAAAACCTGGTTGATGGACCCAAAAGTTTTCAAACCTGAAGATATGTGCCTTTGGAATTGAAGTACTGATGGCAATCAAACATGGCACATGGTCAGACATAGTTTTGGCAAGAGGTGTCACTTATGTCATTGGGTATCGATTAATCCAACTGGCCGATGTAAAAACCCAGTCCAACTGCTCTAGGAGAGGCGTATCTTGCATGTTTGACCAAGTGAATTTTCGCCCCTTTAGAGGAAGTTCAAGCAGACCCAAGTGTCCAATAATTTCATTAAAAATGAACATGTCGTTGATATCCCCTCCAGGGAGATTCCTGTTGTCAATGGATCGAATAAAGTTAAAGTCGCCCATTAACATCCACTTTTTATCCGGGTCAATATCTAGATTGTAGATCCATGAAACAAACTCATCTCTTAACTCACCCTGACATGGGCCATAGATGTTCACAAGAAACCACTCTTCATTATTATGAACTAAAGTAAACTGCATTACAATAGCATAGGGCTTAATTTCCAGCAGTGTACCATCGAATATGTCTGAACGCCACAAAGTTAAAAGGCCCCCCGAAGCCCCTCTAGAGGGAGACTCAACAAATTGATCAAAGCCGTGAGGGCAGATCGATTTGATGTCCACACGTGAACAGGAAGAAAGCCTAGTCTCTTGGAGACAAACTATAGCACTTTGACTCTCGATCACTTTTTCCCTGACAGCACGCTGTCCGGACCCAACATTAAGGCCACGCACATTCCAACAGAGAATTTTCCAACTACGCTTGCACATAAAATTCATGACGAACCAAAATAAAGAAGAGTAAAAGAATCATTACACCTAGTGCCATGCAATACAAAAGATTGAAGTGTTCACCCATAGAAGGAGTCACATCCCAAACGATACCCAGTTCAACAATAACAGACATCGTCATAACAGTCACACCAGGTCGAGACATTGAAGATGGATAAAACATTAAACAGAAGGTGATGGCGAGTCCTCCCGGGGATCAGCCAGAAGCTTGTCTGTCGTCAAGAGAGAAGGGTCGATCTCCAGCTCCGCTCCCACTGCTTGCAGAACGTGAATTGGGGTATGAGGCGGATCAGCAGGCAGGTTGTCTTCAGATGCATCAGCAGTAGTGGGCTGGGCCTTGTCCTTCATGGGCTTGGCACGTGGGCGCTTCTTTGATGGCTCGAGAGATAACTGCTCGAAGATCACATTTTTGAAACCATCTAATTTTGTCGCGCTTCTAGTGCAGCGACGAAGAGATGTGTCAACCACAGGCACCTTCTTCTTGCCTCTTCTCTTCTTCTCCATCGAAAGATCTGCAGAGAATGCGATTGGGGAGGAAGTAGAGTTAACTGAAGCAGAAAACGCTGGGTCATCAGACAGGAGCTCATTGGTAACAGTGGATGGAACGAGAGAAGTAGGTATGTCCTCAAACTGGGCTCTGGCAACTGGACGCTTAGCAATCACAGCTTTCTTGCAGAAGGTACGCCCTTCAGAGAGGCAGACAGAAAAGACATCTTCTTTGTTTCATCAAAAGGTATTGTCCAAGACCTCTTGGAGTAAATGATTATGCCCATTGGCCTGAATGAAATCGACCTTGGCACATCCCTAGCTGAGAACTCGAACATGAGGTTATCAAAAGACCTTTTCCAGATCGTTTCCGGAGGAAGAGGAGGCCCTGCCACAATGCGCGCCATTCCAAAGAAAATCTCGTGTTGCTGGATGACCGGTGGCTGGTAGGGCACAATGGCCAACAAATTCTCTTCCAAATCTGGCTGCTGCAACGGTTGGAGTTGAAGATCCGGCAACTGTACCACAGGTTGATGGATTTCCATGCCAACATCCTGCTGATCCACTGAAACAGAACCTTCTGGCTGATCTATTACAATTGAGACCTGATCCTGCTCAGGAAGAACCAACTGTGGAGCTTGGTCATGCACTGCTTCCTCTTCCCACCCAGCATTTCCCCAGCCATGCGCAGCGTCATTCACTGGTGGTGGGGGGGTCAACTGGTGCATCATTCGAGCCTAACTTTGGGTATGGAGGCAAAACAAATGGAATATTGTCTTGCACAAGATTTCTAGGCAAGGGGTGAGGGTTCCCATCCAGCGGCATTGGGTCCTCATCATTGGGCATCTGGTCAGCAAAATCTGCACCAAGAACATAGCATGCAGCAGTCCAAGAAACTTGAGCGCCACCCCATTCCGCGTAGTCGCCAAAGACAACATCCCGAGGAACTAACGGTGTATCTGGAAAACTTGCCTCCACCAAGGTGCGAACCAGATAAGGATCCTCACTGTCCCATGAAATAAACTTCCCAAAAGTTCCAACAGCCTGCGAGATATATTCCGTGGTGCGATAATCTAGAGGGATACCAATGAACATTAACCACCCCTTGCGAAAACCCTGAGCACCCTTGAAATTCTCTCCTTCATCATGTTTCATAAATCTGACAAAGCGGTCGTTGCCCAAAGGAAAAGGAGCATGCTGAATCAAGGTGTATCTAACTGACGGATCCCTCACATGGAACAAACCAACTCCATGAAACCAAGGCTGTGCAGAGCGGACCAAAATACCTCGATTCTGCAGAAACTGGATGACTTCCTCCCGCACTGGTCCGAGGGGTCCTTCTAGTGCTGGCATCACCTCCGCCACCATGTAGTCCTCATGGCGACGAGGTGGTCTCGCAGCAGGCGTGAACAAGGACCGAGGAAGACGACGGTCGCCACCGTCGATGATGTGGTGGCCCGCAGGCACAAAGCACTGGGGGTCAAGCTCAAAATTCGCCATGGGAGAGGAAGAAGCTCGGATGGGGTTTTCTTCGGAAGGGGAAGAGGGCAGATGCAATGAGGGCGGCGGCGATGGGACTGGACAATCTATCCCAATAACTCCGGCTCTCTTCCCATGAGAAGTAGCAGATTTCGAAAAAAATCATATTTGTTGCACCGAAATTGGTCTCCAAACCAATCCATTGGAGCGCGCGAAATCATTACAGTCGCGGCTAGAACGACCAGAACGGGAGCAAGTCCCACAGACCGTCCGCATTCCGCAGGCCGCTGACAAGTGGCCCCTCAACGAGCAGATAGAACATGTAACCACACGGTCCACCATGTCATCGACCATGGCTTCAAACTGCCTCGCAACCTCTTGAGAGGAAGGGATATCGGGACCCCTCTCCATTGGGCCAACAGAAGGGCTTGAGGGCCCAAGGGCAATTGGGTTATGCAAAGAAGATGGGCTAGATGTCTGATTAACTTCCACAATATCAATGCGACCAAAATCCATAGAGCCCAAACTAGCATTAGGAGGCCCAGAAACAATTGGGGTGAGCAACGATGGGCCAGCAGACCGGTCAGAGATTTGAAAAGGAGGTAATCCGGCCTCCCCTAACTGCGCAGATGAGATCGCGTCATTCTCGGGGGGCCGTTCCTCAGAAAGTGGAACACTTGGCGGAGAAAAAGTTGCCGGCCGGCTCAACTCCGGCATGGGAGTGATCGTGCCGAAGACAATGGGTGGACGAGCCACCGTCCAAAGCAACTTCTCAGGTGGGGATGGATGAATGATAACACGTTCTTGTGGAAGTGGATCATATCCCGCCTCAATAATTTTATCAATACATTGATGTGTGGCAGCAGGATAACGCTCAAAAGTGGCGAAAGACAATTTCTTCTTAGCAGATGCAGAAGACTTAATAGCAGATCTAATAGGAGGTTTATGCATAGCCAAAAGACCCAAACTTGATCGCTGTTTAGCAGGACTAACAAGAATCCATTCAGCATCACACTCTTTCTTCCAGATCTTAAGTTCTCGAACCCAATTAGGGCCCCCATTACCCAGAGGTGAAAGAAGCACTTGAACAAATCGCAAGCAAAAGATCGAAGATCCATGATAATAAAACCAACTTTATTGCAAGAAACGTGGAAGGAAAAAACCTTATCTTTGACATGAGCCACCTGAAGATCAATAGCCGAACCCCCAAGTGCAGCTTCCAAAGCCGCCGCCACAGAATCTTCCGAGAGACGGAAAGCATGATGACTAAAGGAGACGATCAAAATGAAGGGCCGATGACGTCCCAAAGGGTGAATCGTACGCCCCGTTGCTGAGAAAACTTCCTCAGAAAAAACCCTACCCTTGGAGAAATCCAAGCCAAGGGTAGATCCACCAGAAGAACCCATGGGAGATGGGTATAGCCTTGATCCAGAGCAGACTCCGAAGAAGTTGATCGGAGTGGATCCATAGATTAGTGGATAGATGAGGAGATCGCCGGAGACAGGGTCAGCGCCGAGGTGTTAGGTGGGAGCGCCATTTTTAAACGAGCTCACATAAAAAGTTCCGAGAAGAACCAAATATCTTTCATAAATAACCTTGATCATAAACTCACAATTCATCGGATCTCGACAAACACACTGCAAAAAGAGATTACATCAAATAGATCTCCTCGAAGACCAAGGAGAACTTTGTATTGAGATCCAGAGAGAGAGAGAAGAAGCCATCTAGATACTAGCTATGGACCCGAAGGTCTGTGGTAAACTACTCACAACTCATGGTGAGGGCGATGATGATGATGATGATGATGAAGGCCTCTGTGATGGATCCCCCTTCGGTGGAGTTCCGGAACAGGCTCCAAGATGGGATCTCCACGGGAATAGAAGCTACGGTGGTGGAACTAGGGTTTTCTCTCTGTTCTCGGAGTTTCTGGGGTACGTGGACTTATATAGGAAGAAGGAGGGCACCGGGGGCCACTTGAGGGGGCCTCGAGGCAGGGGGCACGCCCTGGGAAGGGGGGCGCGCCCCCCACCCTCGAGGGCCAGCCCTCTGTCCCCTGACTTGGTCCTCAAGCTTCGCATCCGTGATTTTCTCCACAAATATCTCTCACGAAGGTTTCATTCCGTTTGGACTCCGTTTGATATTATTTTTCTGCAAAACCCTCAAACAGGCAAAAAACAGCAATCTGGACTGGGCCTTTGGGTTAGTAGGTTAGTCCCAAAAATGATATAAAAGTGAATTATAAAGCCCATTAAACATCCAAGACTTCATAAATAATAGCATGGAACAATAAAAAATTATAGATACGTTGGAGACGTATCAAGCATCCCCAAGCTTAATTCCTTCTCGTCCTCGAGTAGGTAAATGATAAAGAAAGAATTTTTGATGTGGAATGCTAACCAATATTTTTTTTCAATGTAATTATCTTAATTGTGGCATGAATGTTCAGATCTGAAAGATTCAAGATAAAAGGCTATATCGACATAAGAAATAATAATACTTCAAGAAATACTAACAAAGCAATCATGTCTTCTCAAAATACTATGGCTAAAGAAAGTTATCCCTACAAAATCATATAGTGTTGGCTATGGTCCCTCATTATCACAAAAATATTCATATCATGCACAACCCCAATTTCAGCCAAGCATTTATTTTCATACTCTATCTTTTCAAACCTTTCAACTTTAACACAATACATGAGCGTGAGCCGTGGACATAGTACTATGGGTGGAATAGAGGTGGTTGTGGAGAAGACAAAAAGGAGGGAGATAGTCTCACATCGACTAGGCGTATCAACGGGCTATGGAGATGCCCATCAATAGATATCAATGTGAGTGAGTAGGGATTGCCATGCTACGGATGCACTAGAGCTAAATATGAATGAAAGCTCAACAAAAGAAACTAGTGGGTGTGCATCCAACTTGCTTGCTCACGAAGACCTAGGGCATTTGAGGAAGCCCATCGTTGGAATATACAAGCCCAGTTCTATAACAAAAATTCCCACTAGTATATGGAAGTGACTAAACATGAGACTCTCTACAACGAAGAACATGGTGCTACTTTGAAGCACAAGTGTGGAAAAAGATAGGAGCAATTGTCCCTTTTTTCTTGTTCATTTTTTCTCTTTTTTTGGGCCTTTTTTTTTCTTTGGCCATTCTTTTTTTTCCTTTTTTTTGCGGAGGGGCTTTATAGATTTAGCCTTTCCTCCCATGGGACAATGCTCTAATAATGATGATTATCACACTTTTATTACAACTCGATATTACAACTCGATACTACAACAACAAAGTATGACTCTATATGAATGCCTCCGGTGGTGTACCGGTATGTGCAATGAAACAAGAGTGACGTGTATAAAGAATTATGCATGGTGGCTTTGCCACAAATATGATGTCCACTACATGATCATGCAATGGCAATATGACAATATGATGCGTGTCATATGAACGGAACGGTGGAAAGTTGCATGGCAATATATCTCGGAATTGCTGTGAAATGCCATGATAGGTAGGTATGGTGGCTGTTTTGAGGAACAATATGGTGGTTGTTTTGAGGAAGGATATATAGTGGGTTTATGGCACCGGCGAAAGTTGCGCGGTACAAGAGAGGCTATTATTGGTGGAAGGGTGAGAGTGTGTATAATCCATGGACTCAACATTAGTCATAAGAATTCATATACTTATTGCAAAAATCTACGAGTCATCAAAACAAAGCAATCAACGCATGCTCCTAGGGGGGAGGTTGGTAGGAGTTAACCATCGCGTGCTCCCGACCTCCACACAAACGTTGGCACTCTAGAAATACCTCATGCTCTAACTCCGTCACATAGCGGTTCACCATACGTGCATGATACAGGAATCACTAACCTTAACACAAGTATTCCTCAATTTCATAATAACTCCACTAGCATGACTCTAATATCACTATCCTCATATCTCAAAACAATTATCAAGCATCCAACATCTCATTCTATTCAATGCACTTAGTGTGATTTTTTTTACTACATTGACATTGGATGTCTATCATGTGAAGACTAGTTTCTTTAGCCTAAACACATTACCATGCGGTTTTAATAGACTCTCAAAAGGATATAAGTGAAGCATGAGAGTTCAACCATTTCTACAAAATATTACCACCACCGTGTTCTAAAAGATATAAGTGAAGCACTAGAGCAAAAACTATTCAACTCAAAAGATATAAGTGAAGCACATAGAGTGTTCTAACAATTTCTAGGCCATATTTAACTCTCTCAAATAGGTGTGTCCATCAAGTATGATTGTGGCAAACTAACAATCAAATACTCAAATTATACAAGACGTTCCAAGCAAAACGCATAACATGTTGCAAATAAAAATATAGCTCCAAGTATAGTTACCAATGGATGAAGACGAAAGAGAGGATGCCTTCCCGGGGCATCCCCAAGATTAGGCTTTTGATTATCTTGGATTTACTTGGGGTGCCATGTGCATCCCCAAGCTTAGGCCTTTGCTACTCCTTGTTCCATAGTCCATCAAAACAATACTCAAAACTTGAAAACTTCACAACACAAAACTTAGACAAAAATTCTCATGAGCTCCGTTAGTATAAGAAAGCAAACCACTACTCAAAGGTGCAGCAATGGATTCATTCTTTGTTTATATTGGTTTTAAACCTACTGTATTTCAACTTCTCTATGGTTCATATCCTCCAATACTACTCATAGATGCATCGGAATAAGCAAACAACACACAAAAAACCGAATATGTCAAAAACAGAACAGTCTGTAGTAATATGCAGGTTTCGCCTACTTCTGGAACTCCAAAATTTTCAAACTAAATTGTTTTGTCTACCAATCATCTGCAAAAATAATCAACTAAAAATCTCGCTCCAGTAAAATCTGAAGACCACTTTAGACATCGCTAACGATTCTGTTTTTCACAGCAAGATCACATAAACTTCACACAAGTCTTCCCAAAGGTCTACTTGGCACAAACACTAAACAAAACATGAAACCACATATAATCAGAGGCTAGATGCAATATTTATTCCCTAGAAGCAACGAAAACATAAAACATAAAATTGGGTTGCCTCCCAACAAGTGCTATCGTTTTACGCCCCTAGCTAGGCATGATTCAAGATAAATCTAGGTATTGCCATCTTTGGAAGGCAATCTATAAGTGGCTCTTAAGATAGATTCATATGGTAATTTGATTTTCTTTCTAGGAAAGTGTTCCATGCCTTTCCTTAACGGAAATTGGAATCTAATATTTCCTTCCTTCATATCAATAATTGCACCAATCGTTCTAAGGAAAGGTCAACCAAGAATAATAGGACATGAAGAATTGCAATCTATATCAAGAACAATGAAATCTACGGGCACATAATTCCTATTGGCAACAATAAGAACATCATTAATTCTTCCCATAGGTTTCTTAATAGTGGAATCCACAAGATGCAAATTTAAAGAACAATCATCAAGTTCATGGAACCCTAGCAAATCACACAAGGTTTTTGGGATAGTGGAGACACTAGCACCCAAATCACACAAAGCATAGCATTCATGATCTTTTATTTTTATTTTAATAGTAGGTTCCCACTCATCATAAAGCTTTCTAGGGATAGAAACTTCCAACTCAAGTTTTTCTTCATAAGAATGCATCAAAGCATCAACTATGTGTTTGGTGGAAGCTTTATTTTGACTATAAGCATGCAGAGAATTTAGCACGGATTGCAACAAGGAAATACAATCAATCCAAGAGCAATTGTCATAATTGAAGCCCTTGAGATCCAAAGTAGTATGTTCATCACTGTGCAAAGTTTTAATCTCTTCACTCCCACTTTTAGCAATTTTAGCATCAAGATCTAATAACTCCGAATCATTGGGACACCTTAAAGCAGAATCATCTCCAATCCTATCTTCATCAAGACTTACACTAGAAAACAAGGATCTAATATGAGACACATCAATAATTTTCAGATCTTCATCTTTATTTTCATGATAACTAGGAGAACACGCTTTAATATAATCCTCTCTTTTAGCACGCATTCTAGCGGTTCTTTCTTTGCATTCATCAATGGAAATTCTCATGGCTTTGAGAGACTCATTGATATCATGCTTAGGTGGGATAGATCTAAGTTTCAAAGAATCAACATCAAGAGTAATTATATCCACACTTCTAGCCAATTCACCAACCTTAAGCAATTTCTCTTCAAGCAAAGCATTGAAATTCTTTTGCGAGATCATAAACTCCTTAACACTAGTTTGAAATTCAGAAGACATCTTTCCATAAGAGTTATTGTAGGAATTACCATAATTATTAGAGGAATTACTAGGAAAATGCCTAGGATTAAAATTACCTCTATAAGCATTGTTATTTTCAATCAAAGTGTACAGAGGCATATCATTAGGATCAGAAGAAGCACTCTTAGCAGCAAATAATTTCATAAGTTCATCCATCTTTCCACTCAAAACACTAATTTCTTCGATAGCATGCACTTGTTTACTAGTAGGTCTTTCGTTGTGCCATTGAGAATAATTAACCATACTATTATCTGAGAGTTTGGTAGCTTCTCCTATGGTAGTTTCCATGAAAGTGCCTTCGGCGGCCGAATCTAAAAGATTTCTAGAAGCAAAATTCAAGCCAGCATAAAAGTTCTGAATAATCATCCATAGATTAGAACCATGTGTAGGGCAATTACATATCATCAATTTCATTCTCTCCCAAGCTTGTGAAACATGCTCATGATCTAGTTGCTTAAAATTAATAATATCGTTTCTAAGAGAGATGATCTTAGCAGGAGGGAAATACTTAGAGATAAAAGCATCTTTGCACTTATTACATGAATCAATACTATTTCTAGGCAAAGAGGAAAACCAAGTTTTAGCACGATCTCTAAGTGAAAACGGAAATAACTTCAATTTAACAATATCGTTATCCGTATCCCTTTTCTTTTGCATATCACACAAATAAACAAAGTTGTTTAGATGGGTAGCGGCATCTTCACTAGGAAGGCCGGAGAATTGATCTTTCATGACAAGATTCAACAAAGCAGCATTGGTCTCACAAGATTAAGCATCGGTAATAGGAGCAATCGGAGTTCTAATAAAATCATTGTTGTTGGTTCCATTTTTCCAAGTCACACAATTTGGTATTGTTCTGAGCCATAGTGACAAGCAAGCAATCCAACACACACAAGAAAACAAAAAGGCAAGCGAACGAAAATCACACGGCGGAAGAAGGGAAAATAAAACGGCAAGGGTGAAGTGGGGGGAGAGGAAAACGAGAGGCACATAAATGTAATGCGAAGGATAAGGGTTTGTGATAGGTACTTGGTATATGAATTTTGCGTAAGCCTCCCCGGCAACGGCGCCAGAAATTCTTCTTGCTACCTCTTGAGCTTGCATTGTATTCCCTTGAAGAGGAAAGGGAGATGCAGCACAGTAGCATAAGTATTTCCCTCAATTTTTTAGAACAAAGGTATCAATCCAGTAGGAGACCACGCGCGAGTCCCTCGCACCTGCACAAACAAATAAGAACTTCGCAGCCAACGCGATAAGGGGTTGTCAATCCCTTTACGGTCACTTACGAAAGTGAGATCTGATAGAGATGATAGTTATATTTTTGGTATTTTTGGTTTATAGGAATAGCAAATAAAAGCAAGAAAAGTAAAGTAGATGTAGATTGGTATGTTGAGAATAGACCCCGGGGCCATAGTTTTCTCTAGTGGCTTCTCTCATGATAGCGATATTCTACGGCGGGTAAACAAATTACTGTCTAGCAATTGATAGAAAAGTGAATACTTATGAGACTATCTAGGCATGATCATTGTATATAGGCATCACGTCCAAGACAAGTAGACCGACTCCTACCTGCATCTACTACTATTACTCCACAGACCGACCGCTATCCAGAATGCATCTAGTGTATTGAGTTCATAAGAACAGAGTAACGCCTTAAGCAAGATGGCATGATATAGAGGGATAAACTCAAGCAATATGATATAAACCCCATCTTTTTATCCTCGATGGCAACAATACAATACGTGCCTTGCTACCCCTACGGCCACTGGGAAAGGACACCGCAAGATTGAACCCAAAGCCAAGCACTTCTCCCATTGGAAGAACTATAGATGTAGTAGGCCAAACCAAACCAATAATTCGAAGAGACTTGCAAGGATGTTATGAGCACACATAAAAAGTTCAGAGAAGAACCAAATATCTTTCATAGATAACCTTGATCATAAACTCACAATTCATCGGATCTCGACAAACGCACCGCAAAAAGAGATTACATCGAATAGATCTCCTCGAAGACCGAGGAGAACTTTGTATTGAGATCCAGAGAGAGAGAAGAAGCCATCTAGATACTAGCTATGGACCAGAAGGTCTATGGTAAACTACTCACAACTCATGGTGAGGGCGATGATGATGATGATAAAGGCCTCCATGATGGTTCCCCCTCCGGTGGAGCTCTGGAACAGGCTCCAAGATTGGATTTCCACGGGAACAGAAGCTACGACGGTGGAATTAGGGTTTTCTCTCTGTTCTCGGAGTTTCTGGGGTACGTGGACTTATATAGGAAGAAGGAGTGCACCGGGGCCCACTTGAGGGGGGCTCGAGGTAGGGGTGGGCACCCTGGGAAGGGGGGGCGCGCCCCCACCCTCGAGGGCCAGCCCTTTGTCCCCTGACTTGGTCCTCAAGCTCCGTGTGCGTGATTTTCTCTAAAAATATCTCTTGCGAAGGTTTCATTCCGTTTGGACTCCGTTTGATATTTTTTTCTGCAAAACCCTAAAACAGGCAAAAAAAAACAACAATCTGGACTGGGCCTTTGGGTTAGTAGGTTAGTCCCAAAAATGATATAAAAGTTAATGATAAAGCCCATTAAACATCAAAGACTTCATAAATAATAGCATGGAACAATAAAAAATTATAGATACGTTGGAGACGTATCACAAGCCGAGAGAGAGGATTGTGTATGTGGCGAGGATGGGGGTGCGGCCGCTCGGGTGCGCCATTAATATGGAGTATTGGGAGAGAGGCGGGCAGCGGTCAAACCGCTGGCTTGCCTACCGGTTAGCCTGCACACCGGACTGCTGGCATGCTGATGGGCTTCTCGCCCCTCGTTGGTTACCCCAAGTGGAAGGTGTGAGATGTAGTGTTGCAGAAGTTTTTCCCTTGGCAAGATACCAAGGATCGAATCCCCAGAGACTCCTAGGTTCAACAAGAAGGTGTCAACTGCTAACGGCGCCAGATATTAGCAATCAACGTGGACCTGCACACAGATACAAATAACTTTGCTCCCAACGAGTACAGAGAGGTTGTCAATCCCTCCGGCCTTGTAGTTCACAAAGGATTAAACGCAAATGATAGTAGTGATAGATAATGTTTGCAATAGTAAATAATAGCGAAAAGTAAATAGCGTATGTGATCAATGATGGTAATATGGACCGGAGTCTCATGATGTTCACTAGTGATGTCTCTCTCCCAAAAGACGATAAAACAGCTATGTGAGGTAAACGAATTACAGCTGGGCAATTGACAGGACCATGTGCGCAAACCAATGCTGACTACATTGCAAGAAAGGTTGAGGTTCAAAGCATGGGCGGTACTCCAAAGTAAGTAGACCGAAATCCATCAATATCTACTACTAATCATCCACCTTGATATATCTATCCAGAACATCTCGCTGGTATTAAGTTGCGAGTCCCACCCATAGTGTAAACTCAATGCAACAGACAACTGCATTAAAAGAACTTTGCGTAAAGTAAACATTCCTTGCACCCGCGGGCACCAGCACCGTTGTTTTCCCCCTTGTGGCAACAGCACATCCCCTAGACTCATGTTTCTGTCACTCAAGCTAGTCATCGAGGGGCATGAACCCACAATCGAGCATAACGTTCCCTCTTGGAGTCACTACCTATTACTTGGCCAAAGCAATAAATAACAACGGAGAACATGCAAGAATTACTTATGAACATAAATATAAAAGAGGTAGATCAAATATATTACTCAATCACAATCTGAAGATAATCTCGTAATCCATCGGATCCCAGCAAACTCAACATAGCAACAGCATAAGGCTTACATATGTGCCTCGATCATGTGGGGCAGCTCACGAGGACTAATTAGTGAAGCACAAGAACGGGAGGAGAACATCACATAGCTACTGGTCATGGACCCATGGTCCAAGGGAGACTACTCACAACTCATCCGGGAGGCGTCCATGGTGGTGGAGAAGCTCCCGGTGGTGATCCTCCCCTCCGGCAGGGTGCCGGGAAGAGTTCTCCTGGTGCTCCCGATCTTGGAAGCGGCGGCGGCGGCGGAACAGAGATGAGATCGCGAAAAAGAGTTCCCCCCTCGAGGGTTTCGGGAAACGCTCTAAATATATGCCAAAGGGGGGCACCAGACGGGGCTCGGGGGGCCCAGGCGCCCCCCCGGCGCGGCCCAAGGGGGGTGCGCCGCCAGGGCGCCTGGAGCCCTGGTGCCCCCCCGGCTGTCCTTTGGACGCACGGTAGGTTCTGGAATGCTGATTTTTTATATAATTTTTCTGGATTTTTCCTGGCAGTTCTCGTAATGTGAAAACCTGAAATACAAAAACAGCCGAAAACAGAAACTGGCACTGGGGTGCACTGAGTTAATAGGTTAGTCCAAATATGATCAAAAGTGTATGGAAGTGTATGAATATCATAGCAATATCACCCAAAAGAGGCATGGAGCAAGCAGAAATTATAGATACGTTTTGGACGTATCAACATCCCCAAGCTTAATTCCTGCTCGTCCTCGAGTAGGTAAATGATAACAAGAATAATTTCTGTGATGACATGCTATTAAACATATAGGACTTATTCATAATCATATGACAACAAATTACTGAGATAATGAATCTATAGTAATTGAGTTGCCTCATGAGAAAATCACAAAGAACTGAAAGTTTTACAATAGGATACTGAAACATCAAATAGATTTGCAATGAACATGATGTGCAAATATGATAAAGTGATATCTAGCTTGCCCCCTTTAGTGAAGCAAAACGTAAATGCAGGGGCACCTTCAAGGTTTAAGTGATGACTAGATACAATGATTAAAGAATAACCGATATCACAATCATGCAAAAGACAATGCTACTTTGGGACAATGCACATTACACTCAGAATGACAATCATGCTCTCAGTAGTTGGTGCTTTTAAAAGAAGGTGGAGACTCAACATAAAAGTAAAAGAATGGTTATGTGCTAGAGCTTTTTATTTTGAAAACATAGAAGCAATTTTGTCAACGGTAGTAGTACTTCATATGTGTCATGCATAAGACATCCTATAAGTTGCAAGCCTCATGCATCGAATACCAATAGTGCTCGCACCTTGCCCTAATTAGCTCGGATTTCCATGAGTTATCATTGCATTAAATATGTTTCAACCAAGTGTCACAAAGGGGTACCTCTATGCCACCTGTACAAAGGTCCAAGGAGATAGATCGCATTTGGTTTCTCGTTTTTGATAGATCTCAACTTGAGGACATCCAAACCGGGACAACATAGAAAATAGATAATGGACTCCTCTTTAATGCTTAAGCATATTCTCATAAGAGATTGAGGATTAATGTCCAAGCTAAAACTTCCACCATGATACATGGCTTTGGTTGGCGGCCCAATGTTCTTCTCTAACAATATGCATACTCATTCAACTCAATGGCAAATCACCCTTACTTCAGACAAGACGAACATGCATAGCAACTCACATGATATTCAACAAAAGTGTAACAGTTGATGGCGTCCCCAGAAACATGGTTACCGCTCAGCAAGCAACTTATAAGAAATAAGATACATAGGCAACATATTCTTTACGACAATAGTTTTTAAGCTACTTTCCCATGAGCTATGTATTGCAAAAACTGAAGGTTTTAAAGGTAGCACATGTAAATTTACTTGGAGTGGCGGTGAAATACCACATATAGGTAGGTATGGTGGACTCATATGGCATAACTGGTTTAAAAGGATGTGGATGCACAAGTAGTCAGTCCGCTTAGTACTGGTGGAGGTTAGCAAAAGACTGGGAGCGACCAACTAAGAGAGCAATGACGGTCATAATCATGCAGAGCGACAAAGCAATATTGAATCAGGCATGGAAGTTATATCGCTACTCAGAAATAAAAGATCATCAAGGCTTGACAGACTTTCTTTACAGTCTTAAATATGCGTGAGCATACGCCAAGTCAATCAAAATAAATTCTCAAAGGAAGATATTACTAAACCATACCACATCATTGGCAAACAAATCATGTTGGTACTCCAATAACACATTGGGAACCCCCCAGCTATTTGAGACTAACCATAAGAAAACATGAACTACTAAGCGCCATCATGCACGTAGCATCTTTATCATAGACATATCAACCAATGCAACGGAAGCAAACTCTCTTAATTAGATAAGCATGATAATTAAAGAGAGTTCAAGCAACCAACTAAGCAAAAGCTCTTTGAAAAGATAAGCATGAATACCAAGAGCTGAGCATTATAGTAGCTATTAAAAGACAAAGAACACACACAGCAAAGATAGACATGAAAATTCTATGTTATGTTCTAGGTAGAAGTGGAGCGTGTTTCTCTCCCACATAAAGAAAGCTGAGTTCCGACTCGTTATGGAAAACTAAAAAGGAAACTAAAAGCAAGACGCTCCAAGCATAGCACATAACACATGAAGTGATTAAAATATAGTGGAACGAAAGACGAACTGATAATGTTGATGGAGAAGGGGATGCACGGGGGCATCCCCAAGCTTAGACGCTTGAGTCTCCTTGAATATTTCTTGGGGGTGCACGGGGGCATCCCCAAGCTTGAGCGCTTGACACTCCTGAATCTTTTTATCATCTTCCCTCGCACACTTGAAAACTCCCTTCATACATAACTCATCATAATCTGATTAGCGAGGTTAGTACCCATAATAAAATAATTATACCTTGCTGTAAATAAGGATATTATTGAAGTTCTACTGTTTCTCAAGATTGCCGAAAGGTTTTTGCAAAGAAAAAGCAAGCTCTTGATTTGCAAAATGAAGGAAAGGCAAAACAGGACAGAATCTGTGAAAAACAGAACAGCAGGTAGTAATTGATTTGTTCGGGGCACTTATGAAACTCAAATCAAAAAACTCAGAACAGATGCACGAAAGACAATTATATAGAGAACGCTGTCGAAAAAATTCAGACCAAAAAGATGATCTGGTGATTTTATACGAATTTTTCTATCCAAGGACTTAATCTGTTTCCTGGACAGCACCTCACAACTTTTGAACTTTCTAGCAATCAGAGGCTATACTTGGCACAAAATTGAAAAGCAAAGATACAATGATGATGCTACTGTAGTAAACAACATCAAGACACAACAAAAGCAAAATAAAAAATTTATTCATGTGGGCTGCCTCCCAAAAGCGCTTTCTTTTATGCCTTTAAGCTAGGCATAATGCATATAGGTCAAGTTGTATCAATTGAACCATCATCAAGATCATCAAAAAGCTCTTCAATAATACAACTAGTCTTAAGAGGACTCTCAAATAAAGGCCTCATAGAGATACTTCTAGGGAGAAGACCAAAAGGATAAAAGTCAAGGGAAGATTCATTTATAAATTCATCAAAGAGAGGTGTTTCTTCCAAAGTCTTCACAGTTTCAACCCCTTTGGCAATAGATGGATTACTTTTAGAACGGGGAGCCTTTGGAACGTGAACGAACTTAGGCTCCCTCTTTGCCGGAGTTTCTACTTTTTTGGTTTTGATTGAGGAGAAAGTAGTTCCTAGAGTATCAAAGATTTCCTCAATCTTGTCTATCCTAGAAGAGTCCAAGTCATGGAATTTGACGGTCTCCAAAGTTTTGAAAATTTTATGCATGGAGCTATCAAGCCTATTCAAATTCCCTTGGATCTTACGATCCAACTCATTTATTTTATTAATGCTTGGCATCTCTAGCTCTATTTTTTCAAGTTTTTTCATAACGTGAGCTAGAGTGATGTCTTCTCGAAAGCTAACAACAGGGAGATTCCCAACAAGATTTTCAATAATACTAAGAGACTCCCAAACTAGGGCCTCTAGGAAATTCCCATTGATAGCAGTATCTAGAATAAACCTATTACAAGAAGTAATTCCAAAATAAAAAATTTCTAAGCAAGATAGTAGTAGGTTGCTTCTTGGTGGCTCTTTTTTATGAATCATTAATTCTATACCAAGCATCTTTCAGACTTTCCCCACCTCTTTGTTTAAAGGTGAGAACTTCTGCCTCGTCAAAGACAAAAGGACCCGAAATAATGACAACTAAAGAATGAGATAACTATTTTTGTGATTTTCGATAAAAAGATACTAAAGAAAAACTGAAAGGTAAACTAACAAGACTAAAAAGCAAAGGTAAAAGATAGCATGCAACTCCCCTATCCTCAAGAGTGGAGTCCCCGGCAAAGGCGCCAAAAAAAACTCCTTGATGGGCTTCTCGCCCCTCGTTGGTTACCCCAAGTGGAAGGTGTGAGATGTAGTGTTGCGGAAGTTTTTCCCTTGGCAAGATACCAAGGATCGAATCCCCAGAGACTGCTAACGGCGCCAGATATTAGCAATCAACGTGGACCTGCACATAGATACAAATAACTTTGCTCCCAACGAGTACAGAGAGGTTGTCAATCCCTCCGGCCTTGTAGTTCACAAAGGATTAAACGCAAATGATAGTAGTGATAGATAATGTTTGCAATAGTTAATAATAGCGAAAAGTAAATAGCGGATGTGATCAATGATGGTAATATGGACCGGAGTCTCATGATGTTCACTAGTGATGTCTCTCTCCCAAAAGACGATAAAACAGCTATGTGAGGTAAACGAATTACAGCTGGGCAATTGACAGGACCATGTGCGCAAACCAATGCTGACTACATTGCAAGAAAGGTTGAGGTTCAAAGCATGGGCGGTACGCCAAAGTAAGTAGACCGAAATCCATCAATATCTACTACTAATCATCCACCTTGATATATCTATCCAGAACATCTCGCTGGTATTAAGTTGCGAGTCCCACCCATAGTGTAAACTCAATGCAACAGACAACTGCATTAAAAGAACTTTGCGTAAAGTAAACAATCCTTGCACCCGCGGGCACAAGCACCGTTGTTTTCCCCCTTGTGGCAACAGCACATCCCCTAGACTCATGTTTCTGTCACTCAAGCTAGTCATCGAGGGGCATGAACCCACAATCGAGCATAACGTTCCCTCTTGGAGTCACTACCTATTACTTGGCCAAAGCAATAAATAACAACGGAGAACATGCAAGAATTACTTATGAACATAAATATAAAAGAGGTAGATCAAATATATTACTCAATCACAATCTGAACATAATCTCATAATCCATCGGATCCCAGCAAACTCAACATAGCAACAGCATAAGGATTACATATGTGCCTCGATCATGTGGGGCAGCTCACGAGGACTAATTAGTGAAGCACAAGAACTGGAGGAGAACATCACATAGATACTGGTCATGGACCCATGGTCCAAGGGAGACTACTCACAACTCATCCGGGAGGCGTCCATGGTGGTGGAGAAGCTCCCGGTGGTGATCCTCCCCTCCGGCAGGGTGCCGGGAAGAGTTCTCCTGGTGCTCCCGATCTTGGAAGCGGCGGCGGTGGCGGAACAGAGATGAGATCGCGAAAAAGAGTTCCCCCTTGAGGGTTTCGGGAAACGCTCTAAATATATGCCAAAGGGGGGCACCAGACGGTGCTCGGGGGGCCCAGGCGCCCCCCCCCCCCCCCCCCCCCC
>LR738709.1:325213978-325342879 GCA_902687465.1 Secale cereale
GCAATAATGTGCGCTTTACGAGATAGGTGCACATCAAAGTTGCATTTGGTATTTGAACATCAAACCACCCTTTTCATACGTATATTTGGTCCAGATGCAAGTGGGTTCGTGTTCTGACCCTCCCCCGCGTCATTTTTCGCCAAATTTATGAACATTAGACAAGTCGTATGATGCAACAGACATGGTTCACTCACACTAACCGTGTGCCACGCCGGTGCCCTTATCACGCACATCCGCACAGTACATTGGGCTCCACGAGGCTTCCGCTCTCAAAAATATCTACCCGCCTGCAACTTTTTTCTGTTTGATAACACACAATTATTATCTTTTGACCATGTGTGATGTTTCTTGTTCCCGCTCCCGCCTGCATCCCTCGAAAATATCTGCCCGCCTCGAGGGTTTTTCAGTTTCATAACACACAGTTGTTATTTCCGGAACATGTGCGGTGCACCATCATCCAAAGTTTCAATAGCCCCGGCATTTCACTGCCGTGTTTGACTCCCGCAAAGTAAAATTTTCAGTAGCCACCTCATTTCTTCAAACACACCCCGTCCCCTTCCACACACACACACACACACACACACACACACACACACACACACGCATGCACACACACCAAAACCTCCTCGAACGCACGCGCGCACACACACACACACACTCCCTCGCTCGAAACCCTAGCAAGGTCACCTCTGTCGCGGCCGCAAGGCCTCCACTGTCAACATATGCCAGTTTGCCCATGCAGCTTACCCATCGATCTCCATACCCAGGCCGCCCTGAGTTTCTTAGATGATGCCAGCCAAACTTCCCCTTTCCCACAGATCCCCATCCCCATCCCCCACTCCAGAGTGTCGCAGCCTAAGCCCGACTACGCTCCCCATGGAGCTTGAGGAGCGGCTAGCCCAAAAGAGGTGTATCGCGGTGTCTTCGCCCGACATCGCCGAGGAAGCTGACGACCATTACTGGCCATAGGTGACTTCCTCGCTACTTTCCAGAGGTTGCGTTGGGGTTTCCCTTGAAGAGGAAAGGGTGATGCAGC
Organism: Secale cereale; assembly: GCA_902687465.1. Lineage (NCBI taxonomy): Eukaryota > Viridiplantae > Streptophyta > Magnoliopsida > Poales > Poaceae > Secale > Secale cereale. Next base: position 325,215,015 of record LR738709.1, read on the forward strand.
AAAGTGAAATAAGTATTTCCCTCAGTTTTGAGAACCAAGGTATCAATCCAGCAGGAGATTCCACACAAGTCGCCAAATACCTACAAAAACAATCAAACAACTTGCACCCAATGCTATAAAGGGGTTGTCAATCCCTTCTAGGTTATTTGCAAAAGTGAGATCTGATAGAGATAGATAAACAAGTAAATTAAATATTATTGGGTTTTTGGTTTGTAGATTAAAAAGTAAAAGATTGCAAAATAGTAGATCTGAAACTTATAAGATGTAAAGAGACCCGGCGGCCATAAGTTTCACTAGAGGCTTCTCTCTTGATAGCGAATATTATGGTGGGTGAACGAATTACTGTCAAGCAATTGATACAAAAGAGAATAATTATAGTGACATATATGGCAAAGATCATGAATATAGGCATCACGTCCGTGACAAGTAGACCGAAACAATCCTGCATCTACTACTATTACTCCACACATCGACAGATATCCAGCATGCATCTAATGTATTAAGTTCTTAAAAACATAGTAGCGCATTAAGTAAGATGACATGATGTAGAGGAATTAACTCAAGCAATATGATGAAAACCCCATCTTGTTATCCTCGATGGAAACAATACAATACGTGTCATGTCCCTTTCTGTAACTGGAATTGAGCACCGCAAGATTGAACCCAAAGCAAAGCACTTCTCCCATTGCAAGAAAAACCTATCTAGTTGGCCAAACCAAACCGATAGTTCGAAGAGAATTACTAAGATATCAAATCATGCATATAAGAATTCAGAGAAGACTCATTATTCATAGATAATCTGATCATAAACCCACAATTCAGAGAATCTTGACAAACACACCACAAAAGAATATTACATGGGGTAGATTTCCAAGAACAACGAGGAGAACATGCTATTGAAGAACAAAGAGAAATAAGAAGCCATCTAGCTACTAGCTATGGACCCGAAGGTCTGTGGTAAACTACTCACGCTTCATCGGAAGGGCAATGATGTTGATGTAGATGCCCTCAGTGGTTGATTCCCCCTTCGGCAGAGTACCAGAAAAGGCCTCCAGATGGGATCTCGCGAGAACACAGAGTTGCGGTGGCGGAAAAGTGGTTTTGATCGCTCGTGTAGGGTTTCTGGAATATTTGGTAATTTATAGGTGAAAGAGGTCGGTCAGGGGAGGTGCGAGGGGCCCACAAGGTAGGGGGCACACCCTAACCCCTAGGCGCGCCCTCCACCCTTGTGGCTCCCTTGTAGTGCCCCTAGCGTGTACTCAAAGTCCATCTGATGTGTTCTGGTCCAAGAAAAATCTCCAAATAGTTTTGTTCCATTTGGACTCCGTTTGATATTTCTTTTCTTCGAAACTCAAAAACAAGGAAAATACAGAAACTAGCACTAGGCTCTTGGTTAATAGGTTATTCCCAAAAAATCATATAAAATAGCATATAAATGCATATAAAACGTCCAAGACAGGTAATATAATAGCATGGAACAATCAAAAATTATAGATACGTTGGAGACGTATCAAGCATCCCCAAGCTTAATTCATGCTCGTCCTCGAGTAGGTAAATGATAAAAAAACATAATTTTTGATATGGAATGCTACCCCACATATTTATCAATGCAATTCTTCTTTAAAGTGGTTTGAAAGTTCAGATTTGTAAGTTTCAAGTAAAATTTTAGGTTGACATGAGAACAATAATATTTTAAGCATACTAGATAGTGAATCATCAAGCTTCAAAAATAACATGGCTAAACAAAGTTATCCCTACAAAATCCTATAGCCTTATTATGCTCCCTCTTCTCAACACAAGGTGATCATGCCCACCCCGGTGTTAGCCAAGCATTTGATTCATACTTTTTAATGCACTTCAGCCTTTTCAATATTTCATGCAATATATGAGCGTGAGCCATGCATATAGCACTATGGGTGGAATAGAAGGTGGTAATAGACAAAAGTGGGGAGAAAGTTTTACATCAACTCGGCAAATCAATGGACTATGGAGATGTCCATCAATTGATATTAATGTGAGTGAGTAGGGATTGCCATGTAACAGATGCACTAGAGCTATAAGTATATGAAAGATCAAAAAAGACAACTAGTGGGTGTGCATCAACTTGCTTGCTCATGAAGACCTAGGAGACTCTCTATCATGAAGAACATGGTGCTACTTTGAAGCACAAGTGTGGAAAAAAGATAGTAACATTGTCCCTTCTCTCTTTTTCTCTCATTTTTTTCCTTTTTTATTTTGTTTTGGGCTCTTTGGCCTCTCTTTTTTGGTGAGCTTCTTTGGCCTCCTTTTTTATATTTGGGCTTCATTGGCCTCTTTTATTTTTGATAACCTCACATGGGACAATGTTCTAATAATGATGATCATCACACTTTTATTTACTTACAACTCGATGCTAGAACAAAGATATGACTCTATATGAATACCTCTGGTGGTGTACCGAGATGGGCAATGATAAAGAGTGACATGTATGAAAAATATGAACAGTGGCTTTGCCACAAATACTATGTCAACTACATGATCATGCAAAGCAATATGACAATGATGAAGCTTGTCATAGCAAACGGAGCGATGGAGTTACATGGAAATATATCTCGGAATGGCTATGGAAATGCCATAATAGGTAGGTATGGTGGTTGTTTTGAGGAAGGTATAAGGTGGGTTTTATGCACCAGCGAAAGTTGCGCAACACTAGAGTGGCTAGAAAAGTGGAAGGGTGAGAGTGCGTATAATCCATGGACTCAACATTAGTCATAAATAACTCACATACTTATTGCAAAAGATTTATTAGCCCTTGAAGAAAAGTACTACTACGCATGCTCCTAGGGGGGGAGGTTGGTAGGAGTTAACCATCACGCGCCCCCGACCTTCACACAAAGGTGAACAATCAAGACACAAGCATCTTGTTTTGGTTGCACTTTTTATAGACCATATGTGCATGCTTCAGGAATCACAAACCTTAACACAATTATTTCCACTACCCAACTATTTACTACTAGAATTATTCTAATATTACCATCCTCACATCTCAAAACGATCACAATTGTCATATGAAGGTTTTTATAATAGTAACTTTGGATGTCTATCATATTAGGACTAAATTCATAACCCAAGCTAATTACCATGCCGTTTTAGAGACTCTCAAAATAATATAAGTGAAGCAAGATATTTCAACAATTTCTATAAAATAAAACCACCACCGTGCTCTAAAAAGATATAAGTGAAGTACTAGAACAAAATTGCCTAGTTCAAAAGATATAAGTGAAGCACATAGAGTATTCTAATAAATCACGATTGAAGCATGTCCCTCTCAAAAGGTGTGTAAAGCAAGGATGATTGTGGAAAACTAAAAATAAAAGACTCATATCATACACGACGCTCCAAGCAAAACACATATCATGTAGTGAATAAAAATATAACCTCAAGTAAAGTTACCGATGGATGAAGACGAAAGAGGGAATGCCTTCCCGGGGCATCCCCAAGGTTAGGCTCTTAGGTCTCCTTGAATTTTACCTTGGGGTGCCTTGGGCATCCCCAATATTAGGCTTTTTCCACTCTTTATTCCATAGTCTATCAAATCCTTACCCAAAACTTGAAAACTTCACAGCACAAAACTCAACAGAAAATCTTCTGAGCTCCGTTAGTAAAACAAAGCCAATAACCACCCAAGGTACTATTGTGATCTTATAATAATTTTATATTGGTGTAATATCTACTATAATCCAACTTTTCCATAGTTCATACCCTCGATACTAGCCATAGATGCATCAAAATAAGCAAACATCACATAAAAACAGAATCTGTCAAAAACTAAACAGTGTGTAGCAATCTATAAACTTCGCATACTTATGTGACTCTAAAAATTCTGAAACAATTGGACGACGTGGCGAATTTGTATATCAATTTTGTGTAAAAATTTCAAAAGGTTTCGATGTTCCAGTGAATTACTAAATTTTCTGCACTGGGCACAAATTTTTTTGTTTTTCAGCAAAATCAAGTCAACGATACTCGTAAGCCATCACAAAGGTCTTACTTGGCTCAAACACTAATTAAAACACCAAAACACAATTACTACATAAGTAATAATGTGTAAAACTTGCAAAACATAACAAAACAGTAAAGAGCAAAAATAAAATTGGGTTGCCTCCCAACAAGCGCTATTGTTTAACGCCCTTAGCTAGGCATAAAAGGCAAATAGATCTAGGTAGTTTCATCTTCTGTGTTCAACTATTTTCTCATCAAATCTTCTAAAATGTGTCTTAATAATTCTATCCTTTCCTTTATTTCCCTCCTAGTAGAGGAACTTAGATCATGAAAAGGACTTTGATTGGTAATCTTAACATTCATGAACCCATACGTCGGGATCGTCACCGCATATATCATCATATAAAATGCGTAAGTCGTTTCTAACAGGTTCCTTCATCATTTTATTCAACCAACTCCTATCAAATCCTACATAAATTCCTCTAGTTATCCAATAAAATTCTTCAAAGGTTTCAAGTTATCTCTAGACTCCAAGCTACGCATAGTTTCTTTATCATGAAGGACATCTATAATTGGAGGGTGTTCAACATCCTTTTTATAGAAAGCAAAAATATCCCTAGCTTATTGTGTTATAAAATCAAATTCACACATAAGGATAATAATAGCAGTCTTTTTAGCTATGGGATGATTAATGTTTGGAAGCTCATAAAACACTGATTGTAAAGCAGGATGAAGATGCACAAATTTTCTTTCTAATTTCTCAACAAGCATAACAATAGCAGCTGCATAGCATTTTGTCCCAAGAAGAATAGATCTTTTATTAATAGGCAAGGGGCCGGTGCAATCAATGAAATCTTGAATAATCCTCTTTCCAATAATATTTCCATCCCCCACTCAAAAAGTTTTTGTTTTGTAATTAGGAGGAGTTTCTCTACGCTCCGAAGGGCAAGACTCAAGTTCTTCCTCAAGATTTTCAACGATAGTTTCTTTAGTTTCACACGCAGTGGTAAGCAAAACCAGCAACGGGACGAAAGAAAAATACAAACGAAAGAAGGGTGAAGAAAACACAAACCTTTTCGAAAATTGTTTTAGAAGTGTGGGAGAGGAAAACGAGAGGCGAATGGCAAATAATGTAAATGTGAGAGATGAGAGTTTAATGAAAGGTACTTGGTGGGTCTTGACTTGGCGTAGATCTCCTCGGCAGCGACGCCAAAAATCTTGACTTCCTCGCTACTTTCCCGAGGTTGTGTTGGGGTTTCCCTCGAAGACGAAAGGGTGATGCAGCAACGTGAAGTAAGTATTTCCCTCAGTTTTGAGAACCAAGGTATCAATCCAGTAGGAGATTACACACTAGTCGCCAAATACCTGCACAAACAATCAAACAACTTGCACCCAACGCTATAAAGGGGTTGTCAATCCCTTCTAGGTTATTTGCAAAAGTGAGATCCGATAGAGATAGATAAACAAGTAAAGTAAATATTTTTAGGTTTTAGGTTTATAGATTGAAAAGTAAAAGATTGCAAAATAATAGATCTGTAACATATAAGATGTAAAGAGACCCGGGGGCCATAGGTTTCACTAGAGGCTTCTCTCCTGATAGCAAATATTAGGGTGGGTGAACGAATTACTGTGAAGCAATTGATATAAAGGGAATAATTATAATGACATCTATGGCAATGATCATGAATATAGGCATCACGACCGTGACAAGTAGACCGAAACGATCCTGCATCTACTACTATTACTCCGCACATCGACCGCTATCCAGCATGCATCTAGTGTATTAAGTTCATAAAAACAGAGTAGCGCATAAAGTAAGATGACATGATGTAGAGGAATTAACTAAAGCAATATGATGAAAACCCCACTTTGTTATCCTTGATGGCAACAATACAATACGTGGCATGTCCCTTTCTGTCACTGGGATTGAGCACGACAAGTTTGAACCAAAAGCAAAGCACTTCTCCCATTGCAAGAAAAAACAATCTAGTTGGCCAAACCAAACCGATAGTTTAAATAGAATTACTAAGATATCAAATTATGCATATAAGAATTCAGAGAAGACTCAAATATTATTCATAGATAATCTGATCATAAACCCACAATTCATCGGATCTTGACAAACACACCGCAAAAGAAGATTACATCGGATAGATCTCCAAGAACAACGAGGAGACCATGGTATTGAAGAAAAAAGAGAGAGAAGAAGCCATCTAGCTACTAGCTATGGACCCGCGGGTCTGTGGTAAACTACCCACACTTCATCGGAAGGGCAATGGTGTTGATGTAGATGCCCTCCGTGGCTGATTCCCCCTCTGGTAGAGTACCGAAAAAGGCCTCCAGATAGGATCTCACGAGAACAGAGAGTTGCGGTGGCAGAAAAGTGGTTTTGATCGCTCGTGTAAGGTTTCTGGAATATTTGAGAATTTATAGGCGAAACAGGTCGGTCAAAAGAGGTGCGAGGGGCCCACAAGGTAGGGGGAGCGCGCCCTACCCCCCTGGACGCGCCCTCAACCCTTGTGGCTCCCTCGCAGAGCCCCTGATGTGTACTCCAAGTCCATCTGATGTCTTCTGGTACAAGAAAAATCTCCAAAAAGTTTCGTTCCATTTGGACTCCGTTTGATATTCCTTTTCTGGGAAACTCAAAAACAAGGAAAAAAACAGAAATTGGCACTGGGCTGGGTTAATAGGTTAGTCCCAAAAATCATATAAAATATTATATAAATGCATATAAAACATCCAAGACATGTAATATAATAGCATGGACAATCAAATATTATAGATATGTTGGAGACGTATCAACAGGCACTCAATCAGCGGGCTAGAGTATGCGGGTATGTCGCGGATGTCGGCTACGACATCGAGGTTGTCGACAGCAATGACCTGACGTGGGATATGTCACAGGTTAACTGGCCCACCCCAACCCCTCGGGTTCAAATGCCGTCGATCTCATCCATGGCCCCGCCGCTGATCTCCTCTGGCTCGCTATCAAGAATTTGCCATTCTACATCGCCACCGACTGTGAAGGACAAGTTCTGCGACGCTGGCTTGGGGTCCACAGCTTCCAAGTCAGACCTCATCCATAGTGAGCAAGAGGAGGGCACCCTCTTCGGCTCTTCCAAGGGTAAAGAGCCCGTCTGCGACATCAGGGAGGCACCCTACAACCATGCTCTTCCAAGGGGAAGGAGTCCATCTGTGATAACATGGACCGCATCCAGGGTCCGTGCTCTTCCCACGGGAATGAGCCCATCTGTGACAAGTGAGGAAACCCATGATTTTGTTTTGCCGTGCCTCTTCATAGGGGGGACCCATGATTTGTTTTGTCGAGTCCCTTTTGTAGTGTAGTGAGACTATGTCCAGTTTTAATTGCTATATTTGGTTGTTAGTATGCCTTGCTTATTTCAGTTGTTCACAATGTTATGCTCTGTATGTGCAATTATTTACTGTGCAGTACATTTCATCAATCCAGTTTTAAATATACCGATAGGAATGCATATATTAGCTTGCTGTTAAACATGTTATAGCTAGCATATGCCTCTTTTAAAGTCTTTTGATTGTTCGGTTGTTTGTAGTTAGCATATGTCCAGTTACAAATGCTATATTTGGTTGTTCATAGTATGCCTTATTCATTCCAGCTATTCACAACGTGATGTTCTATATGTGCAAGTATGAACTTTGCAGTTCAATTTCAATAATACAAGTTTCAACAATACCACTATGAATGACTACATTTGGTTGCCGCATCTTATAGTTAACACGCCTTTCTATTTTCATTTAATAATAACCAGTGTACTTAGACTGGCAAAATATCAATTTGAGACTATGTTTCCTTGTTAAATGTTAGGCATGTTGCAGCTAACACACCTTTCCACTTGTTTTTCTTTACAGCGTGCTTAAACCTGCACACTGAAGCTATGTTTTGGAGATTATTTTGTCTGCCATGGATATATTTGGTTGATGTTTAGCCTGTTGTGCTTAACATGCCTCTTGATGCACCTACACAGGAAAATTTTGGGAACGACTACTGTTTTCCATCGAGGTTAGTTTCATCACATGGCCTATATATACTCATTGTTTTGGATATCGATAGCTGGTACCATATAGGCCGAGGGCTGATAAGGGACTAATCAGTGAATCAGACTTTTAAATGAATATATCTCTAACCCATTTATTGTTAGGTTAACTAGGGCCATATATAATATATCTGAGGCTACATAGCAACATGCACTGTACTTAATGTCTAAATATGCAATCCTAGGCTACATAGCAACAAGGAAGAGTGTTACTTAATGTTTTGATCATGTCTAGATATACGTAGAAGAGCAGCAATAACATCAAAAACAATACAGCCTTGTTTGGATACTCAACTTAGCTAGAGGTTAGAGTTAGTTTCTAGCTCATGACTAACCCTGAACTAACTCCATCCAAAGAGGTGTTTGGATGACAGGGTTAGATTGACAATAAATGCAATAGGAGAACTAGCTCCAATTAGCACCTCTTGGATGGGATAGTTTTTTGGGTGGGTTAGATGCAACTAGCTCAAACTAGCCCTCACTTTTGGATATACTTTAGGGCTATTTGAGCACGAACTAGCTCGAACTAACTATAACCCATGGATATGGCAACAGTTAATCAACCGATAATTTGTAAAAAATGCAATAAACTCATTCTGGCCCATAATATAAGATGGTAATTCATCTAATATGTGAGTATATTGGATGTTATAAGATATTATAAAGGGGTAATTGTATTTGTGCCTGTCGTGGTTTTGTCACGGCAGATGTCCTAGCGAAAGGACTTAGTCGTGAGGCCAACGCTATGGGTTTGCTTAAAGGGGTTAAAGCGGACAAGGACACAGGGATTTTATACTAGTTCGGCCCCTTCGATGAAGGCAAAAGCCTACGTCTAGTTTGGTGTGGTATTGATAGGGTTTCGATGACCAGGGAGCAAATCCGCTTTGCATGTGTCTCGAACTGTTGTTCTCCCCCTGAACCATCGCCAGGTCATCCCTTTATATAAGAGGTGATGCCCGGTACGGTTTACAGAGTCCCGAGGCCGGCTCATAAACGTGTCCACCTCGGTCTCTATTCTTTCTATCTTACATCTCAAGTACATAGTATGACGGTTTACAAATCACGGGCCCTAACACTTGCGCTAAACCTCTTGGGCTAAAGTCTCTTGCTTCATGCTCTGCTGGGCTTTAACAAAATAATGTTTATAACATAAACCAACCCCTCCTGGGCGGTTTATACCTGGTAGTAATATCCCTGACATTAGGCCCCAGATTGATTTGAACCTCTTCATGTCAATCTTCAAAGTCTTGTACAGATCCTCCCTTCTGCGTTCTCAAATGCTTCCCGAACTGGCGTGACATCATCTCCTCAGATCGCTTTAAACCGCCGTGACGTCATCTGCACATTTAATACATGTACATGTTTTTTATTTTTTATTCATTAAAGCTCCGAAGATCGAGGCGACAGTATCGTCCATATCCATTTTTTCAGCTCCTCGATTCTCGCGTCTGCCGTTTTATCCCTTCGGATTATAAATAGGGCTGAGGGGCATCTCTTTTTCCCCCTTGCCTCTTCTTCTTCCTCTGTCTACCCACGCTCGAGCTCCGCCGCCGATCGTCGAGCTCTGCATCTTCGTCAAGTCCGGACGCTGCGTCAACCTGATCGTTTCCAGAGATCCGCCAGCGCTTCTCCGCACTCGTCACCTCAGGTACATCTTCTTCTTCCCCGTTCATAGATCTTAGTTTTAGGGTTTCCTCATACGAGCTCATGGATAGGCCCTTGTTCTTTGTAGTTCTCCTCCATAGCCAGTAGTTCGCCGTGGATCTTATTTTCCTAGTCAGATAACCGTAAGAGCACCTCCCCTCATCCATTGTGGCTTTATCTCTCCCAATATGACTAGTTAGATTGAATCTGCTAGAACCTTCATCGCTTCTGCTGAATATAACTTGAATATCTCAGAATTTTTAACATGCCGTAGATCCGTATTTTTATTACTGCCCATGCAAAAACTGTTTATCCACACTTCAGATATGTATCTTATTTACCCTTGTCGGCAGCTTAGCCTTACCAGATCCTATAATCCGGCAAATGTCACTGTTATAGCTGTTTTTCAGATACTTTAATCCGGTAGATATCATTAGGCCCTTGCTTAAACCACCGTCTAGACCAGTACCTTTATAAAGCCTGCCAGTTTAAACTGGCTTGGATTATAAACCAGCTCTTCATTGTATTTTTAGCCTTTTCCTTCGAAAAAATGACCACTCAAGCCAAGCAGTTTGTCTCCTGCAACTGGGTTCAATCCCGGATTACTGAGGATGATTTAGATAAAATGGTATTAATTGGCGTTTTACGCCCAAAGGATGTCCTTCACTGGAGGGCTCCCGGATCAGAATGTCCTCCAAAGCCCAAAGAAGGAGATATCGTCGTCTTCTTCGATCACTTGGCCCGGGGATTCAACCCTCCCGGGTCAAAATTCTTCTGTGATGTGTTAGCAAACTTCCAGCTTCATCCACAAGATATTGGCCCCAACTCTGTATCAAATATTTGCAACTTCCAAGTCTGTTGTGAAGCTTATGTGCAAGAGGAGCCGTCAGTGGAGCTATTCCGGGATTTCTTTCACCTAAACCGTCATACTGAATTTCATGACGGACCGAACACTGAATTTGGTGGGATGTCTATTCAGAAAAGGAAGGATGTTAGTTTTCCTCATGCCACTCTCCACAGCCATCCCAAGGACTGGAACCAGACTTGGTTTTACTGCGTAGACAATTCACCGGAATATGAAAAACCCTTGCCGGGTTATCGCTCCCACCGTCTTCCAGAGAACCACCCTTTTCCACAGCGGCTAGGTGCCCAGGAACGGGCTCAGTATGCCCCTCAGCTTTCAAAGCTCAGGGCCTTTGTGCCAAAGGTCTGACAGGGGTTGATTTCGTCCGCTCCTGGCTTTTCTAGAGTGTTCTCCCACTAAGCCGGTGTTCCGGTTTAATGTGTGAGTATACTGGGAATCCCAAGGATCCTTTGCGCCACACAGAGGTGGTGCTATCAAAGGCTGAGATCAATGAATCCATCAAGAAGATTCTGAATTTACCACTAGAAGCTTGCAGTCAGACCGGCCTAGCTCCTTTCTGTGCAACCAACAAACCACCATCGGTAAGAATCTCTTCTCTGTTATATTGCTTTGCTTTAATCCATCTGCAGCACTTGTCTTAAAATGTCTTTATTTCTTTTCAACAGGACAACGACCCTTTCTGGAAAAGGAAGACCCGAGATAAACTGGCGAAGGCAGCTCGCCAAAAGACCCAAACTGTCAAAAGAAACAAGAAGAAAAACACCGCCGCATTGGGATCCAATGCGGAAGAAGATGATCCGGCCTCTAACGTACCACCTTATTCCTTTGATTTCCTTTCCTTTCCTTTGTCTGCATTTTTATTAATAATGACTGTTCCCAGGGTCACGCTGAAGGCAGTAAAGCGGACGAAGTTGAGGTAATCACTCTTTCCTCCGATTCAGAACTGCTGCCACCACCAAAAATTCGTCGGACAGTCCGGAAATTTCAATTTTCTCATCCTTATGCTTATTTGGATCCAAACTTTCTTTTGAAGAAGCAACAACACGAAGCTCGCCGCACCACTCGCCATAGTGGCCATGCGATTGAATCCACCAGATTAACGCACACTCCAGCTCGGAGGCATCGTTCCGAGGTTCTACTCACTCCAACTGCTCTTTACCCCAAAGCCGGTCTTATTTTACAACCCCTTAATCCGTCTGATTCGAATTATCAGGAAACTCATCACTCTTCTTCTGGCGAATCAACAGCCACTCAGATTCCTCCCCTCAAGACTGTTCCTGGGTAAGCTGCCTTTTGCTTTTTTCGGTTTAACATTTGTTTTTGACTCTTCTGATTTGCATTATATTTAACTTTGACAGTAAACCCAAGCCTAGCAAAAAGGCCAAACTGAGTAAACCGGCAGTCAATAACACCACTCCTGAACCGGCAGAAGATCCTGAACTTGCTGAACCTTCTGAAGACAACGCTGAGCTTCCGCATGATGATCCTCCTCCCATGGATCATGAAACCTTTGTTGATTAGGGGAGCGATCCCATGGAGCATGATCTTGGACCGGACAGCCCTGCCCGGGCTAGTCCTGCTCCTGCCAGTCCTCCTAAGCAAGCGGCCACTTCATCTGGTGATGTTGAAATCACTGGGACTGGTTTTACTACCCCAGGGGAGCCTGTCGCTTTAGCTAAGCATACTGCCAAAGAAGAATTTCTCAACAAGGACAAGGACAAGTGGAATACTGATTTGTCCAATTACTCTCAGCTCAGCGCTCAGGAGCTTCATTCCAGATATTTAAACCGGCTACATACCAGCCGTGATTATGAAGCTGGATTGGTAAACTTGATGAAGGAGCGTTACGAGGTAACTTTTTTCTCCTTTGTCTTGTCCTCTATTTCTGCTTGCGTCCTGCAACTGTATCTTTATTCCATCGTAGCCCCCAAGTACCGGTTTAACCTTTTTAGGTGAACCAGGACTTCAGTAGATCCAGTAGATAGTTTTGTTTTGCACATGTGTAACCCCCAAGGGCCGGTTTACTTCCATTAGGATGAACCGGGACTTCTACTTATATTCAGAAGAATGTCACATTAGCCCCCAAGTGCCAAGTATATAACTTGTTTATGTGCTTGGGACTTGTCTGAATAATACATGTGTTCACTTCAAATATACATTAGCCCCCAAGTGTCAAGTGCATAACTTGATATGTGCTTGGGACTTTGACTGAAATGATTCCTGATTATATAATGTACTTTCATTTTGACAGACTGATTTGAGCCGGAAAACCTCTGAAATAACTGAGCTCCGGGATAACTTGAAATTCCAAGAGACTGCTACTATCAATGTCAAGGACGAGCTTACATTTGCTTTATCAAGTATAGAGAAGCTGAAGAAAGACTTTGAAACAGAGCGGTCAGGCTGGGAGTCTGAAAAGGCTGCTTTGGAGAAGAAAGCCAGTGATGCAGAGGCTGCCCTTAATCTGGTGATAGAGGAACTGCCCGGACTGAAGCAGCACATAAGTGACATGACGTCCGCCATCTTTGGTAAGTGCTGTTAACACAACCCTGAACCTTGCAATCTTCTACCGTTCCGGTTTAACTCATAATTTTGATGCAGGGAGGCGTATCACTCATCTTGGTGATGATGTGCGGAAGAAATTGAAAGATGCATACACTCTGGTGGAGCAGCTATATTCCGGCGCTCAAAGGGCTATCAGTGCTATCTCACACAACAAACCGGCTCCTACCACAATCCAAGGTACCTTGGAGAAGCTGTCCATTCTGCCTGCCCGCCTCGTAGAGGTAAAGAAGTCATCCGCAAGAGCAGGTGCTCTGATGGCTTTGACTCGAGCGAAGGCTTGGGTTCCCGATTTTGATCCAGCGGAGGCGATGAACGGTTACCCAAGCATGAAGGAAGATGGATCAGCCTTTTCCAGTGATGATTTACGCGCCTTAACCACGGATATGCAGCCTCTAGCTAGCAAAATTGCTGACGAAACCAATCTATCTAGATATCATCTAGGCTATGATGCGGAGAACGTGCGGGCAGATCGACCGTCTTATGATATTGAAAATCTTATTCCGCCCGTCCGTAAGCACACCTTTGCTCCTGACATTGATCCGTCAGACCTCATAAATGACGAAGTTTATTTCCGAGCTCTGGCCAAGATTGACTGGACCACTATTGACTTCCAGCAGCTTGAAGAAACCGCCAAAGAACCGGAGCAAGATGATCCTCAATCATCACGGCGGGCTAACGCAGAATCTTAAACCAGCTCCGGTTTAACTATATGTCTCAATACTTCGAGAAAAAACTGATATTCTTTTGGGCCTTGCAGCTCCTTGTAATAGGATAACTGAGATACTCTGTGTTCGTCCCATACTATATTTTGTGAGATTTATTCAATTGGCAGCATCTCAAATATATCCTGATTTCAATGTTTTTGATGGTTTATTATACCTGTTTCTGCATAAAACAATGTTCCAAATGTCCTGGCGGTTTATCGTTGGACGGGTCATAATGCCCAAGCACATGGTATAAGTTGATAACTTGAACTGTGTAAAAAGTATAAGTATGTAGCATACCTGTGATTAAGTGTATCACAATAAACCTTAATCCGGTAGGAAGAAATAATGATTCAAGATGTAAGTGCCGATGACTCCCTTGATTATTTGTCGGTTTGTCATGAAAACTGAACCGGGTTATGATGAACTCCGGTTTAGCTGTAGTTAGTACTGGTGTTTGTAACACAGACTAGAACTCTGTAAACGTGGATGTAGTGGCAACTTATAGTCATCCACTCCCTGAATCAGTGGACTTGGTTGAAATCCAATGACCTTGAGGATAAAGATTTGATACAACATAAAAAATAAAAATAAAGTTTTGGGTAAATAAGACCATGTAGTTGAGGCTTTTTATGAGCTGTCGGGCTCCAAATTCGAGGCTTTTTATGAGCTGCCAGGCTACTGTAATTAACCATTTTGCAAAGCCTATTAAGATGGTCCTCAATCCTTAACCAAATCATCAATGTCAAATGCTACCAAGTTCAAAAATTCTGTAAAGATTGACTTGTGTAATCACTTGATGATCGTCAATTTAACGTTACCAAGTTCAGGGTCTATAAAGATTGACTTGTGTATACATTCGACGGGTCGTACCAGCTTTACCTGGACGGAGTGACTTACTTGATGCAGGCTGGTTAATCCGGGGTTTTAGGTGTATACACCAAGCTTCCAAGCCGTGTTTACTACAAGGGTTGTGTCGTGGTTTTGTCACGGTAGATGTCCTAGCAAAAGGACGTAGTCGTGAGGCCATCGCTACGGGTTAGCTTAAAGGGGTTAAATCGGACAAGAACACAGGGATTTTATACTAGTTCGGCCCCTTCGATGAACGTAAAAGCCTACGTCTAGTTTGGTGTGTATTGCTAGGGTTTCGATGACCAGGGAGCGAATCCGCTTTGCCTGGGTCTCGAGCTGTTGTTCTCTGTCCCGAACCGTCGCCGGGTCGTCCCTTTATATAAGAGGTGACGCCCGGTCCGGTTTACAGAGTCCCGAGGCCGGCTCATAAACGTGTTTGCCTCGGTCTCTGTTCTTTCTATCTTACATCCCAAGTTTACATAATATGACGGTTTACAAATCATGGGCCCTAACACTTGGGCTCTAAACCTCTTGGGCTGAAATCTTCTACTTCCTGCTCCGCGGGTCCTTGGTAAAATAATCTTGATAACATAAATCGGCCCCTCCTGGGCGGTTTATACCTGGTAGTAATATCCCTGACATTAGGCCCCAGATTGATTTGAACCTGTTCATGTCAATCTTCAAAATCTTGTACAGATCTTCCCTTTCCGCAGCTTCAAAATGCTTCATAAACCGGCGTGAGGTCATATCCTCAAATCACTTTAAACCGTTATGACGCCATCTACGCATTTAATACTTGTACCTGTTTTTTATCTTTTATTCATTAAAAGCTCCGAAGATCGAGGCGACAACATCGGCCAAATCCGCTTTTTAGGCTCCTCGATTCCCACGCCTGCCGTTTTATCCCATCGGCCTATAAATAGGGCTGAGGGGCACCTCTTTTTCCCCCTTGTCTCTTCTTCTTCCTCTGTCCTCTTGCGCTCGAGCTCCGCTGCCGTCCGTCGAACTCTCCATCTTCGTCGAGTCCGGCCGCTGCATCAACCTGAATGTTTCCAGAGATTCGCCAGTGCCTCTCCGCACCCATCGCCTCGGGTGCGTCTTCTTCTTCCCTTCTCATAGATCTCAGTTCTAGGGTTTCCTCATGCGAGCTCGTAGATAAGTCCTTGTTCTTCGTAGTTCTTCGCCATAGCTAGTAGCTTGCCGTAGATCTCAAACTTTTAGTTAACGACCGTAAGAATGACTCCGCTCCATTATTGTAGCTTTATCTCTCCCAGTACGATTAGTTTAGACTGAATCTGTTTAGAACCTTCATCGTGTCTGCTGAATATAACCTGAATTATTTTCGAATCTTTCCACATACTGTAGATCCGTATTTCACTTATGTTTGTGTGGAAGTTGTTTTCCCAAAGCTTCAAATCTGTGTCTTGTTTGCCTGTGTCGGCGGTTTAGCTTTTTTTCAACTTCATAATCCGGTAGATGTCATTGTTATAGCTGTTCCGGATGCTTAACCCGGTTGCTACCATTAGGCCCCTGCTTAAACCGCCGTTCAGACCAATACCTTTATAGAGCATGCCAGTTTTAAATCTGATTAGATTACAAACCGGCCTTTCATTGTATTTTCAACCTTTCCCTTCCTAAAAGATGACTACTCAAGCCAAACAATCTGTCTCCTGCAACTGGGTCAAATCCCGGATCACCGAGGATGATTTAGAAAAGATGGCCTCAATTGGCGCTTTAGGCCGAACAGATGTCCTTCACTGGAGGGCACCCGGATCAGAATGTCCTCCGGAGCCCAAGGAAGGAGAAATCGTTGTCTTCTTCGATCACTTAGCCCGGGGATTCAACCCTCCTGGGTCAAAGTTTTTCCGCGATGTGTTAGCAAACTTTCAACTTCTCCCACAAGACATTGGTCCCAACTATGTATCAAATATTTGCAACTTCCAAGTATTTTGTGAAGCTTATCTGCAAGAGGAGCCAACAGTAGAGCTATTCCGGGACTTCTTTCATCTAAACCGTCGTACTGAATTTCATGATGGCCCCAACACTGAACTTGGTGGAATGACTATTCAGAAAAGGAAGGATGTTAGTTTCCCTCATGCCACTCTCCACAGCCATCCAAAGGACTGGAATCAGACTTGGTTCTACTGCGTGGACACTTCATCGGAAGGCGAAAATCCGTTCCCGGGTTATCGCTCCCACCGTCTTCCAGAGAACCATCCTTTTCGACAGCGTTTAAGTGCCCAGGAGCGAGATCAATATGCCCCTCATCTTTCAAAGCTCAGGGCCTTTGCGGCCAATGGATTGACAGGAGTTGACTTCGTCCGCTGCTGGCTTTCTTGGAGTATTATCCCACTAAGCCGACGTTCCGGATTAATGTGCGAGTATACTGGGAATCCCAAGGACCCTTTGCGCCACACAGAGATGGTGCTACCAGAAGACGAGATTAATGATTCTGTAAAGAAGCTGCTGAATCTACCTCTAGAAACCTGCAGTCAAACCGGTCTAGCACCTTTCTGTGCGACCAACAGACCCCCAGCGGTAAGAACCCTGCTGTCATTTTTCTTTGTTTTTAATCCGCCTGCAACATTTGTCTTGAAATGTCTTTATCTCTTTAAATAAGACAATGACCCTTTCTGGAATAGGAAGACCCAGGAAAAACCGGCAAAGGCAACTCGCCAAAAGACCCAAGCTGCCAAAAGGAAGAAGAAGAACACTGCCGCATCGGAATCCAATGCGGAGGAGGATGATCTGGCCTCTGAGGTACCACCTAGTTCTTATGATTTCTTAGTCTTTCCTTTGCCTGCATTTTTATTAATAATGACTGTTCCCAGGGTCTTGCTGAAGGAAGTAAAGCGGATGACGTTGAGGTAATCTCTCTTTCCTCCGACTCAGAACCGCTGCCACCACCAAAAATTCGTCGGACAGTCCGGAAATTTCAATTTTCTCATCCTTATGCTCATTTGGATCCAAACTTTCTTTTGAAGAAGCAGCAACATGAAGCTCGCCGCACCACTCGCCATAGTGGCCATGCGGTTGAACCTACCGGATTAACGCACACTCCGGCTCGAAGGCGTCGTTCCGAGGTTTTACTCACTCCAACTGCTCTTTATCCCAAAGCAGGTCTTATTCGACAACACCTTAATCCTTCGGATTCGAATTATCAGGAAACTCCTCTTTCATCCTCTGGCGAATCAACAGCCACACAAATTCCTCCACTCAAGAGTGTTCTTGGGTAAGTTGTCTTTTGCTTTTTCCGGCTTAACTTTTCATCTTTGACTCTTCTGATTTCATTATTTCTAACTTGCACATTAAGCCCAAGCCCAGCAAAAAGGCCAAGCTAAGAAAAACGGCAGCCGACAATACTGCTCCTGAGCCGGCTAACCCTTTGGAAGACCACGTTGAGATCCCATATGATGATCCTCCTCCTATGGACCAAGAAACCTTTGTTGATCAGGGGAACGATCCTATGGAGTGTGATCGTGAACCGGCCAGCCCTGCCCGGGCTAGTCCTACTCCCGCTAGTCCTGCTCCTGCTGATCATGCTCCTGCTAAACCCCCTAAGCCAACAGCCGCTTCACCTAGTGATGTTGAGATTACTAGGACCGGTTTTACCACCCCAGGGGAGCCTGTCGCTTTGGCGAAACATACTGCCTAGGAGGAATTTCTCAATAAGGATAAAAACAAGTGGAATACTGACTTGTCCAGCTATGCTCAGCTCAGTGCTCAGGAGCTTCATTCCGGATATCTAAACCGGCTGCATACCAGTCGCGATTATGAAGCTGGATTAGTAAACTTAATTAAGGAACGTTATGAGGTAACTTCCTTTCCTTTGTCTTTATCCTCTATCTCTGCTTGTGCCTTGTAATTGTACCTTTACTCCATCGAAGCCCCCAAGTGATGGTTTAGTCTTTTAGGGTGAACCGGGACTTCAGTAGATCAAGTAGATAGCTTTGATTTGCACGTGTAGCCCCCAAGGGCCGGTTTACTTTATTGAGGGTGAACCGGGACTTCTCCTGTTTTTAGAACAATGTCACATTAGCCCCCAAGTGCCAAGTATATAACTTGTTTATGTGCTTGGGACTTGTCTGAAAAAATCGCTTTCTTTCACTTCAAATATACATTAGCCCCCAAGTGTCAAGTGCATAACCAGTTATGTGCTTGGGACTTTGATTGAATTGCTCCATGAATATCTGATATACTTTCATTTTTGGCAGACTGACTTGAACCGGAGGGCCTCTGAAGTAACTGAGCCCCGGGATACTTTGAAGTTCCAAGAAACTGCTGCCCTCAAGGTCAAGGATGAGCTGACACTTGCATTAGCAAGTATAGAGAAGTTAAAAAAGGACTTTGAAATAGAGCGGTCAGCCTGGGAGGTTGAAAAGGCTGGTCTGGAGAAGAGAGCTAGTGATGCAGAGGCTGCTCTTAATCCGGCGACAGAGGAGCTGTCCGGATTAAGGCAGCAAATAGATGACATGACGTCTGCCATCTTTGGTAAGTATTCTTAACATAACCTTATCCTTGCAATCCTGTAATGCTCTTGTTTAACTCATAATTGTAATGCAGGGAGGCGCATCACTCATCTTGGTGATGATGTGCGGAAGAAACTGAAAGCTGCATACACTCTGGTGGAGCAGCTATATTTCGGCTCTCAAAGGGCCATTAGCGCTATATCCCACAACAAACCGGCTCCTACCACCATCCAAGGTACTATGGAAAAACTGTCAATTTTTCCTGCCCGCCTTGTCGAAGTGAAGAAGTCATCTGCAAGAGTCGGCGCTTTGATGGCCTTAACCCAAGCGAAGGCTTGGGTTTCTGACTTTGATCCGGCGGAAGCAATGAACGGCTATCCAAGCATGAAGGAAGATGGATCAGCCTTTTCCAGCGATGATCTACGTGCTTTAACCAAGGATATGCGGCCTCTTGCGAGCAAACTTGCCGATGAAGCCGATTTATCAAGATATCATCCAGGATTTGATGTGGAGAACATGCGGGCAGATCGTCCATCTTATGATATTGAAAATCTTATTCCGCCCGTCCGTAAGCACACCTTCGCTCCTGACATTGATCCGTCAGAACTCATAAATGACGAAGTTTAGATTTCGAGCTCTTGCCAAGATTAACTGGACCACAACTGACTTCCAACAGCTGGAAGAAACTGCCAAAGAACCGGAGCAAGCTGACCCTCAATCTTCACGGCGAGCTGATGCAGAATCTTAAACCAGCGCCGGTTTATCTTTATGTCTCAGTAGTTTGAGAAAAACTGACTCTTTTGGGCCTTTCAGTGCCTTGTAATAAGATAGCTTAGACACTCTGCGTTCGTCCCAGACTTATATTTTGTGAGATTTCTTTGATTTGGCAACTTCTTGAATATATCATGCTTTCAACTCTTTTGACGGTTTATTCTACCTGTTTCTGCATTAAACAATGTTCAAAGTGTCCTGGCGGTTTACCGCTAGACGGGTCATAATGCCCAAGAACATGGTCTAAGTTGATAACTTGAACTGTGTATAAAGCAGAAGTATGTATCATACCTGTGATTAAGTGTATCACAATAAACCTTAATCCGGCAGGAAGAAATAATGCTTCAAGGTGTAAGTGCTTATGACTCCCTTGATTATTTGTCGACTCGTCATGAAAACCGAACCGGGTTATTATAAACTCCAGTTTAGCTGTAGTTAGTACTGGTGTTTATAACCCAAACTAGAATTCTATAAACACAGATGTAGTGGCAACGTATAGTCATCCACTTCCTGAATCGATGGACTTGGTTGAAAAACCAATGACCTTGAGGATAAAGATTTGATAAAACATAAAAAATAAAAATAAAGTTTTTGGGCAAATAAGACCATGTAGTCAAGGCTTTTTACGAGCTGCCAGGCTCCAAATTCGAGGCTTTTTATGAGCTGCCAGGCTACTGTCATTAACCATTTTGCAAAGCCTGTTAAGATGGTCCTCAATCCTTAACCAAATCATCAATGTCAAATGCTACCAAGTTCGAAAAATCTTGTAAAGATTTGACTTGTGTAATCACTTGATGATCGTCAATTTAACGTTACCAAGTTCAGGGTCCGTAAGGATTGACTTGTGTGTATGTTCGACGGGTCGTACCAGGTTTACCTGGACGGAGTGACTTACTTGATGCAGACAGGTTAATCCGGGGTTTTAGGTGTATACACCAAGCTTCCAAGCCGTGTTTACTACAAGGGTTTTCAACTCATTGATGTCTTGCATCAAGAGCCCCCAGGTAGCATTTGAGCATTGCTCGTTAGGGCCTATGTTTGAGTTGTGCTAGGCATCAAACTCTCTTTTGCCCCTCATCATCATGTGGAAATTGCCGAAGCAACCAGAGCTATGCTCTTATGATGGCCTTGATGTGGTCGCATGTTTAAGAGCCCATAGGAACTCCCTTGCCCACAAAAGCCCCCATGTGATACTCTTATGAAAAATGCGGCTGATACCCCGCTTTATCGGGGCGCCGGTTTATTATATTAATCATAATATATACATTGTAAAGATATGTACATAAAGCGGAGCCTATGGCTCAGGCATAGTAAGGTCGAAGAAGAGCGATGTTCCACGGCCGTCTGGTCTCCTCCTCCGCCGTACGTGAGTCCTTATGTTCTCGAACGTCGACAAGGTAGTATGATCCATTGTGCAAGTTCTTGCTGACCTAAAAGGGTCCTTCCCAAGGTGGGGATAGCTTGTGCATGTCTGTCTGGTCTTGGATGAGCCGGAGCACCACATCTCCTTCTTGAAACATCATGGTTTTAACCCGGCGACTGTGGTACCGGCGCAGATCTTGCTGATAAATCGTCGATCGAGCTGCTGCCGTGTCCCTTTCTTCGTCCAGCCGGTCCAACGTGTTTTGCCTTGCTTTTTCATTATCTGCTTCAACATAAGCCGCCACCCGCGGCGAGTCATGACGGATATCAGTAGGGAGGACAGCTTCAGCTCCATATATCATGAAGAAAGGCGTGTACCCTGTGGATCTCTTAGGTGTAGTGTTGATGCTCCATAGTACAGATGGTAACTCCTCCACCCAACAACCCAGTGTCCTCTACAAAGGAACCATAAGCCGGGGTTTGATGCCTCTCAAGATCTCTTGATTGGCTCTCTCGGCTTGGCCATTAGACTGAGGGTGAGCTACTGATGATACATCAAGGCAGATGAGCTCTCGTTGACAGAACTCCTCCAAAGCCCCCTTGGATAGATTGGTACCATTAGCAGTTATAATGCTGTGTGGAAAGCCAAACCGGAAAATCACCTTTTTGATGTATTGAACCGTCGTTGCTGCATCACACTTACTGACTAGTTCTGCTTCAACCCATTTAGTAAACTTGTCCACCGCCACGAAAAGGTGGGTCTTCTTATCTTGGGATCTCTTGAAGGGTCCAACCATATCAAGCCCCCAAGTCGCAAATGGCCAAGTAATTGGAATCATCCTTAATTCCTGCGCCGGTATATGAGCACACCGTGAGAATTTTTGGCAAGCATCACATTTTCTGACCAAGTCCTCTGTGTCGGCATGAGCCTTCAACCAGTAGAACCCATGACGAAAAGCTTTAGCCACCAAATATTTTGAACCGGCATGATGGCCACAATCTCCTTCATGGATCTCTTTAAGAATATCACAGCCCTCCTCTGGCGACACACATCGCTGAAACGCCCCAGAAATGTTGCGATGATGAAGTTCTCCATTGACAATAGTCATTGACTTGGATCGCTAGACTATCTGTCTAGCCAAGACTTCGTCCTCAGGTAACTCACCTCGGTTCATGTACGCCAGGTAGGGAAGCGTCCAATCCAGAATAACATGAAGTGTCACGACCAATTGTGCCTCTGGATCAGGAACAGCCAAGTCATCTTGTGAAGGTAACAGTACTGATGGCTTGTGTAATACATCCAAGAAGGTATTGGGTGGAACCGGTTTACATTGAGAACCCAGCCGGCTTAACGCGTCAGCCGCTTCATTCTTTCGACAGTCTATATGATCCACCTGATAACCCTTGAAGTGTCCAGCAATAGCATCTACCTCTCGTCGATATGCTTCCATGAGTCGATCCTTGGAATCCCACTTGCCAGATACTTGCTGTGCCACCATGTCTGAATCGCCAAATCATTTAACCCCGCTTAAGTTCATCTCCTTGGCCATCCGTAGACCATGGAGGAAAGCTTCATACTCAGCTGCATTGTTAGTACAAGGGAACATTAAACAGAGAACATAGCAGAACTTATCACCTCGGGGGGGAAGTTAACACGACTCCAGCCCCCGAGCCCTCCAATTGCCTGGATCCATCAAAGTGAATAGTCCAATATGTGTGATCCGGCTTTTCCTCAGGTGCTTGCAACTCTGTCCAATCGTTGATGAAATCCACCAATGCTTGGGATTTTATCGCAGTACGGGGCACATATTTCAATCCGTGTGGGCTAAGCTCAATGGTCCACTTTGCAACCAGACCAGTAGCCTCTCTGTTCTGGATTATATCTCCCAACGGAGCTGAACTAACAACAATGATTGGATGGCCTTGAAAATAGTGCTTTAGCTTCTGGTTTTCCATGAAGACTCCATACACCAATTTCTGCCAATGCGGGTATCTCTATTTTGATTCAATGAGCACATCACTCATGTAGTAAACTGGCCGCTGAACCAGATATTACTTACCTGCCTCCTTACGCTCTACCACAATGGCAACGCTTACGACACGGGCATTGGCTGCCACATATAACAACAGCGGCTCATTATCAACTGGGGCAGCGAGGACCAGTGGCTCTGCTAATTGCTTCTTCAAATCTTCAAACGCAGCATCAGCAGCATCAATCTAGACAAAGCGATCTATCTTTTTCATCATCTGATAAAGCGGGATAGATTTCTCCCCCAAGCGGCACATAAACCGGCGGAGCACCGCAATACGGCCCGCCACGCGTTGGACATCGTTGATGCACGCCGGTTTAGCCAAGGATGTAATCGCCTTGATCTTCTCCGGATTAGCTTCAATTCCCCTGTTCGATACTAAGAACCCCAGGAGCTTGCCTGCCGGAACAACAAAAACACACTTATCCGGATTAAGCATCATTTTGTAAACCCGAAGATTGTCGAAGGT
Source organism: Secale cereale (assembly GCA_902687465.1). NCBI lineage: Eukaryota > Viridiplantae > Streptophyta > Magnoliopsida > Poales > Poaceae > Secale > Secale cereale. Next base: position 325,238,800 of record LR738709.1, read on the forward strand.
CTTTTTCAAATCTGTTATCAACGTCTCCTCCTTTCTGGATTTCACCACAATGTCGTCCACATATGCATGAACATTTTGCCCAATCTGTCCATGAAGGCAGTTCTGTACACACCGCTGATAGGTTGCCTGAGCACTCTTAAGCCCAAATGGCATAGACACATAGCAGAAGGCTCCAAAGGGAGTTATAAAGGCCGTCTTCTCTTGGTCCTTAACTTCCATCTTGATCTGATGATAACCTGAATATGCGTCCAAAAAACTGAGCCGCTCACAACCTGCCGTAGCAGCAATGATCTGATCAATACGGGGGAGGGCAAAGGGATCAGTTAGGCAAGCTTTGTTCAGATCTGTGTAATTGACACACATTCGCGAAGTGCCATTTTTCTTAAGCACTAGCACCGGATTAGCCAACCACTTCTGATGAAAAACCTCAACTATAAAACCTGCCGCAAAGAGCCTAGCCACTTCTTCTCCAATAGCCTTGCGCCTTTCTTCATTGAAGCGGCGCAAAAATTGCTTAACCGGTTTAAACATAGGATCAATGTTAAGAGTGTGCTCAGCGAGTTCCCTCGGTACACCTGGCATGTCAGAAGGTTTCCATGCAAAAATGTCCCGATTCTCACGTATGAACTCGATGAGCGCGTCTTCCTATTTTGGATCTAGGTTAGCACTGATGGTGAACTGCTTAGATGAATCGCCAGGAACAAAATCAACCTGTTTTGTCTCTTCGGCTGACTTGAACTTCAAGGCCGGATCATGCTTGGTGGTTTGTTTCTTCAGCGGAGACATATCTGCCGGATCAACATTATCTTTATAAACTTTAGCTCCTCAGTTGCACAAACCGCCTCAGCATAGGCTGCATCACTTTCCTCGCACTCCAACACAATCTTGTGACTCCCATGAACTGTAATGGTTCCCTTGTGGCCCGACATCTTGAGTTGTAGATAAACATGACACGGCCTGGCCATGAACTTAGCGTAAACCGGTCGCCCGAACAGGGCGTGATACGGGCTCTTGATATTTACCACTTCAAAGGTCAAGGTCTCCGATCTGGAATCATGCTCATCTCCAAAAGTGGCCTCCAGATCTATTTTGCCAACTAGATATGCCGATTCACCGGGCACCACCCCATGAAAAACCATGTTGGACTGCCGAAGCTTCTTATCCGTCAACCCCATGCGCCGGAAAGTCTCATAGTATAAGATGTTAATGCTACTGCCTCCGTCCATAAGCACCTTGGCAAACTTGTAACCACCCACCTGAGGTGCCACAACTAGAGCCAGCTGACCCGGATTATCAACCCGAGGCGGATAATCTTCTCTGCTCCACACAATGGGCTGTTCTGACCAACGCAGGTAACGCGGCACCGCCGGTTCAACAGAATGTACTGCCCTCTTGTGAATTTTCTGATCATGCTTACACAAGCTCGTGGTGAAGACATGATACTGCCCACTGCTCAGCTCCTTCGGATTATTCTGATATCCGGATTGCTGCTGCTGCTGGCGCTGTTGATTTCCCTAATTGCTATAGCCGCCCTGGCCGTGCTGTTGGTTATGCTGATTGTGCCCGTTGTGGTTGCCGTTATTGCCTTGGTACCCTGATCCGGATCCACCACCTTGATAACCCGGCCCTTGGAAATTGGGGCCTGACCCGCCGGATGATCCGTGATCGTACCGAGACCGGTTCATGAATTCCTGCATAATAAAACAAACCTTCCAGAGGTGTGTAGCTGGCTTTTCTGCTGTACCGTGCTTCGGGCAAGGTACGTTCAACTGGCGTTCTAGATTAATAGACGGCCTCCCATTCCGTGGGGGAGGTCTACCCTTGCGGCGCTGTCCGTCCTCCTGAGCATTGGTGTTGGCCACAAAATCTGAATTACCATCCGATTTATGCTTACCATTGTATCCTTGATTCACCGGGTTGGGCTGCGGCGCCTTACCATTCTTGTTTACCTTCCCTGACTTGTCACTATCGGTGTCTGGGTATTTGGTATTATCGGAGTCCGCATATTTTACTAAAGCGCCCATGAGAGTCCCCATGTCATCACAATTATGCTTAAGCCGTCCCAACTTCAATTTCAAAGGCTCAAACCGGCAGTTGCCCTCCAAGGTTACCACTATTGTGCTGGGGTTGATGCTATTGGAGGAATGCAGGATCTCTGACACTCGACGCACCCAACTACTCGTAGCCTCATGCTCTCCATGAACGCAGGCAGCTATATCGATGACAGACATCGGTTGCTTGCACGTGTCCTCGAAGTTATTGATAAACCGGTGGCGCAATTCGGCCCATGATCCGACGGAATTAGGTGGCAAGCCCTTCAGCCAAGTGTGAGCTGTGCCCTCTAACATCATTGTGAAATACTTAGCGCATGCTGCATCATCCACATCCAGCATCTCCATTGCCATCTCATAACTCTCAACCCATGCCTCCGGGGACAGATCCGCCGTGTAATTAGGCACCTTGCGCGGTCCTTTGAAATCCTTGGGCAGTTTCACATTCCACAAAGCGGGAGTAAGACAAGGCACTCCCAGGGAGATAGACATAACCCCCGGCTCAACTGTGGTAGAGGGACGAACCGGCGTCGCCTTACGGGCTTCGTGCTGTGCTGTTAAATCGGCCTCCTGACTTTGCCTGCCCTGATCCACTACGTTCTGAGCGTTCGCGTCTCCTGCAGGATTATCCTGCCGCGGAGGATTGCGTCTTCATGCACTGCTTGACACGGCCGGCTCATCCAGACGCCTAGTGTAACTCCGGCTTGGGCGAGGGGTTGAATGAATCCTCTCACGGCTGTGAGAATAAGCTTGCTGTTCGGTTAACACCGTCTCCAAAAACTCCCTGGCCCGTCGTGCCTCCACTGCTATGGGGGATGTTCCTTCAATGGGAAGGGCGGCTAGTCGTGAAGTGGCGGTGACTATGTTATCCAACGGGTTGGAGTAATGGCTAGGAGGGGTGGGCACATGCTGTAATGGCACAACCTGACGGGTTGGCTCTGCAGCTGGCGGCTGGACCGACGCTCCTGTGCCTGGCGCTCCTCCCCGGTTTATCTCCGGCTGGTTACTGGTTCCTGCTCCTGGCGTGCTAAAGAGGTTTCTTGCCTCATAAACCGGTGGCAGGCGAGATCGTTGCCTTCTCATCATTACCTCGTGTGAAGCTGTCTGATCCAACATGAGTCGATAGGCTTGAGCATCAAGCTCGGCCTGCTTTGCAACCATCCTAGTTTTCTCAGCAGCTAGGTCCAACTTGGCTTGATCAATCCGGCTCTTCACCTGAGCGACCTCCGCATCATGCTGCTCCTTATTGGCTTGGGCTACCTCTGCTGTTAACAGCGCTGTCAAAGTATCAACCAAGACAGATAAAGTTTCAGCCGGTGACGGGGCAGGATCTCCAGCCCTAGCCCTCACCGCGTCCGATGTTAACGCCGTTGTAGTTGAAGACTGTTGCATAGGTTGTGATCCGGCCATAAAGACGGACACCCGATTTGGCGAATCGAGGGGGTCCGGAATACTATCACCATTAGAACAGCCCTCAGATCGGCCATCCTGCAGTAGATATAAAGATCATGTCTCTCCGGAGGACGATTTGTCGCCGTAATAGACAACTGTCTCACCGCCAGAATCCGATCCGTCCTCGGCTTGTACTCCATGCACTGCTCCAACGAAGACGTGCTTCATGGCATGCTGAATCCGGCAGGTCTCACACGCTGAGCCGGCTCGACGATGCTGGGGAAGCTGTCCGGCTCAGGGCCCGGTTCGCCGATCTTGCCGATGAAGACGTGGATGCCGCCGAAGGGGACCCGGTACCCGTATTCGATTGAATCGGCCTCGGGGCCCCAGCATGCATCGTCGATATAGATCTTGCCGCGACGACTCTTAGTCATCCGGCCCACTGCGTAGCCCTTGAGTCCTTCAAAGCTGCCCTTCAAGACCTCGAAACCATCGTGCGATAGCCCCACGGTGGGCGCCAACTGTCATGGTTTTGTCACGGCAGATGTCCTAGCGAAAGGACTTAGTCGTGAGGCCATTGCTACGGGTTAGCTTAAAGGGGGTAAAGCAGACAAGGACACTGGGATTTTATACTAGTTCGTCCCCTTCGATGAAGGTAAAATCCTACGTTTAGTTTGGTGTGGTATTGATAGGGTTTCGATGAACAGGGAGCGAATCCGCTTTGCATGTGTCTCGAACTGTTGTTCTCCCCCTGCACCGTCGTCGGGTCGCCCCTTTATATAAGAGGTGATGCCCGGTCCTATTTACAGAGTCCCGAGGCCGGCTCATAAACGTGTCCGCCTCGGTCTCTATTCTTTCTATCTTACATCTCAAGTAGATAGTACGACGGTTTACAAATCACGGGCCCTAACACTTGGGCTCTAAACCTCTTGGGCTAAAGTCTCTTGCTTCATGCTCTGCTGGGCTTTAACAAAATGATCTTGATAACATAAACCGGCCACTCCTGGGTGGTTTATACCTGGTAGTAAAATCCCCGACAGTGCCCTTAGTTGTGTCACCCTCGACAGGAATATCCCTAATTTTGTAAAACATGCGGTCTTGCCGAACTCAGTTAGCTTGCCTTGTGCTTTTGCCCTTCCGACATGGCTCCGTCCAGTCAGCGCCGTTTGACCGTAAGAGGTGCTAGATTTAGGACAAGGCTTGCCCCCCCCCCCGGTCGACCTAACCAGCTCACACACTCTCATTCCCCACTGTCTCTCTTTCTTTCTCACCAAACCTAGCTCGCTCGGCGGCGGCGAAACCCGCACCACCGGATCCATTGCCAGGCGATGGGGGAGACCGGAGAAAGCATCGACGGCCACTGCCGCCACCGTAGGGACACCACATCTTCACTTGAGCGCGAAGAAGGCGGCAGTGTTGGTGGAGCCAAGGGCAACCAGGGTAGAGGATCTGCACGGGAGCGCGGACAAGGCAACACTGGCGGCGCCCACGGCGACAAGGGCAGTGAATCTACACGGGAGCCCATACAAGGTGACGGTGGTGGCGCCCACGGCGATAAAGGCAAAGGATCTGCACGGGAAATTCCTTCGGGGTAAATATCAGACCTAGATATGCTCATGTTTACTGCCGTAGGATTGATTCAACAATGCTTTAGGCTTGGTTTTGTTCATTTTTTCACAGGAGATGGCATGTATTTATCATAGGATGAATCTAGCGACCACGTTCTATATTTCTATTAGAATGGAGGCCACTGTTCTAGTTTCTGTGGGTACTAAAGGAAAAGATTGTGGCTTCACTTTTCCATTGTTTGTGGACAACAGTACTTCGTACCAGGATTTTAGGGCTGCCATTCCTGCTAAGTATCCATGGGGATTGTTTGATGCTGTTGATATGACATATTGGGAGAGTAGCAATCTTTGTTGGGTCCCTGTACAATGTGATTCAGAGTTAGTGTGATGTTTGCAAGAAATGCAGAAACTATGTCATGCAACTTGGAAATCACAATGATACAGAGAACTAGAGCACAAAGGTTTGAAAGCCATCTACTTCTAGGCCCAATGCATCTAGGCCATCTTGTATTAATTCCACTGCTGGAGGGACAAGGGCTAGAACAAGGGCTAGCAGTAGAAGTAGGGCAGCAAGTGACACCTCTACTGCTCTTGGAACTCCAAGTGTTAATGAAAGTCAAGAACAACCGAACAAAATAGGTGATCTAGTTGTGGAGGAGGCATTGCCTGATGCACCATGTCTGGAGGATGAGATATTTTATCCGGGATATGTTCAACACAATAATGAAGAAGAAAAAGCAGACAAGGACTATATTCCTGCAGAATTTTCAGATACAGATGCCGATGAGATGCAAGAGGATCATGAAATGGGAGATTTTGAAGATGTAGATGAGGACAGATCTGTAATGATGTATGAGATGGAAAATCCATCTACTGAGGAAGGTGTGGTCTTCCCTTCTAAAGTTGATTGCAGAAATGCAGTTGCAATCTACTCAATCAAAGCTGAAACTGAGTTCTCTATTCCGAAAAGTGACCCAACTAGGTTTACTGTCAAATGTTCTTATGACACGTGTAAATGGAGGCTACATGCCTCTTCAATGAGGAGGAGCAAATTGTTTCAGGTATTAAATGTTGTGATCCCTTTAATGTTTGTTATATTTTCTGAACTCACTTCTGTTATCTGTACTTACTGGTTGTCTTATTGTTTGTTGTGCTGTCTTGTTTTAGATTAAAGTGAACCAACACCAGCATACTTGTCCCAGTGTCAACAGATGTCATAGATCGAGAGCTGCAAAATGAAGGTGGATTGCAGATGCTTCTATGCCTTGGATCAAACAAAATCCATCAATTAGTCCTAAGGAAATTTAGATGAAGTTGTTAGAGAAGTATGGTGTGGAGGTGTAATGCCCAGGATGCGGCTATGTCTCCTACGTGTTGAGGCACGACTTAGAGACATAAGCACATTCTGGAATGATCTCAAGCATGGTATCTTTGCACATCTCATGTAAAAGTTCAGGGATGAAAGTGTAAAAGATAGTTGGCTTACACATGCCACGTCACACAAGGAATACAATAACATACAATCATCCAAATAACACAGGGTCCGGCTACGGACGAAAACCAAACGAGAAAGATATCATAAACACAAGCCCGGATCCTCCTAGTATGAACCACTACTGATCGTCGAGATATGATACATAGTAACGATCATGCTCTTCATCGAACTCCCAGTGAAGTTTTGATCCATCTCCTGCATCGTTCTCGGCGGTACCTGCATCTGGTGTGTGTTGTAATCTATGAGCCACAAGGACTCAGCAATCTCATTCGCGAGTATCAAAACTAGCAATGCCTTAGGTGTGGAAGGGTAATAAAGTGTTTGCGGCAAGCACTAAGCATCTAGCTTACGAGTTCAGAGCGAGATGAGAACATGTGCCAACGATCGCCAAGTTCCTCAAGAAGTGATCATTGCTACTCACGATCAAGCACAACCCCACTGTGTTCACTTCCAGAAGCCCTTCGGAAAGAGACCATGACGGTTACTCACACAGGTAATGAATTCTTTGGATATGGTGTCAAGTTATCTACAACCGGATATTAACAAATTCCCATCTGCCACATAACCGCGGGCATGACTTTCGAAAGTTCGAAACCCTGCAGGGGTGTCCCAACATAGCCCATCACAAGCTCATGATCTGCGGAGTCGCAACTCCAAAGTGGGAAGACCCGAGTATTCTCGGAATCCCGTGCTCAACATATTTCGACAAAGGTAAAACTAATCCAGCAAGACCTCCCGGCGTGCCGACACCCTGATACTAGCCGCGCGTATCTCGTCTCGGGCCACGACCGGATGAGCACTACGTACAACAATCAAAGACCCTAGAGAACTGGGTGGCACCGCAAGTGGCTCTAGTTTGGACCAACACTCATGAGGAGCACTAGCCCGGGGGTTGTTAATTAAGTCCTCAGGGTAGCTAGTACCTATGTAAATTTTAGTTGTTAGGCAAAAGGAATACCAATGTTGGGCCTTGCTGGAAAAGCTTTAAGCAGTTGAATTATCAAGGGGGCCCATAAACCTCAACCGTGTTAGGAACGCAATATCAAGGAACATAACACCGGTTTATCGGGTCCTAAGGTGGCATGAGTGGAACAAAACATCAAGCAGAAGGCCCAGCCTTCCACCCATTACCAATATATATGTGCATTAATTAAACAAGATATATTTTGTGTTATCCCATAAAACAAGTCCAAACATGGAGCAATCTTCAAACTTCACCCGCAACTAGCAACGCCATAAGAGGGGCTGAGCAAAAGCGTACTTAGCCAATCAACGATTTGCTAGGAAGGCGGTTAGAGTGTTTAATGGCAACAATAGGAGGCTGACAAACAGGAATAGGCATCAGGGCATATCTAAAGAGCGAGACAACTAGCATAGGCAAAGATAGAGGTGATATGGGGGAATAGTCATCTTGCCTGTTAAGTCCACGGAGGGATCGTAACCTTGCTCCTAAAATTCAGTCTCGACAGGAACCTCGAACTCCGAATCGTCACCGGGCTCTAACCAACACAACAATACGAACACCGGAACGACAATCAATCACCATGCAATGCTCAAACACATGATGCAAGATATGATGCATATGAGCAAGGGCAGGATATGATGCCTCTACATGGAACATGATGAGTGCACATGTGACGTGACAAAAGCAAGAACACAAAACATGTAGTGGCACATCATGCAAAAGATAACAAGAACAAGCATAGTCACAAGTGGTTATGTAGTTGAATGATCCAAACACCCAACAAGTTATAAAAGTTGTTAAACATGGCAAGGGGTGCAACTAAGAACAACAACATCATGCAAGCATTTTAAATGGGCCGGAAAGAACAAACAATAATTTTGGGAACTCTCATGGACATAAAAACAATTATAGGACAGATTTGATGCAACCATATTTTAAAGTTGTTAAACATGCAAAGTAACACCACCATCTTAATCTACACATTTTTCCACCCCAAAAGCATATAAAGTTTGTCAAAAATTGGAGTTATGGTTATTTAGTTATGAATTAAACAATTTTGAACATATTTTAAACTTAAATAAAAATCAAACAACATTTTAAATGTTTTTAACTTGGCAACAAACTGCATTTAAATAATCTGCACTAAAGACTAAGCAGTTTTCATATATAAAATATTTTGAACAGATGCATATTTGAAAAGATATGTTAAAATCAAAATGCAACAGAATTTAACAGAAAACAAAAACACAACAGAAAAGGAAAGAAGACTAAACGGACCCAGACTGGACTAGTCACAGCCACTAACTGGTGGGTCCAGGGGGAGCTGATGTGGCAGTGTGGGTGCAGGAGTGGGTACGTGGGCGCGCAGAGGCTGCCAGGTGGGGCCCCTCTGTCAGCGAGACAGAAATAAGCAAAAAGGGCCGAAATCAACTGGCCTGCGGGGATTCGAACCCAGGTATGCGGGTTGCAAGAGAAAGGCTCAAGCCACTGGGCTACGGTGTGGTGACTGACAGAGAAAGGGATCGACACCATATGACTTAACTGACGAAGCAGAACAGAGGGGGAAAATGGGGCGGTCGGAGAAGCTCGTCGGAGCTGCTCCGAAGACCAAATCGGGTGGCGGAGGCGTGCGATGAGTCCGTGGAGGAATCCCGCACCCGCGACATGCACTAGCTGCACCTACCGAGCACTACAGCGACGCCAACGAGTAGCAAACAGAACGGCGGCGACGAGCTTCGGCGAGGCCTAAACAGAGCCAAACGAAGCGGCGGAGGCATCTAGCATGACCTACACGGCGAGGCAAAGATGATGGACGCGAGCAATGGCGCTAAGGGAGTCGGAGCACTCATCAGTGACGAGGTTCGACGGTGATGGGTTCGGGCGCACGGGGAACTACCAGCTAGAGTGCGCAAATGAAGGGGAAAACTGCACGGGGAGGAGCAGAGGCTCTCCACGAACACGGTGGTGTGCTCGGTTGGCCAGGAGGAGGACGGAGTCGACGGCGAGCTTGATCGAGCATCCGCAGCGGCCAGAGTCGAAGACGAGGAAGAAGGCGTCGCAGGAGAGGCATTCGGCTACGTGTAGTGGACGTCGTGGACGTAGTCGACGTTGAGGAAGAAGATGTACACCATTGGCGAGGCAGAGGGGGACGGGGAGCACGCCGGCGACGAGGCCGTGCACTCAGATGCATTTGGGACGGTGATGGCGTGGCAGATCTGGTGGCCTAGAGGTCACCTGGTGGCGGGAGGAGGAAGAGGGGAACCCTAGAGGGTTGGTGGACATGGTGGGTGGCTTTGTTGGGGGCCAAGACGGATGGTGGAGCACGTCGTCGTCGCTGCCGTGGCCATGTGCGCGCGCGGCGAGAGCTGGATGAAAAGGTGGGTGCGGGGTGCGCTGTTCACCGATGCTGACGAGCGGGGCCAGGGTGTCCACGTGGGCGTACGGGCGCGTGGGTAAGGGAGTGCTGTGGTGAGAAGAGGAGAAGGAGGTGCGCGGTGGAGCTGGGCTGGCGTGCTGCTGGGCCTAGGGGAAGCCGAGGCCCAAGCTGGAGCTGGCTGCACTGGGTTGCTGCTGCGCTGCTGTTGGTTTTTCTTTTTCCGTTTTCTTTAGGTAGAAAACAAAAGAAAATCCTAGGTCAAAAGAAAAGGAATTAGGAGGAAATAAAAATATTCCCTAGCTTGTGGAAATAAAAATGAGTTGGGCATTTTTAGAGGTAGAAAAATAAAACAAGTTTGAATATGGTTCAAACTTCTGTCATCTTTTAACCTGACCAAAACATTTCCAAATAGGTTGAGGTTTTGCAAGGTGACTTAGGACAAGGTACCAAAGAAGTTGGTAGGAGATGGACATTTAAAAGAAGAGGTTAAGGCCACTTGTAAAATTTAAAGAAAGGGAAAGAAAGGAGGGGAAGTGGTGCAAGTTGAAAGGGTTTAAGGCAAGGGCATGAACTCGCATAAAATCACTCTAGCAAGAGCAAGGAAGCTCACTAGATCTAACAAGGATGAGAAAGCACAATGGAAATATGAAATGCCATATGATGACCATCATGCAATGATGATGATGAAGCAATGCATGAATGCTTAAAGAAAGAAACATGACAATGCAATGACAAAACATAATTGAAAAGAACCCCCAAGGAAAGGACAAGGATCAAATGGTAAATGTTTATATTGCCATATAAGGAAGTATTACATTTGGGGTGTTACAAACTCTCCTCCACTACGAAAAGATCTCGTCCCGAGATCTAGGACTGAAAGAAAGTGGGATACTCGGAACGGAGATGATCTTCTCGTTCCCATGTAGCTTCTCGGTCGGTATGGTGTGACCACTTCACTTTCAAGAATTTGATGGACTTGTTGCGGGTCTTGCGCTCAGTTTCTTCAAGAATAGCAATGGGGTGCTCACGATAAGACAAGTCTTGCTGAAGATCAATCTCTTCGAAAGGAATGGTGCGTTCAGGCGTCTTGAAGCACTTGCGGAGTTGTGACACGTGAAACACATCGTGCACATTTGCAAAGTTGGAGGGAAGCTTGAGTTGGTAGGCTAGATCACCTATCTTGCCAAGAATCTTGAAAGGGCCCACGTATCTTGGAGCAAGCTTGCCCTTAATACCGAACCTCTAAGTGCCCTTTATGGGAGAAACACGGAGATAGACATGATCACCAATGTCGAAAGCCAAGTCATGATGCTTGCCGTCATAGTAGCTCTTTTGACGCGATTGCACGGCCTTGAGATTCTCACGCATGACTTTGCACATTTCTTCAGCCTCTGAGATCAAATCATTTCCAAGGAGTTGACGTTCACCAGTCTTAGACCAGTTGAGAGGGGTACGACACTTTCTGCCATAGAGAATTACAAACGGTGCTTTGTGTGCACTTGCTTGGAAGCTATTGTTGTAGGATAATTTGGCAAATGGAAGGCAATCTTCCCATTTCATACCGAAGGAGCTTACACAAGCTCTAAGCATATCTTCGAGAATTTAGTTCACTCATTCGACTTGACCACTAGTCTGAGGGTGAAAAGTTGTGCTGAAGCGAATCTTGGTGCCCATGGCTAACTGAAAGGAATCCCAGAACTTGGAAGTGAACAAGCTTCCATGATTTGAGGAGATTACTTGAGGGATGCCATGCAAAGAGACAATTCTGGAGATGTATAGCTCTACCAGTTGAGCTGCGTTGATGGATTCTTTGACTGGAAGAATATGAGCCGCTTTAGTGAGCTTGTCAATCACCACAAAGATAGCATCATTTCCTCGCTTGGACTTAGGAAAGCCGGTGACGAAATCCATCTCAATGTGATCGAATTTCCACTCGGGAATAGGTAGAGGTTGAAGGAGTCTGGATGGACGTTGATGCTCTGCCTTCACTCTTCTGCAGACATCACACTCGTTCACGAATTGAGAAATTTCTCTTTTCATGCGAGTCCACCAAAAGGATTGCTTGAGGTCATGGTACATCTTGGAGCTTCCTGGATGTATCGAGAGGAGTGAGTCATGTGCTTCGTTTATTATGAGCTTCCTGAGATCACCTTTGGGGACCACAATTATGTCCTCAAAGAACAATGTGTCTCTGTCGTCAATGCGATAGCACTTGTACTTGGGAGTACCCTTAGCAATACCATGTTTCACTTTCTGCACCATAGCATCACTAAGTTGGGCCTCACGGATTTGATCTTCCAAGGTAGGAGCAACTTGAAGATTGGCAAGAAATCCTTGCGGAACAACTTGGAGGTTGAGCTTCCTGAATGATTCACAAAGTTCAGGTTGGAACGGTTTGAGGAGGAGACTGTTGCAATAAGCCTTTCTGCTCAAGGCATCTGCAATGACATTGGCCTTGCCAGGAGTATACTCAATGCTTGGATCGTACTCTTGAATCATTTCAACCCAACGAGTCTAGTAGAGGTTAAGGTTTGGCTGAGTGAAGATGCACTTCAGGCTCTTGTGATCGGTGAAGATGTCCAATTTTCTGCCCAACAGAAGGTGTCTCCACGTGATCAAGGCTTGAACAACTTCTGCTAGCTCAAGATCATGTGTGGGATAATTCTTCTCACTTGGTTTAAGCTAACGTGAAGTGTATGCAACGATCTTCTTGTCTGGCATGAGAACACCACCGAGACCTTGCAATGAAGCATCACAAAAGACTTCATAAGGCTTGGACTCATCCGGCGGAGTAAGAATCGGAGCAGAAATGAGCTTCTCTTTGAGTGTCTTGAATGCCACATCACAATCAGGAGTCCATGAGTACTTGAAATTCTGCAACAGGTTGGAAAGAGGCTTGGCAAACTTGGATAAGTTCTCAACAAACCTTCTGCAATAGCTTGCGAGACCGAGGAAACTTCGGAGTTGTTTGACATTCTGAGGAGGTTCCCAGTTGACAATAGCTTCTACCTTCTCGGGGTTAACAGAAATGCCCTCGGCAGAGATAATATGGCCAAGATAGAGAACTTTATCAAGCCGGAATTCACATTTGGAGAACTTTGCATAGAATCGATGTTCATGGAGCCTGTCAAGGACCAAACGGAGGTGCTTGGAATGGTCTTCTTCATTCTTGGAGAATACCAAGATATCATTGAGGAATACGAGGACGGATCATTGGTGTAAGGGTCGAATATGAAGTGCATAATCTGAGAGAAGGTGGGTGGAGCATTTGCGAGCCCAAAAGACATGACCGTGTACTCATATGAGCCGTAGCTTATTCTGAATGCGGTCTTGGAAATATCCTCTTCACGGATACGAATTTGATGGTAACCCATCCGGAGATCAAGCTTCGAGAAAACCTTGGCTCCTTTTAGTTGCTCGAACAATTCATTGATATTGGGGAGCAGTTACTTATTCTTTATTGTCTTCTTGTTCAATGGCCGGTAATCAACGCACAATCGTTCCGTACCATCCTTCTTCTTGACAAAAAGAACACCATAGCCCCAAGGAGAAGTACTTGGTCTGATTAGACCCATTCGTTCTTGCTCATCAAGTTGTTTCTTCAGCTCCTTCAACTCATCAGGAGAAAGCTTGTACGTACGCCCACAGGCTGGCTCGGTACCAGGTTCAAGTTCAATGACGAATTCAACTGGACGGTTGGGAGGCATGCCTGGAAGCTCTTCAGGGAATACATCTTCATATTCACAAACCACAGGAATCTGAGAAATGGCATTAATCTCGCCCTTTTCATTGAGAGAGAATAGCCTGATTGTGTTATCTCGACATGCGAAGATAATCACTTCTTCGGAAGGATGAGTTAGCTTGACCTCCTTGTTTGCACAATCATATTTGCATCATGCTTGGAGAGCCAATCCATCCCAAGAATAAGATCAATGTCGGAGTTACCGAGAACAACCGGAGAAACCAGAAAATTGTAGTCACACATATGAATAGATATATCCGGAGCAACTGAGTTGGAAGTCATTTGCAATCCCGGAGAAATAATCTTTAAAGGCCTAGGTATGCTCTCTGTAATCAAGTCATGCTTATAAACAAATGGTCTTGAAATGAAAGAAAGTGATGCACCCGAATCAAACAAGACTTTAGCAGGAATTGAGTTAACCGAAAGATTACCAATTATCACATCAGAAGAATCCTCTGCTTGAGCTGCATTCATCAGGTTCACTCTTGCATCCTTCGGATTGTGCTTGACAATAGCATTGCTGACAGGTGGAGGAGGCGGAAGGCGCCTTTGGTTGGGACACTTATTTGCATAGTGACCCTTCTGACCACACTTGTTGCATGTAACCTCTGAGAGTGGTCGATGATAAGGACCGCTTGGTCTTGGAGCTTGGAACTGAGACTTGTACTGGTTGCTTGGGTTGGGTGGGTGGGAGAATCCACAACCACCTGAGTGCTTGTTGTTGCTTGGAGGACGGAGCACTGGAGGAGTGTAGCGACCAGACCTCAAACAGTCTGATCTATGTGCATCAGTGTCATCCCTGGATCAGTAATGCTGACATGCACAGTACTTTAAGGATTTATAACAGAGTAGCAATCACACACTTATTACATCGATAGTCCAACGATGAACCTATTACAATAAATATGGCCGAAGGCCATCTAACATGATAACAGCGGAAGTCTTGGAAGATAAGTGAGTCCATCAACTCCAACAGAATCACTGAGTATAGAACCACGACCTAAAAGTCACCTTACTCGTCGTCTGAAGAGTCTGCAACATGAAACGTTGCAGCCCGAAAACGGGTCAGCACATGGAATATGCTGGCAAGGTAACACAAGAGAATGCAATGAAAGTAAAGCTATACTATATGCGATATGGCTGGTGGAAAGCTCTATGGTTAAGTTTTTGCGTAAAGCCAATGTTTTTCCACTTCAAAGGAATAGATTTTAATTAACTATCATGGTAGTTGAAACATCATTGAGAAGATAGACATCCTCTCAACCCCAATTAAAATAGTCATTAAACCCAAAAAAAATAATTAAAGTAACATGATGAGATTCACATGATAATCCAAGTACTAGATACTCAAGACGTCCATAACCGGGGACATGGCTAATCATGATCAGTTTGTACACTCTGCAGAGGTTTGTGCACTTTTCCCCACAAGACTCGATCGCCTCCGTTTGGGTTCTCGCACTGCATGGTGTTTGAGAAACGGATGACCGAGACACAGTCTTTCCGAAGAGGTCCCCTTAACCGGATAGATAGGCCGGTACACCTACAAAACCCACTACATCTGCTAGCCCATCAAGGAAAGGTTTCGCACAACTTACACAACTATGCCAGAGCCCATATTGGCATGTGGCTACACACGTAAGTTTCTAGTATGAAAAATCTCATGATCCCTTTGAGCCTGGGTGGCGGTCCAAAATAAAAACAGGCAATCACTGGAATAACCAGATGCCTCAATCCACCCAGATGTGTATTAATGTTGCCACCTTAAGTTGAACCATTAATTAGCAAACTCACATCTGTCATGAATTTCACTCAAACCCAAACCACGTCTACGAGCATAGCATGTCCTAACAGCAAACGTAGAAGTAACTCCAAAAGGTTTGAATGTAATGCAGGTAATAGGTACTACCTCAATCTACTTCCCAATCCCACAATTTAATTGATCCTACTCATGCATTGTGTGAGGGTTGGACTAATGCAATGAAAACTAGGTAATTGGAAAGTATGATCAAAGTGTTACTTGCCTTGCTGATGATCCGCAAAACCTAGAGACTCAAAGTAGCAAGCGGCGCACTCCGGGTACTCTATCGCAAACAAACAAGCATACAATAATTACTTAACTAATGCACGGGTAAAACTCAAATAAGAGATCTAACCATAAAGTTCAACTTAAGAACTCCGGTTTGCAAAAATAATCAACTCGAAAGAAGCAGCGAAACTCAAACTGCGAAAGAAACGAGCTCCGGTTTGCTAGTTGGCCTAAAGTCAAATTTTACAGTAGCAAAAATCTTGTTCAAGTTGGTTAAACGTAAAGAGGGCATCGAGACAAAGATATGGGATTTTGAATCACCTGATTCCGACTCTCGAGCGAAAAGAAAAATGAAAAACAAAATCAGGGCAGAAATCGCGATCGGAATAATCGCAGATAAATACCCCGAAAAAGAAAACGGACGAACAGGCTAACGAACGAACGTTCGCTGTCTGCGGCTAACTGACGAAAACCGTTCGTTAAAACGAACGTACGGACGAGCGTCCGCTAAATAACTGAACCGACGAAAACCGAACCGATCTAATCAAACAAAAACAGATCTACGATTTTTCTAAACCGATCGGTTCTTCAAAAAAACGGTAACTACCTCGCGAACTCCGGCGGGATCCAGTGCTCCGGCGGCGGCGGTGGTCCGGCGGGCGAGGCGGGTGGTCGGTGGCGACGGCGACTAGCGGCGGCGGCGGCGGCGACTAGCGGCGGTGGGGGCGAACTCGCGGCGGGGCGGCGGGGGCGAGGTGGCGGCGGCGGTAGCTGGCGGCGGCGGCGCAGCGCAAGGCGGTGGCGGCGCTAGGGTTTCGCATGGCGAAGCAGGGCTGGTGGGCGACTTGGGCCTTCTCTGGCGCTTATAAAGCCCGGAGTCCCAATCATATATGAGTCTAAGTCGGTTCCCCTTTTTTTTATATAGAGTCCTGGCGCAGAAAAACTAACGAAAGAAATACTAAAGGGACTCCAAAAATCCCGAAATAAATTTTCGCCGTCCTCTAATAATAATTAGGACAAAGTGAACATTTTTCCCGGACCTAAATGCAATTTTGAAAAACGCGCATTTTTCCTATGCAAATAAATTCGCTAATAAATCCAGAAAAATACCAAAGGTGATTTTAACATCTTTCCTCCAATATTTCTGTTATTTTGGGAAGTCATATTATCTCCGCTCATATTTTGTATTTAGAAATATTTTTAGGAGAGGAAAATAATTAGAATCACACTGTCCTCGTACCGGTATTCGAGCGAACTCAAATACGGAAACGGTAAATTCCCAACTCTCTCCTTAGGTCCTTGAGTTGCGTAGAATTTCGAGGAACGCCACAAACAAAATGCAAAAAGCATGAAATGCAATTATGATCTATGTATAACATTCCAAATTAAAAATTTGGGATGTTACAAACCTACCCTCCTTAGAATGAATCTCGCCCTCGAGATTCGACTTGGTTAGAGAACAAGTGTGGGTGGTCCTTGCGTAGATCATCTTCTCGTTCCCAGGTGGCTTCTTCCTCGGTGTGGTGACTCCACTGAACTTTGCAAAACTTGATATCCTTACTGCGGGTGACTCTGCTCGAAAATTCGAGAATCTTAACAGGCTTCTCCTCGTAAGTCAGATCACTGTCCAACTGAATTGCTTCCAGGGGTACTGTGTCTCTATGCGGTATATCGTCCATCTCCGCATGGCACTTCTTAAGCTGTGAAACGTGAAACACGTCGTGCACTCCTGACAATCCTTCGGGCAATTCCAACTTATAGGCAACCTCTCCCATGCGTTTCAAAACACGGTAAGGTCCCACAAATCTCGGGGCTAACTTCCCTTTAACTCTGAAACGTTTAACTCCTCGTAGAGGCGATACTCTCATGTATGCTCTATCTCCGATCTCATAGACTATCTCCTTGCGCTTCGAGTCTGCATAACTCTTCTGCCTGGACTGAGCTACCTTTAGTCTATCTCGGATCAACTTCACCTTCTCCTCAGACTCTTTGATTAAGTCTGATCCAAACAACTGTTGGTCTCCAACTTTATCCCACATCAACGATGTTCGGCATCTCCTTCCATGCAATGCCTCGAACGGTGCCATCTTCAAACTGGCTTGGTAACTATTGTTGTATGAGAACTCCGCGTGGGGCAAGTTGTCATCCCAACTAGATCCATAATCTAATGCACAGGCTCTCAGCATATCTTCCAAAATCGGATTGACTCTCTCCGTCTGTCCATCAGTCTGCGGATGAAAAGCTGTGCTAAACTCTAGTCTGGTACCCAAAGTTTCATGTAACTGATTCCAGAACTTTGAGGTAAACTGGGTTCCTCTATCTGATACGATGCTCCTCGGAAATCCATGCAGACATACACTTCTGGTCATGTATATCTTTGCCAACTTGGCACTGGTGTATGTGGTTTTCACAGGGATAAAGAGGGCTACCTTCGTCAATTGGTCCACTACTACCCAGATTGAATCATATCATGTTTTGGTCTTGGGCAATCCGGTGATAAAATCCATGCCAAGCTTCTCCCACTTCCATTCGGGTATCGGCATAGGTTGTAATAATCCTGCTGGCTTCTGATGTTCTGCCTTTACTCTCTGACATACATCACAAACTGCTACATACTCCACGATATCTTTCTTCATACCGGTCCACCAGAAAATGTCCTTCAAATCCAAATACATCTTAGTATTTCCTGGGTGAATCGAGTATGGTGAATCATGGGCCTCCTGTAAAATCAACTTCCTGATCTCCGGATCATTTGGCGCATAGATTCGATCCTCAAACCATAAGGTGTTGTGTTCATCCTCACAAAAACCTTTAGCTCTTCCTTCGCCCATCCTCTCCTTTATAAAGACAACCTCCTTGTCGGTTTTCTGAGCTTCTCTGATTTTATCCAATAGGGTAGACTGAATTTCTTGTGTTGCTACATAGCCTCTCGGAACTATCTCCAAACGTAGTTCTTGTAGGTCCTCGGCTAACTCCTTTGGAAATTTCTCCATCATTAGGGTATTGACATGGCTCTTACGGCTTAGCGCATCAGCTACTACGTTAGCCTTTCCAAGATGATAATGCAATCTCATGTCGTAATCCTTAATGAGTTCCAGCCATCTCCTTTGCCTAAGATTCAGCTCCTTCTAAGTGAATATATACTTCAAACTCTTGTGATCCGTATATACTGCACAATGGTTTCCAATAAGAAAATGTCTCCACGTCTTTAATGCATGCACTACGGCTGCTAACTCCAAATCGTGGGTGGCATAGTTCAGCTCATGATGTTTTAGTTGTCGTGAAGCATACGAAACAACTCTTCCTTCATGCATAAGAACTGCTCCAAGTCCTCGACGTGAAGCATCGCAGTACACCTCATAATCCTTATGTTAATCTGGCAGAATCAACACAGGGGATGAGACCAAACATTTCTTTAATTCCTGGAAACTGGCCTCACATTCTTCTGTCCAACTAAACTTGGTGTCCTTCTTTAACAACTCCGTCATTGGCTTTGCAATCCTCGAGAAATTCTCAATAAATCTCCGGTAGTATCCTGCAAGTCCAAGAAAACTCCGGATCTCTCCAACTGTTGTTGGTGCTTCCCAATGGGTCATAGTGTCCACTTTAGCGGGATCTACTGCTATTCCTTCTCCAGATATAACGTGTCCGAGAAATCCGACATCCTTCAACCAAAACTCGCATTTGCTAAACTTGGCATATAACTGATGTTCTCTGAGCTTCTCCAATACCAAACGCAAATGCTCTGCATGCTCCTCTTCATCCTTAGAGAAGATCAATATATCATCTATGAACACTACGACGAACTTATCCAAATACTCCATAAACACTTTGTTCATCAGGTTCATAAAGTATGCCGATGCGTTAGTCAGACCAAAAGACATAACGGTATACTCGTACAACCCGTACCTGGTGGTAAAGGCCGTCTTAGGTATATCCTGCTCTCGGATCTTCAATTGATGGTACCCTGATCGCAGATCGATCTTGGAAAATATCTTAGCTCCTTGCAATCTATCGAACAGATCATTGATCATCGGCAGTGGGTACTTATTCTTGATCGTTACTTCGTTCAGTCCTCGGTAATCAACAATCATTCTTAACGATCCATCCTTCTTCTCTACTAAAAGTACTGGCGAACCCCAAGGCGAAGAACTTGGGCGTATGAATCCTTTATCCAGTAACTCTTTAATCTGTTTTGTAATCTTCTCCAAATCCTTTGCGGGCATCCTATATGGTCTCTTAGAAATTGGCCCGGTGCCTGGCAAAAGTTCAATCAAAAACTCTATATCTCTATCCGGTGGCATGCCAGGTAACTCCTCTGGAAACACATCCGGATACTCCTTCACTACTGGCACTTCCTCCTGAACAACTCCCGTGAGAGAATGTACTTGAGTCCATATTGGCGAATGCCTAGATACATACTTAATACTTTTTCCCTCCGGGGTGGTGAGCAAAATTGACTTACTGGCACAGTCAATGTTACCTCGATACTTTGATAGCCAATCCATACCTAATATCACATCCAATCCTTGTGACTCCAGGACTATTAGGTCAGAGGGGAAAGTATGGCGTCCTATGATCAATGGCATCTGAAAACATCCTTGGTGTGCCATATAATCTGCTCCAGGTGAACTTACTAACATGGGGGTCTTAAGAACTCGGGTGGACATCCTATGTCTATTTACGAATCCCCTTGAAATATATGAATGCGATGCACCAGTATCGAAAAGAACTATTGTGGTAAATGTCTTAACCAAAAACTTACCGATAACAGCATCTGGTTGCTCTTCTACCTCCTCCACGGTCACGTGGTTCAATTGTCCTTTGCTGAACGGGTTGGGCTTCTTCGCGGCGCTTCCATTGCCGTTCCCATTCTTAACTTCTGGACATTCATTGGCATAATGTCCATTCTTCCCGCACTTGTAACAAGTGACATGGCTAAAATCCCTCTTGGTGGGTGTGGACGGTGTAGGGCGGCTCTGGTTACCATTTGCTCCATTCCCATTTCCATTTCCATTCTTGGTGCCATTGTGATTGTGCGAGCTACCTCCTCCATGGGTATGTTGAAACTGTCCTGCCGTTTTAGGGGTAAAACGAGGCTTCTGCTGAGCTCCAGAATTATACTTTCCTTGCCCATACTTCCTCTTGCGACTTTCAATCTGTTGATGCTTCCTTTCAATCATTAGGGCGCGATCAACCAGCTCCTGGTAGTTATTGAAAGTTGCCACCATCAACTGTACACTCATCTCATCATTTGGCCCTTCCATGAATCTTTCCTGCTTAGCGGCATCTGTTGCCACATCACCTGGGGCATAACGAGATAGGGTACTAAACTCATCCACGTATTGAGCCACAGTACGGTTGCCTTGGCGCAAATTGCGAAACTCCTGCTTCTTCATACTCATAGCTCCAGTTGAGACATGGGCAGTACGAAAAGCTTGCTGAAACTGATCCCAAGTCACATTGGCTATGGGGTAAGTGGCTGTGTAATTCTCCCACCATGCTGCTGCTGGTCCAGACAACTGGTGTGCGTCAAATTGCACCTTCTCAGCATCCGAGCAATTGGCGGTGGTCAAATCCCTTCCAATCTTGCGTAGCCAGTCATCAGCCACTATTGGTTCGATGCTGCTAGCACACACAGGTGGTTGCAACCTTAAGAAACGTGTCAGGTTGTCCACGGGTGGTGGTGGTGGAGGGTTGTTGTTGTTGTTCTGTTTGTTCTGAGTGTTCTGGACAAGGAGTTGCATCAGGGTGTTCTGCTGCTGGATCAACTAGGTGAGCTCAGGGGGAAACTCAAATTCACGTCTTGGAGGCATCTGATGGGTGTAGAGGGAAGAGATTAGAATAGAAAAGAGGTCTAAGGGAAAAATCACTACCCATATGCACATGAGGCAAACACAAACATATCACACCAATCAATTTCAAGCAAGATCTTACAAATATAACTAACGTTACAAAAGTGCTCTAAAACTAATATATGGAGGTAAACTACTAGTCATAGGGTGGTCATCGAAAATTATTGATCGGCAGAGGATTCCATGATATCTGCTCCAGCTTCATCTTCATAGTCTTCGTCCTTGCTATCATCAGCTTCAGAATCTGTGTCGTCTATAATGATGTAGTCTTTCGGTGGAATCTCCTTGGGTTCTTCTTCCTCATCTTCTTCTCCCATGAGTATCCCTAACTTCCATGTCAAATCATCATTCTTCTCCACAAGTATTAGCATCTCCTCCTCGTATCCGTCACATGTAGACTTGAGTTCTTCCTCTATCTCCAAATTCCTATTTAGGGCTTTCTTTAAATCTATCATCCCTGCACACATCTGGTGCTTCTGGCGACGAATGTCATGGTTCAACTCCTGGATGAAGGCTGCAATGGATCTATCCTTCCGGGTGCTGATCATGTCCCAATTCTCATCTCGGCGTCCACAAATCTGGTAGATGGTGTCTTTTAGCTCCTGCTTGTAGACTTCTCCAATCCTTCCCAAAGCAATGTAGGCTGCCATGCTCCTGCCTAGGTTCCATGTAGGCGCACTAAAGAAAAATGCTATGATTGAGGTGACGGGTGTGAACGTCCTTCCTGGCACTTGGGCTTGAATCAACCAACGCTCCTCCTCAGGTAGAGTGGCATTGTAGGTTCCAGTGAAACTTGGTAGTCCAATGTTTAGATATCTGGTGACTTCCTTCAGGTGTCGTACAAATGGTGTATCATCATCCGGTTGCATGAACTTGTTCTTTGCATCCACCAGCCTAAAGAGTAGAAAAGAGAAGAGTGAATAGTGCTCTAGGGCTTTAGCTTAGTGGTCGAGTCCTACAGTTAACGTGTGCTCTGATACCATCTTGTAGCGACTAGACCTCAAACAGTTTGATCTTTGTGCATCAGTGTCATCCCTGGATCAGTAATGCTAACACGCACAGTACTTGAAGGATTTATAACAGAGTAGCAATCACACACTTATTACATCGATAGTCCAACGATGAACTTATTACAATAAATATGGCTGAAGGCCATCTAACACGATAACGGCGGAAGGCTTGGAAGATAAGTGAGTCCATCAACTCCAACGGCATCACTGAGTATAGAACCACGACCTAAAAGTCACCTTACTTGTCGTCTGAAAAGTCTGCAACATGAAACGTTGCAGCCAGAAAACGGGTCAGCACATGGAATATGCTAGCAAGGTAACACAAGAGAATGCAATGAAAGTAAAGCTATACTATATGCGATATGGCTGGTGAAAGCTCTATGGTTAAGTTTTTGCGTAAAGCCAATTTTCCCTACTTCAAAGGAATAGATTTTAATTAACTATCATGGTAGTTGAAACATCATTGAGAAGATAGACATCCTCTCAACCCTAATTAAAATAATCATTAAACCCAACAAAATTAATTAAAGTAACATGATGAGATTCATATGATAATCCAAGTACTAGATACTCAAGACGTCCATAACCGGGGACACGGCTAATCATGATCAGTTTGTACACTCTGCAGAGGTTTGTGCACTTTTCCCCACAAGACTCGATCGCCTCCGTTTGGGTTCTCGCACTGCATGGTGTTTGAGAAACGGATGACCGAGACACAGTCTTTCCGAAGAGGTCCCCTTAACCGGATAGATAGGCCGGTACACCTACAAAACCCACTACATCCGCTAGCCCATCATGGAAAGGTTTCCCACAACTTACTCAACTATGCTAGAGCCCATATTGGCATGTGGCTGCACACGTAACTTTCTAGTATGAAAAATCTCATGATCCCTTTGAGCCTGGGTGGCGGTCCAAAAGAAAAACAGGCAATCACTGGAATAACCAGATGCCTCAATCCACCCAGATGTGTATTAATGTTGCCACCTTAAGTTGAACCATTAATTAGCAAACTCACATCTGTCATGGATTTCACTCAAACCCAAACCACGTCTACGAGCATAGCATGTCCTAACAGCAAACGTAGAAGTAACTCCAAAAGGTTTGAATGTAATGCAGGTAATAGGTACTACCTCAATCTACTTCCCAATCCCACAAGTTAATTGATCCTACTTATACAATGTGTGAGGGTTGGACTAATGCAATGAAAACTGGGTAATTGGAAAGCATGATCAAAGTGTTACTTGCCTTGCTGATGATCCGCAAAACCTAGAGACTCAAAGTAGCAAGCGGCGCACTCCAGGTACTCTATCGCAAACAAACAAGCATACAATAAGTACTTAACTAATGCACGGGTAAAACTCAAATAAGAGATCTAACCAGAAAGTTCAACTTAAGAACTCCGGTTTGCAAAAAGAATCAACTCGAAAGAAGCAGCGAAACTCAAACTACGAAAGAAATGAGCTCCGGTTTGCTAGTTGGCCTAAAGTCAAATTTTCCAGTAGCCAAAATCTTGTTAAAGTTGGTTAAACATAAAGAGGGCATCAAGACGAAGATCTGGGATTTTGAATTACCTGATTCCGACTCTCGAGCGAAAAGAAAAACGAAAAACAAAATCAGGGCGGAAATCGCGATCGGAATAATCGCAGATAAATACCCCGAAAAAGAAAACGAACGAACAGGCTAACGAACGAACGTTCGCTATCTGCGGCTAATTGATGAAAACCGTTCGTTAAAACGAACGTACGGACGAGCGTCCGCTAAATAACTAAACCGACAAAAACCTAACCGATCTAATCTAAAAAAACAGATCTACGGTTTTTCTAAACCGACCGGTTCTTAAAAAACGGTAACTACCTCGCGAACTCCGGCGGGATCCGGTGCTCCGGCGGCGGCGGTGGTGGTCCGGCAGGCGAGGCGGGCGGTCGGCGGCGACGGCGGCTAGCGGCGGCGACGGCGACTAGCGGCGGCGGCGGCGACTAGCGGCGGCGGCGACGAGCTGGCGGCGGGGGCGAGCTGGCGGCGGGGCGGCGCGGGCGAGGCGACGGCGGCGCGGCGCAAGGCGTCAGCGGCGCTAGGGTTTCGTGGGGCGAGGCGGGCGACTTGGGCCGGCTCTGGCGCTTATAAAGCCGAGAGTCCCAATACTATACGAGTCTAAGCCGGTTCCCCTATTTTTATATAGAGTCCTGGCGCAGAAAAACTAACGAAAGAAATACTAAACGGACTCCAAAAATCCCGAAATAAATTTTCACCGTCCTCTAATAATAATTAGGACAAAGTGAACATTTTCCCGGACCTAAATGCAATTTTGAAAAACGCGCATTTTTCCTATGCAAATAAATTCGCAAATAAATCCAGAAAAATACCAAAGGTGATTTTAACATTTTTCCTCCAATATTTCTGTTATTTTGGGAAGTCATATTATCTCCGCTCATATTTTGTATTTAGAAATATTTTTAGGAGAGAAAAATAATTAGAATCACACTGTCCTCGTACCGGTATTCGAGCGAACTCAAATACGAAAACGGTAAAATTCCCAACTCTCTTTGTACGTCCTTGAGTTGCGTAGAATTTTGAGGAACGCCACAAACAAAATGCAAAAAGCATGAAATGCAATTATGATCTATGTATAACATTCCAAATTGAAAATTTGGGATGTTACAAGGAGGCGGTAGACAGAACTTCTGCTGCTTGGCAACAACTTGAGAGGAAGAGGAGGAGTGAACAACATCTCTTATCCTCTTTTTGGAAGCTTCACACTTGAGCTGAGCTGCCTCTCGCTTGAGAGCCATGTTGTAGAATTGGTCAAATCCATCTGGCTCGAACAAAGTGAGTGGAAGTTGGATTTCATCTTTCAGACCACCTCAGAACTGGTAGATTTTGCTCTTGGCATCGGGGATGTCTTGCTTCACATAATGGGCAAGAATCTGGAACTTGACATTGTATTGATAGACGGACATGGAGCCTTGCTTCAGGTTGCGGAATTGCTCACGCATGCCTTCACTGACACTTGTTGGAATGTGATGAGAACGGAAATCTCTACAGAAATCACTCCACGAGATCTCACGACCACCTCTGGAGTCTTTGTACTGTTGCCACCAATCTGTAGCTTGATCTTTGAGTTGGAAAGTGGCAAACATGACATAATCCTCAGGTCTGACGTTACTGCATTCAAAATGCTTCTTGATGTCTGTGTTCCAATCTTCGGTATCTAGCAGGTCCACACAGTAACTGAAAGACTTGGGTTGATTTGCCAGGAATTGGTTCAGAGTCGCAAAGTGAGGTTGATTGAACAGATTTCCTTGGCCTTGCTTCCCTTGATTGCCTTGATTTGCTTGATTGGCTTGGAAACTCTGCATCATTTGCATGAGCATCTGGGTGTTTTGATTGGTTGCCTGCATAATCACTCTCCATGCCTCAGACGGAGGAGGAGGGGAAGGAGGACGCTCTTCTTCATCCTCTTGGTTTGGGTTGGGAACTTTTTTAGGTGCCATCCTGAAGATGATGACAACCGTTAGCCATTGAAGCAAATAATAGATAAGCTGAATCAATGGCTAGATATTTGCAACATATAGTCTTCACAATGAACATCCGAACAAAATTGAACGAATGAATTCCATAGCTTAATGGTACAACAACTTGTCGAGAAGCCACTCGGAGAACAAAATGATATAATAAAAACAACAAGATACAGATGGAACAAATACATAATAGAGATTACGTCCCACATGTTCGTGTTGAATGCCCCATGGCACGTGTTACAAAGGGCCTTGCAATCCCCGGATCAGCATAGCCAAGGATACTTTAAGATGCAACTCCCAATTGGAACAGCGCCCATGAAACCTCTTCACTAGATGTTGAACCCCAAACCTCATACCATGCACCTGTTGGAAGATTACCTACGAGCTACTTGAATCCCACCTATTAGTTTCCGTAGCTTTCTGGTTGTGCAATCTGGTGTTGGGGATACAGGGGAAGCACCGCGCACTCAACTCTAAACCTACATCCAGATGTATTCATCCGTCAACACATAACCAGTCATCTTCGGAAACTGTTTACCTCAGACCTTCGAAACGCATCCGCTATACTAGCTGTGGAAATACTCCCGAACTATCTCCCAAATACTGGGTGACGTCGGGGTTATCTCACCACCAGACATGCATAGAAGAGTTTTTGATGTCGGTCGCCTCTATTCTAGAACCGCTACGATACATTTGTGATGACAACACCTCAGAGCTCAATTCCCCGGGACACTGCCACAACCCCTAAATGAAAGGAGGCATCGAGAACAATGTTCTCGTCACAAAGATATCGGAACAATCCAAACAATACCCGCGTGATCCTAAAAACAATTTGGTGAAATTTTGAGAATAGTGAAGATAGAACAACGTCACGAGTCCTCACCAGAGCGACGAAGGGGATGAGGGGTAAAAGAAATCCTACTCTCCGATATATATATACATATATATATATATATATATATATATATATATATATATATATATATATATATATATATATATATATATATATATAGGACTCAAAACATTTTGCGTGTGTGCCTAGACTCAACCGTGAGCGGTTCGATCAATCAGGGTGTGGGGACCCCGACTCATAAGTCGTGACCACCGAATGCATGTGTACAGTGATCCCAGAGGTCAATGCTCACTGAACACACAGAAACTAAATAACAAGAGTCTTACATATATACATACCGTATTACACAAATAGGACCATTATGGGCAAGTCTTGAGTATATCATCGCAGTGGAAATCTTCAATAACAACTTGGACCCATGCCATCTGCCTTAACCCAACAGGCATTCTGACTGGGAAGTGTCCTAGCCCGCATGCTCGTCACCAAGAAATCTTCATCATATCCTGTTCTCTCCTGCGTGGCCAATAAAATAACCAGTGGCAAGCCAATGAGTACTTTGAATGTACTCGCAAGCAACCCAAGTGTGATGACAGAATAATTATGCAAGGCTCTACTGCTAAATTGGCAGTTTTGCGGAAAGCTAGTTTTTCATATGCAAGTATGATCAACATAAAACATGGACATGCATGTGTCTGCAACAAGTATCAGGAGGTTTCAGACATCAATATCGAGAAAGAGTCATGAACAACTCTTGCTCACGCTCATCGTGACTTTCTCACAATCACATCAACAGATTTACCAAACCGTGTTGTTTTCCAGAAACTTATGGACATAGTCTAAGTAGCACCACCCAACTGTCCTTGGCCGTGGACACGGCTATTCGAATAGTTTTACACTCTGCAGAGGTTGCACACTTTACCCACAAGATCCGGGGAACTTCCGTGTCATTCACGACCCGCGGCACCTCAAGTACCCGGGGTAAGCACCCGATCACTATCTTTCCCTAGACGACACTAACACAGAGTCCACTCGATTGGTAACAGCCCCGCGCCAAACATTTCACAGCTAAAAAATTGTGGAGCCTTGCTCCCATATTCATCACATACCACTGACACGGGGTACCAACGGTGTGTCCGGTGCCCTGTAAAGACAGTCATGGCCGCCTATCCAAGCACGACCCCGTCCCGAGAGTGACCTCATCTCACCCCCGTCACTAGTAATGCGGGCACCATGCTAGTATCGACCTAGGTAATCAATAATGCCCTTTGCCATATAAGGGTAGAGTGGTTGCGCATGTTTGGTTGGGACGGTAGTCACACATAAATCTAATCCATCTATGTAAACAACACTTTCATCAAGCCTCGGCACACTACTTCTCTACCAAGTAGTGCCCTAGTTTCTCATCATCTCCTAGGGGCATTAGTTGCACCCACTGGGTTATTTGCAAGTATGTCAAACCACACTTGTTTCACTCAATGCATAACCCTATCCCATTTGCATAGCCAACTACTATAGCATACATCTATCTACTCCCACCGGCATAACCCTCATAAGAAGGTAGGGTCATGCACAATGCAAGCATCAACGAGGAAGTGCAGTGGCAGACCATCAGAGTGGTTCCACCACATCATGATTTCTGTAGCAACAACATTATGGTACTATATGACATGCATAAAAAGATTTCTCAAACATGGTCAAAGGGTTGCTTGCCTTATCCTTCCGAGTCTTCAAACCTTCTGGTCCATCTCCGAGTACTCCGTTTATTTCGTCAACTAACGATGGAAACAATCATAATAAGCAACACAACAAAGCAAAAATAAAAGTGCTCTAAAAATAGGAGTTGGACTTTTCTAGGATACCTCTGGTCATATGACAAATGTCCAAGGTGTTCTTATAGGTATTGGATCAATGGATAGTTTGGAACATTTCAATATGATGGAATCAAGGGGTTTATGGATTTGAAAGAAGTGTACAGAAATATATTTTTGAAAAATAAGCAAGGGCACCCATTTAACAAATCATGATTTTAGAAGCATCTAGGAGTTGGTTTCACTGGATTTGGAGTTCAAATGAATTTCCTAGGATTTTGCAAAGTTGATAAATACGAAGAAATGGCTCATTATTTGGTGGGGTACAAAAAGTATTAATAAAAATGTTCCAAAACTAAGTTTGGATATGACAAGCACCTAGGAATTTGAACCACTGCATTTGGATCAAATTTGAGCCCTCTGTGATTTTCTAAAGTTCATCACAGAAATGGAATAATGACATTTGATAATTATTTGTGAAGAAAAGGTTTCTGGAAAAATGTGCATGCTGCACCAACAGGTAGATCATGATTTTAGAAACTACCAGAAATTTGAATCATCAAATTTGGAGTTCATTTGAATATTTGGGAGATTTATTAAGTTTACTGGAAAAATAAACAGAAAAGGATTATCTACCTTATTGTGCGCCCTGTGCGAGGCTTAGGGGCGGAGCGTACTGGGCCTGGCCCAGCTGCCTCGCTGCACAGGAGGGGAGGGGAGACGTCGAAGACGCGGACCGAAATTACGCCTTCCATTCGGGGAGGCGGAAGCAGCAGGTCCTGGTTCCACTTAACCTGACTGGTGGGTCGGCCCTTCTGCCGCTGCCGCTGACAGGCAGGGCCCCTGCCAGCTGTCAGGCAGTCGTCCCCTACCTCTCGCCTGAGCGATGGGGAGGGAGCGGCCGAGCGACGCCGATGCTCGCCCCAGCGGCTCGAGCCATCCTCGGTGGCACTCCGGCCAGCGGAGTGATCAGGGCGGAGGGGAGCACCTATTGGTGTGCACCTCTTGCGTCAGGAAGTAGCCTAATCGCCACATTTTAGGCGACGGCAGGGGAGGTCGTCGGCCAGCACGGGCCTCGAGCACACGGCGTACTGGGGGCATAATGGCGGCGGCAGAGGCCTCATGGTGGTGGTGAACGAGTACTGGAGTTGGTAGGGGAGAGAGACAGGGGCCGAGGTGCCCGAATTTTGGCGGCGGCCAGCAGGGAAGCTCCGGCCATTGCGGCGCATTGAGGGCGCGGGGAGAGGGGGAGTTGGTCTGGTGGAGCGTACGGGAGAGAGATAGGGCCAAAGGAGCAGAGAGGGGCTCGGGTGTGGCCTTTAAATGGGCGGGCGACGGTCCACCGAGGGCTCGTGCGCCGGCGAGCTTGTTGCCGTCGCCACGGGTCACGGGAGCTTGCCGCAGTGTGTCTGGGGCACTTGTGGGGTTGGTCCAGGCCTAGAGAAAGAGAGAGGAGGAGCGGGGATGCGCCAGGATAGCGCGCGTGTGAGCATGCTCATTGGAGCTCTCGGTGACCACGGTGCGCGTGCGAGCAGGGGCCGGAGAGAGAGAGGAAGGAGGGGGCCGACCAGCTGCCGTGTCCCAGACATCAAGGCGGCCTCGGGAGACACGAGGGGGAGGCCCGAGGTGGTCGGGGCTGGTGATTGGGGGTGGCTACAGTGCGCCAGGGCACTGTAGGGTGCTCCAGAGCGCGAGCTCTGCATGCCATGGCATAGAAAAGTGACATATGTGTGTCCCTTATGTCCAGCAGTGCTAGGGGTTAGTAAACAATGCACAGACGGCCTGGGATGACCTGGAGGGCCACTGGAGTGAGGAGGGAGGTGAGAAAGGAGGAGAATGCTGATGTCCAGAAGAGTAAAATGGGGTTTTCACCCCTCAATCATTGAGCTCTGGCCATGGGGAAGTTACTGGAGGTAGAAGCTGACTAGGAGAGGCTGTGGTAAAAAGTTGAGCTCTAGTAGAATAGTAAAAGGGGGCAAAACAGTGGCTTTGGTAAAATGGCAGAAGGTGTTTGATGTGGTTTTGGGCAATCAAATGACTTCCAATTGACATGGGACTTAACAGGATGAAATGGCACATACATTTAGGCCCTTCCACCAAATTTGAGCTCATTTGGCAAAGTTGCCAATGTAACTTTGGTGAACCCTAGAAATCAACAGAAATGGATTTTCCAAGATTAAGTTAAGCAAATCATCTCTCCTTGATGCACCACTTGGTGTAGTGTCATCATTTGGGGTTGTGAACATGTCCACAAAATTTGAGGCCCCAAGTAAAAATTTGGCAATGTAGAGTTGTTCAAATTTGGATCTGGTCAGAAAGGGTTTTGGGGCACTTAGACCAAGTTATCCTTCTCCAAAACTTGTGCCATTTGGCATAGATGTATAATTACATCATTGTAGCCTGTGCACCAAGTCATGGAGCATTTGGACAAGTTTGGCAATGTAAAGTTGCTCAAACTTCAAAAGGGATAGAAATGGTTTTGAGGGGATTAGATGATGTTTCCTTGATCTTCAAGGCATGAGGCCTTGTAAGATCATCACATATGTCATATTTGACATGATGGAATTTCCCTGGAATTTTTGGAGAATATTTCCTGTGTAAATATTTCAAAAGCTTGAAATATCCAGAAAGGGTTTTGGAAGGATTTGTCCAATATTTTGAACATGACCATGTGTTGAAACTCTTATATATGGACAATATATGTCCTATGAGTTTCCCTGATTTCTGCAAATATTTTTGAAATAATTAAATAATTTTTCCCTATTAAAGACAATTTTGGCCTTAAGATAAAGCTTTTAAATAAAATATAAAAATAACTTTTAAAATTATAATTTTGTGGTTTCTGGGAGTCCTATACCTAATAGGATTCAAATATACTTTTTCAAAGATTTTTCACACCCTAATTAAGGTACTTGTAGTGCAAACCTCAATTCAGGGGTTTTTTGAAAACTAATTTTAGAAAATACTATTTGGCCAAAATATTTTTATAAGAAAATACTATACTCGTCTATACACATGGCATGATCATTTGGAAAAGGTTTTGGATCAAGGAGATGAAGTATAAGAGTTGGATGATTTATTTGATTTTTAGAGCACTAGCAAATAGCAGACAGAAAATCAATCAAGCAAAGTCAAAAACACTCAAAAGTTTTTGTCAATCCACATTTTTAGCATGATTATTAGCTTAAGCAATGTGGCATGAAAATCAGGGTGTGACAGACCTACCCCCTTACAAGAATCTCGTCCCCGTGATTCCCAGACTAGGCATGGAAAGGAATACGGAGTCTTGGATACGGGGTAGTCTTCACTTCTTCTTGTTGGTTCTGCTTCTGAGTGGTGCTCCATGGAATCTTGAAGTACTTGGTGGTGTGGCTTCTTGCTTGTTGCCCTCTTTGATGCAGGTTGCTGATGGGTCTCTTGTATGGGTTATGTTGAGCTAGATGTCAAAGGCTCGGTGATCGATGTCCTTGTGGGGACCGACTAGTTAGGAAGTCAAAAGTATTTCCAGAGTTGTGACTCGTGGAAAATTTGGTGCACGGAGGGTATCTCAGGTGGTAAATCTAGCTGGTAGCCGTCTACTATTTGACTGGCAGTGAACTTGTAGAAGGTCGATAAATCTTGGTGTGAGCGTCCCTTCGACACGGAAATGCTCGGTCCCTTCGGGAGGAGTGGTTTGCAGATACGCTCGGTCTTGGACGCAGGAGTTGGCTTCTTGATGACGGTGGTCGGTGTAGTTCTTCCTTCTTGACGGGCGGTCTTCAAATGTCTACTATCCAGCCGTCCGTCTCTTCTTTTGTCTTCGGGCAGACAAGTAGGCCATCAAATAATGATGTTACCCAACTTGTCCAATTACTCCATGAGGTCTATGGGGTACGCAAGGTAGGCTGGGGTATTGGTGGTGGTCTTCGTTGAGTATTTGCAAGGTCTTCCTGACTTAGATCCAAGGCCCGTGGTCAGGATCTGACCAGGTTGTGGCTTGGTGGGGCTTAAGGGTTTCAAGGATTCCAATGAGTGAGTGAACGTTTATTATCTTATCCTTAAGCACGGTTTCTGATATGCCAATAGCTCTATTTAGTACTCTGAACGAAAAAGCATCTGCTCGCATAGACCAACTTTAATCACCACTCATGCCATACATATCCTCATGACTCTCAAGAGGCGGTCTAACAAAATTGTACTTGTCTACGATCCCCAAATCCATATGTATGTCTACCCCTAAAATCCATGGGTAGGTCATACATGTTGCTAAGCTTAAATTAAACTCCACAATCCAAGCACTCAATCTACTCTTGCAAGGCTCACGATAATGCATCTCTATTCTAAGGAAACACGTCATATGCCACTCCAAGATTTTGTTTCCTTCCTATAGATCAATTCCAATAGCCCGATAACTTCCATCAATCACCACATAATCCAACAATTCTACAAATCCGGTGTCCACGGTGTTCCACGAGATCTCAAGTCCCTATAATATCCAAATACTTGGAAGGACTATGCATTACGATAGTAAGTCCACCAAATTCCCATCATTCGGGTCAAGTAGACTCCAAGGTCATGATTATATAGATCCCTAGATAACTACGATAAATAATCCGATCTCCTAGTTTATTGTCCACCGAGAAACATGGTATCATGATCAGGATCATCGGTCTAAATCCAATTTACTCCGAACCATGCAGACATATCTAGCATCTATACCCAACCAGAATCACCTACTTACATCCAGATCTCATGCCCGACGAGAATTCCTACATTTTCCCCAAGTCATCCTCAAAATGTCAACTATCTGCTATCAATATCCCCTGGCTAGGTCAAATCCTTATACCTCCAAGAATTTTAATTTGCGATCACAATAGCCCTGCAAATCCAAGTTGCTCCAGGGTGATGAAAGTTACGCTACTCTATTAATCATGATCCCACCAACATGAAAACCTCACAATCCACCAAGGTCTCAGATAATTCCTCGAAGTCACTGACATAAAGCCACCACGTCATCTGTCTTATATCCTCAAATTGGTGTATCTATGGCATCGTCAGTTCTTGTGCTATATTAGGATGAAAATGTGCTCGTTCACTGCGTCCACTAGCTCCTTTACGAACCCAGTGTTGTGCAAGGGTGTAGAGGCTTATCTGGTTCTCTTGTAATTCTATGGGTTAGGCACATGGTTAAGGGTTCGTGCTGCAGTATCTCGTGAAGTCTTAAAGGGTCTAGGAATGGGTTACTAGTCTGGAGGGTTAAACGTAATTCTATGGGGTTGCACTTGGTCGTGGAGATTGTAGCAGACGTCTTCATTGTTCGTCGGTTGCCGAGTTGGAATCCTTGGTACTTCTTGTCTTGCTGGTCTTCAGTCGAGGAGATAGAAGAGAGGGAAAAGTAGCACAAAGGAGGGAAATGCCTAAAGGGGGTTCTATGGTGCAGGTGCAAACAAATAGGTGCAAAAAGACCGTAACAAAAGAAACAAGGCAAGGAAGATGATATAGCCATGCACTTGTTACCTAGGGCAAAAGTGCGACTATATTAAAACACAAACAAATAAAAGCAAGCAACACACAATCATGGTTCTATTCGAACCGTCATACGAACTCGACTACGCATAGGGGGTACACGACTCATCCTACCCTAGGGGTTCTCGGACTCAGCAGTCGTGACTTGTGCCTCGTGCAGTCTTTTGAGCTTTCCTCAGGTGTTGCTATGTCCCTTGTAGTTGCTTGATGAATGATCCAGGTTGAGCCTAAAGAATCTTGAACAACTTCTCGCCTGATGAGGTGATGCGGTGAGGGTGTCTCCTTGCAGCTGGCGTTGACTTGTCTTCTCTTGTCTCTTTAATCATGATGATCCCTTGTGCCTTCTGGGGCGTCGAGGGTACCAGGTAGGCAATCCTTTATGCAATGATATCAATCAAGGCATAGTAGAGGTTCAACATGTCGGTTACGTTGATGACAACATCGACACCAATAGCGGGGGACGAAGGGAACCAATTTCCTGCTCACTATAGTGAGGCAGACCAAATGGCGAGGTTTTCATCCACCGGTGGTTGCCGATACAACAACGATAGTGACACGATTACTTTATTAGCGATGTATATCATGATCTTGCATAACCTATACCCTGGTCCTCATAGGCCAATGTTGCATCTTCTTGGGGCACTGTCAAGGGTGTCACCATCTTCTGGGTCTTCATGTCCTCATTCCTCGAGGATGGATTTTCTGTTGGTATCGTCTTGTCGTGGTGTTGCCACTCTTGCGTGCAGAAGTGGTGGGTGAGTTTTTGGCAAGGTGCACTCCACAAGGATTACAGAAAATCCAGTGGTCACGGCATAGGGGTTCTAATGACCAAAGTTTTGAAGGGGAAGAGATCAAGTATAGCCTAGTTTTCGAAAAACTAAGAAGGGAAGAGAAGTATAGATAGTTTTGAAAATAGTTTTACCCTAACTAACGACCATGCTAACTAAGGCTTCCTACAGTCAGGATGGCTCTGGTACCAGCTCTGTGGGGACCCCGACTCATAAGTCGTGACCACCGAATGCACGTGTAAAGTGATCCCAGAGGTCAATGCTCACTGAACACACAAAAGTTGAATAACAAGAGTCTTACATCCATACATACCGTATTACACAAATAGGACCATTATGGTCAAGTCTTGAGTATATCATCGCAGCGGAAATCTTCAATAACAACTTGGACCCATGCCATCTGCCTTAACCCTACAGGCATTCTGACTGGGAAGCGTCCTAGCTCGCATGCTCGTCACCAAGAAATCTTCATCATATCATGTTCTCTCCTGCCTGGCCAATAAAATAACCAGTGGCAAGCCAATGAGTACTTTGAATGTACTCGCAAGCAACCCAAGTGTGATGAAAGAATAATTATGCAAGGCTCTACTGCTAAATTGGCAGTTTTGCGGAAAGCTAGTTTTTCATATGCAAGTATTATCAACATAAAACATGGACATGCATGTGTCCACAACAAGTATCAGGAGGTTTCAGACATCAATATCGAGAAAGAGTCATGAACAACTCTTGCTCACGCTCATCGTGACTTTCTCACAATCACATCAACAGATTTACCAAACCGTGTTGTTTTCCAGAACCTTATGGACATAGTCTAAGTAGCACCACCCAACTGTCCTTGACCGTGGACACGGCTATTCGAATAGTTTTACACTCTGCAGAGGTTGCACACTTTACCCACAAGATCTGGGGAACTTCTGTGTCATTCACGACCCGCGGCACCTCAAGTACCCGGGGTAAGCACCCGATCAATATCTTTCCCTAGACGACACTAACACAGAGTCCACTCGATTGGTAACAGCCCCGCGCCAAACATTTCACATCTTAAAAATTGTGGAGCCTTGCTCCCATATTCATCACATACCACTGACACGGGGTACCAACGGTGTGTCCGGTGCCCTGTAAAGACAGTCATGGCCGCCTATCCAAGCACGACCCCGTCCCGAGAGTGACCTCATGTCACCCCCGTCACTAGTAATGCGGGCACCATGCTAGTATCGACCTAGGTAATCAATAATGCCCTTTCCCATATAAGGGTAGAGTGGTTGCGCATGTTTGGTTGGTACGATAGTCACACATAAATCTAATCCATCTATGTAAACAACACTTTCATCAAGCCTCGGCACACTACTTCTCTACCAAGTAGTGCCCTAGTTTCTCATCATCTCCCAGGGGCATTAGTGGCACCCACTGGGTTATTTGCAAGTATGTCAAACCACACTTGTTTCACTCAATGCATAACCCTGTCCCATTTGCGTAGCCAAATACTATAGCATTTCACTCAATGCAAGTATCAACGAGGAAGTGCAGTGGAAGACCATCAGAGTGGTTCCACCACATCATGCTTTTCGTAGCAACAACATTATGGTACTATATGACATGCATAAAAAGGTTTCTCAAACATGGTCAAAGGGCTGCTTGCCTTATCCTTCCCAGTCTTCAAACCTTCTGGTCCATCTCCGAGTACTCCGTTTATTTCGTCAACTAACGATGGAAACAATCATAATAAGCAACACAACAAAGAAAAAATAAAAGTGCTCTAAAAATAGGAGTTGGACTTTTCTAGGATACCTCTGGTCATATGAGAAATGACCAAGGTGTTCTTATAGATATTGGATCAATGGATAGTTTGGAACATTTCAATATGATGGAATCAAGGGGTTTATGGATTTGAAAGAAGTGTACAGAAATATATTTTTGAAAAATGACCAAGGGCACCCATTTAACAAATCATGATTTTAGAAGCATATAGGAGTTGGTTTCACTGGATTTGGAGTTCAAATGAATTTCCTAGGATTTTGCAAAGTTTATAAATATGAAGAAATGGCTCATTATTTGGTGGGGTATAGAAAGTATTAACAAAAATGTTCCAAAACTAAGTTTGGATATGACAAGCACCTAGGAATTTGAATCACTGCATTTGGATCAATTTGAGCCCTCTGTGATTTTCTAAAGTTCATCACAGAAATGGAATAATGACATTTGATAATTATTTGTGAAGAAAAGGTTTCTGGAAAAATGTGCATGCTGCACCAACAGGTAGATCATGATTTTAGAAACTACCAGAAATTTGAATCATCAAATTTGGAGTTGATTTAAATATTTGGGAGATTTATTAAGTTTACTGGAAAAAGAAAAAGAAAAGGATTATCTACCTTATTGTGCGCCCTGTGCGAGGCTTAGAGGCGGAGCGTATTGGGCCTGGCCCAGCTGCCTCGTTGCACAGGAGGGGAGGGGAGACGTCGAAGACGCGGACCAAAATTACGCCTTCCATTCGAGGAGGCAGAAGCAGCAGGTCCCGCTTCCACTTAACCTGACCGGTGGGTCGGCCCTTCTGCCGCTGCCACTGACAGGTAGGGCCCCTGCCTGCTGTCAGGCAGTCGTCCCCTACCTCTCGCCTGAGCGATGGGGAGGCAGCGGCCGAGCGGCGTCGATGCTCGCCCCGGCGGCTCGGGCCATCCCCGGCGGCGCTCCGGCTACTGGAGTGATCAGGGCGGAGGGGAGCACCTGCTGGTGTGCACCTCTTGCGTCGGGAAGTAGCCTAGTCGCCACAGTTTAGGCGACGGCGGGGGAGGTCGTCGGCCAGCACGGGCCTCGAGCACACGGCATACTGGGGGCATAATGGCGGCGGCAGAGGCCTCATGGTGGTGGTGAAGGAGTACTGGAGTGGTAGGGGAGAGAGACAGGGGCCGAGGTGCCCGAATTTTGGCGGCGGCTGGCGGGGAAGCTCCAGCCATTGCAGTGCATTGAGGGCGCGGGGAGAGTTGGAGTTGGTCTGGTGGAGCGTACGGGAGAGAGATGGGGCCAAAGGAGCAGAGAGGGGCTTGGGTGTGGCCTTTAAATGGGCGGGCGACGGTCCACAGAGGGCTCGTGCGCCGGCGAGCTTGTTGCCGCCGCCACGGGTCACGGGAGCTTGCTGCAGTGTGTCTGGGGCGCTTGTGGGGTTGGTCCAGGCCTAGAGAAAGAGAGAGGAGGAGCGGGGATGCGCC
Organism: Secale cereale; assembly: GCA_902687465.1. NCBI lineage: Eukaryota > Viridiplantae > Streptophyta > Magnoliopsida > Poales > Poaceae > Secale > Secale cereale. The sequence continues at coordinate 325,276,961 of LR738709.1, forward strand.
AGGGCAGCGCGCGTGTGAGCATGCTCATTGGAGCTCTCGGTGACCACGGTGCGCGTGCGAGCAGGGGCCGGAGAGAGAGAGGAAGGAGGGGGCCGACCAGCTGCCGTGTCCCAGACGTCGAGGCGGCCTCGGGGGACACGAGGGGGAGGCCCGAGGTGGTCGGGGCTGGTGATTGGGGGTGGCTACAGTGCGCCAGGGCACTGTAGCGCGCTCCAGAGCGCGAGCTCTGCATGCCATGGCATAGAAAAAGTGTCATATGTGTGTCCCCTTATGTCCAGCAGTGCTAGGGGTTAGTAAACAATGCACAGACAGCCTGGGATGCCCTGGAGGGCCACTGGAGTGAGGAGGGAGGTGAGAAAGGAGGAGAATGCTGCTGTCCAGAAGAGTAAAATGGGGTTTTCACCCCTCAATCATTGAGCTCTGGCCATGGGGAAGTTACTGGAGGTAGAAGATGACTAGGAGAGGCTGTGGTAAAAAGTTGAGCTCTACTAGAATAGTAAAAGGGGGCAAAACAGTGGCTTTGGTAAAATGGCAGAAGGTGTTTGATGTGGTTTTGGGCAAGCAAATGACTTCCAATTGACATGGGACTTAACAGGATGAAATGGCACATACATTTAGGCCCTTCCACCAAATTTGAGCTCATTTGGGCAAAGTTGCCAATGTAACTTTGGTGAACCCTAGAAATCAACAGAAATGGATTTTCCAAGATTAAGTTAAGCAAATCATCTCTCCTTGATGCACCACTTGGTGTAGTGTCATCATTTGGGGTTGTGAACATGTCCACAAAATTTTAGGCCCCAAGTAAAAAGTTGGCAATGTTGAGTTGTTCAAATTTTGATCTGGTCAGAAAGGGTTTTGGGGCACTTAGACCAAGTTATCCTTCTCCAAAACTTGTGCCATTTGGCATAGATGTATAATTACATCATTTTAGCCTGTGCACCAAGTCATGGAGCATTTGGACAAGTTTGGCAATGTAAAGTTGCTCAAACTTCAAAAGGGACATAAATGGTTTTGAGGGGATTAGATGATGTTTCCTTGATCTTCAAGGCATGAGGCCTTGTAAGATCATCACATATGTCATATTTGACATGATGGAATTTCCCTGGAATTTTTGGAGAATATTTCCTTTGTAAATATTTCAAAAGCTTGAAATATCCAGAAAGGGTTTTGGAAGGATTTGTCCAATATTTTGAACATGACCATGTGTTGAAAATCTTATATATGGACAATATATGTCCTATGAGTTTCCCTGAATTTCGGCAAATATTTTTGAAATAATTAAATAATTTTTCCCTATTAAAGACCATTTCTGGCCTTAAGAAAAAGCTTTTAAATAAAATATAAAAATAACTTTTAAAATTATAATTTTGTGGTTTCTGGGAGTCCTATACCTAATAGGATTCAAATATACTTTTTGAAAGATTTTTCACACCCTATTTGAGGTACTTGTAGTGCAAACCTCAATTCAGGGGTTTTTGGAAAACTAATTTTAGAAAATACTATTTAGCCAAAATAATTTTATAAGAAAATACTATACTGGTCTATACACATGGCATGATCATTTGGAAAAGGTTTTGGATCAAGGAGATGAAGTATAAGAGTTGGATGATTTATTTGATTTTTAGAGCACTAGCAAACAGCAGACAGAAAATCAATCAAGCAAAATCAAAAACACTCAAAAGTTTTTGTCAATCCACATTTTTAGCATTATTATTAGCTTAAGAAATGTGGCATGAAAATCAGGGTGTAACACAGGGGGGCTCCTATGTTCGAGAAGGCTCTGAATACCAACTTGTAATGCCCAGGATGCGGCTATGTCTCCTACGTGTCGAGGCACGACTTAGAGACATAAGCGCATTCTGGAATGATATCAAGCATGCTATCTTTGCACATCTCATGTAAAAGTTCAGGGATGAAAGTGTAAAAGATAGTTGGATTACACTCGCCATGTCACACAAGGAATACAATAACATACAATCATCCAAATAACACAGGGTCCGGCTACGGACGAAAACCAAACGAAAAAGATACCAATAAACACAAGCCCGGATCCTCCTAGTAAGAACCACTACTGATCGTCGGGATACGATACATAGTAACGACCACGCTCCTCATCGAACTTCTAGTGAAGTTATGATCCATCTCCTGCATCGTTCTCGGCGGTACCTGCATCTGGTGTGTGTTGTAATGTCTGAGCCACAAGGACTTAGCAATCCCATTCCCGGGTATCAAAAGTAACAATGCCTTAGGTGTGGAAGGGTAATAAAGTGTTTACTGCAAGCACTAAGCAACTAGCTTACGAGTTCAGAGCGAGATGAGAACATGTGCCAACGATCACCAAGTTGATCAAGTAGTGATCCTAGCTACTCACGATCAAGCATAACCCCACCGTGTTCACTTCCCGAACCCCTTCTGAAAGAGACCATCACGGTTACTCACACGGGTAGTGTATTCTTTGGATATGGTGTCAAGTTATCTACAACCGGATATTAACAAATTCACATCTGCCGCATAACCGCGGGCACGGCTTTCGAAAGTTCAAAACCCTGCAGGGGTGTCCAAACTTAGCCCATCACAAGATCACGATATGCGGAGTCGCAACTCCAAAGTGGGAACACCCTAATATTCTCGGAATCCCGTGCTCAAGATATTTCGACAAAGGTAAAACTAATCCAGCAAGACCTCCCGGCATGCCGACACCCTGATAGTAGCCGTGCGTATCTCGTCTCAGGCCCCGACCGAATGAGCACTACGTACAGCAACCGAAGACCCAGAGAAATGGGTGGCACCGCAAGTGGCTCTAGTTTGGACCAACCATGAGGAGCATTGGCCCAGGGGTTGTTAATTAAGTCCTCGGGGTAGCTAGTCCCTATGCAAATTTTAGTTGTTGGGCAAAAGGACTACCAATGTTGGGCCTTGCTGGAAAAGCTTTAAGCAGTGTGAATTATCAAGGGGGCCCATAAACCCCAACCGTGTTAGGAACGCAATATCAAGGAACATAACACCGGTTTATCGGGTCCTAAGGTGGCATGAGTGGAACAAAACACCAAGAAGAAGGCCCAGCCTTCCACCCATTACCAATATATATGTGCATTAATTAAACAACATATATATTGTGTTATCCCATAAAACAAGTCCAAACATGGAGCAATCTTCAAACTTCACCTGCAACTAGCAATGCTATAAGAGGGGCTGAGCAAAAGCATACTTAGCCAATCAACGGTTTGCTAGGAAGGCGGTTAGAGTGTTTCATGGCAACAATAGGAGGCTGACAAACAGGAATAGGCATCGAAGCATATCTAAAGAGCGAGACAACTAGCATAGGCAAAGATAGAGGTGATATCGGGGAATGGTCATCTTGCCTGTTAAGTCCACGGAGGGATCGTAACCTTGCTCCTCAAACTCAGTCTCGACAGGAACCTCGAACTCTGAATCGTCACCGGGCTCTAACCAACACAACAATACGAACACCGGAATGAAAATCAATCACCATGCAATGCTCAAACACATGATGCAAGATATGATGCATATGAGCAAGGGCAGGATATGATGCCTCTACATGGAACATGATGAGTGCACATGTGACATGACAAAAGCAAGAACACAAAACATGTAGGGGCACATCATGCAAAAGATAACAAGAACAAGCATAGTCACAAGTGGTTGAATGATCCAAACACCCAACAAGTTATAAAAGTTGTTTAACATGGCAAGGGGTGCAACTAAGAACAACAACATCATGCAAGCATTTTAAATGGGCCGGAAAGAACAAACAATAATTCCGGGAACTCCCATGGACATAAAAACAATTATAGGACAGATTTGATGCAACCATATTTTAAAGTTGTTAAACATGCAAAGTAACAACACCATCTTAATCTACACATTTTTTCACCCCAAAAGCATATAAAGTTTGTCAAAAATTGGAGCTATGGTTATTTAGTTATGAATTAAACAAGTTTGAACATATTTTAAACTTAAATAAAAATCAAACAACATTTTAAATGTTTTTAACATGGCAACAAACTGCATTTAAATAATCTACACTAAAAACTAAGCAGTTTTCATATATAAAATATTTTGAACAGATGCATATTTGAAAAGTTATGTTGAAATCAAAATGCAACAGAATTTAAAAGAAAACAAAAACACAACAGAAAAGAAAAGAAGACTAAATGGACCCTGACTGGACTAGTCACAGCCACTGACTAGTGGGTCCGAGGGGAGCTGATGTGGCAGTGTGGGTGCGGGACTGGGTACGTGCGCGCGCAGAGGCTGCCAGGTGGGTCCCCTCTGCCAGCGAGACAGAAATAAGCAAAAAGGGCAGAAATCAACTGGCCTGCAGGGATTCGAACCCAGGTATGAGGGTTGCAAGCAAAAGGCTCAATCCACTGGGCTACGGTGCGGCGACTGACAGAGAAAGGGATCGACACCATATGACTTAACTTACGAAGCAGAACAGAGGGGGAAACAGGGGCGGTCGGAGAAGCTCGTCGGAGCTGCTCCGGCGACCAAATCGGGCGATGGAGGCGTGCGATGAGTCCGTGCAGGAATCCCCCATCCGCGACATGTGCTAGCTGCCCCTAACGAGCACTACAACGATGCCGGCGAGTAGCAAACAGGACGGCGGAGACGAGCTGCGACGAGGCCTAAATAGAGCCAAACGAAGCGGCGGAGGCTTCTAGCACGACCTACATGGCGAGGAAAAGATGATGGACGTGAGCAACAGCGCTAAGGGAGTCGGAGCACTCATCGGCGACGAGGTCCGACACACGGGGAACTACCAGCTAGAGTGCGCAAATGAAGGGGAAAACTGCACAGGGAGGAGCAGAGGCTCACCAAGAACACGGTGGTGTGCTCGGTTGGCCAGGAGGAGGACGGAGTCAATGGCGAGCTTGATCGAGCACCCGTGGCGGCCGGAGTCGAAGACGAGGAAGAAGACGTCGCAGGAAAGGCGTTCGGCTCCGTGTAGTGGACGTCGTGGACGTTGTCGACGTCGATGAAGAAGATGGACACCGTTGGCGAGGCAGAAGGGGACGGGGAGCACGCCGGCGATGAGGCCGTGCGCTCAGATGCGTTCGGGACGATGATGGCACGGCGGATCTGGTGGCCTAGAGCTCACCTGGCGGCAGGAGGAGGAAGAGGGGAACCCTAGAGGGTTGGTGGACACGGTGGGTGGCTTTGTAGGGGGCCATGAAGGCTGGTGGAGCATGCCGTCGTCGCTGCCGTGGCCATGTGCGCGCGCGGCGAGAGCTGGGAGAAAAGGTGGGTGCGGGGTGCGCTGTTCACCGACGCTGACGAGCGGGACCAGGGTGTCCACGTGGGCGTACGGGCGCGTGGGTAAGGGAGTGCTGTGGTGAGAAGAGGAGAAGGAGGCGCGCAATGGAGTGATGACCCACAAGTGTAGGGAATCTATCGTAGTCCTTTCGATAAGTTAGAGTGTCGAACCCAAGGAGGAGCAGAAGGAAATGATAGGCATTTTTCAGTAATGTATTTTCTGCAAGCACTGAAATTATAGGTAACATATAGTTTTGTGATAAGGTAATTGATAGCAAGTGACAAAAGGTAAAAGTAAATAAGGTGCACAAAGGTGGCCCAATCCTTTTTGCAGCAAAGGACAAGCCTGAACAAACTCTTATATAAGGTAAAGCGCTCCCGAGGACACATGGGAATTATCGTCAAGCTAATTTTCATCACGATCGTCTGATTCGCGTTCGGTACTTTGATAATTTGGTATGTGGGTGGACGGGTGCTTGGGTGCTACCCTTACTTGGACAAGCCTCCCACTTATGATTAACCTCAAATGGAAGCATCTGCAACTACAAAAGAAGTATTAAGGTAAACCTAACCATAGCCTGAAACATATGGATCAAAATCAGCCCCTTACGAAGTTTGTCCTCAAGCAAAAGCCGATATCGAAAAATATGTCCAGATGTTTAGAGATAGAGGTGTCGATAAAAGCAAAATACGGACATGAGGGCATCATGATCATTCTCATAGCAACAACTTATATCAATATAGTCGTATGATTCTTATTCTAAAGTAATAATTCAACCACAATATCAAGTATGAATCATAAACTTCATTGGAAACTAACAAACTTTGATCTTGGTCATTGAAGCAATTGCAATTTATCGTAATATCGGAAAGAGTCAATGTAAGAGCTTTTCAGCAAGCCTACATACTCAACTATCATATATTAAAATGTAATGGAAAGGTGGATTCACCTTGACACTTATAAGACAGGAATAATAGATAGACCCTTCGCAGAGGGAAGCAGAGGTTGTCATGTGTTTTTATGGTTGGATGCACAAAGTCTTAGCATAGAAGAACTTCGCTTTATATTGCCACTTGTGATAAGGAACTTTATTATGTAGTCTGTCGCTTTTATTACTTCCATATCACAAGATAATATAAAGCTATTTTCTCCCACACTAATGAATCATATATATTTTAGCGAGTTTGCAACATGACAACTTACTTGGAAGGATCTTTCTCAATCCATAGGTAGGTATGGTGGACTCTCATGGCAAAACTGGGTTTAAGGATATATGGAAGCACAAGTAGTATCTCTACTTAGTGGGGGGAGTTTTGGCTAGCATGAGGGGGAAAGGCAAGCTCAACATGTTGGATGATCCATGACAATATATTGTATTTCGGATATAAGAAGACATAACACATTATGTTGTCTTCCTTGTCCAAGATCAACTCTTTAGCATATCATACTTTAATGAGTGCTCACAATCATAAAAGATGTCCAAGATAGTGTATTTGTAAGTGAAGCCTCTCTTCTTTTATTACTTCCTATTAATTCCAACGATGACCAAAACTATGTTTGTCACCTCCCAACAACTTTTATTTATCATACTCTTGTATGTGAAGTCATTACTTCCCATAAGACCGATATGATCTCTTTGATACTCTTTATGTTTTCTTTTTATCATGACTCAAGTGAGGAAATCAAGCCCTTGACTCAACACTAATCTTTATTATATACCTCACGGACTCGATTACAAAGGATAAAGCTCACAAAGCAAAAGCTCACAACTAGATCATGCTAACTTTATTCTACTAGATCAAGATACTACCAAAAGGATCGAACTAAGTAAAACGGTAAAGATAGGAGTGATGGTGATACGATACCGGGGTCACTCCCCCAAGCTTGGTAGTTGCCAAGGGGAGTGCCCATACCCATATGATTATGTCTCCTTCTTCGGGGTGGTGATGATGGAGTTGCAAGTAGTGACGGGGGGTCCTCATATATCGAGCGTAGGAGATCTTCCAGCTTGTGGATAATACCTTTGAGAGCAGCTATGTAATCCTTCAGGAAAAGATTTTCACTTGTGAGATGCTTGTTTCGAATCTGAGCTAACTCAATCATCCTGAAAGCTTCTATCTCAGTTGAGGTAAAGAGATTAGGAAGGGATTTAGAGGTGTCTTCTTCTCCTGCTGTCGGAGCCGGATCTTCCACCTCCATCTTGATCTTCTTCTACTTGTGGATCTCCTCGGGTCCTTCCCTCTTCAGATCTAACTTCATTAGCCAAGCATCATTGCCTTCGTTGTTGGAGGAGGGAGACGACATGATACCTGGCTTCGCAAACCCTAATAGAAAACATCTCAAAACGAGAACAGAGGATTTTTGCGTGGTACAGAGGTCAAAACCTTCGGGAGTATATATAATGAATTTTTACCGACCAAAAGGAGTAACCTACAAGAAAACGGAGTCAGGGGGACACACGAGGTGCCCACGAGGTTGGGGGCACACCCTGGGAAGGGGGGCGCGCCCTCCACCCTCATGGAGGCCTCATGTCTCCTCCGGACTGCGGTTTATTTTTCAATTTTTCTAAATATTCCAAAACAGAGAAAAATTGCCTTTAGAACTATTTTGGAGTCGGTTTACTTACCGTATCACGTACCTCTTCCTTTTCGGAGGTCGAATCGTTCTGGAAAGTGTCCCTTATGTATTCCTCCGGGGTTATGGTTTCAATAATATTGGTTTCAACATTCATAGGATTACCTGAGATATAATGTTTGATTCTTTGACCATTCACCACCTTCGGATTTGTGCCTTCGACATTGTTGATTTTTATGGCACCGGAACGATAGACCTCCTCGATAACGTAAGGTCCTTACCACTTGGAGAGAAGTTTTCCTGCAAAAAACCTTAAACGAGAGTTGAATAGCAAGACATAATCACCTACGTTAAACTCACGCTTTTGTATTCTTTTGTCATGCCATCTTTTAACTTTTTCTTTAAATAGCTTGGCATTCTCATAGGCCCGGGTCCTCCACTCATCAAGGCAGCTAATGTCAAATAATCTCTTTTCACCGGCAAGTTTGAAATCATAATTGCGCTCTTTAATAGCCCAATATTCCTTATGTTCTAGCTCGAGAGGTAAGTGACAAGCTTTTCCATATACCATCTTATATGGAGACATACCCATAGGATTTTTGTATGCAGTTCTATAAGCTCATAATGCATCATCAAGTTTCTTGGACCAATTCTTCTTAGACCTATTAACCGTCTTTTGCAAGATTAATTTCAACTCCCTATTACTTAGTTCTACTTGACCACTAGTCTGTGGGTGATAAGGTGATGCAATTCTATGGTTGACATCATACTTAGCGAGCATCTTACGGAAAGCACCGTGAATAAAGTGTGAACCACCATCAGTCATTAGATATCTAGGGACTCCAAACCTCGGGAAAATAACTTCTTTAAGCATCTTAATAGAGGTGTTATGATCAGCACTACTAGTTGGAATAGCTTCTACCCACTTAGTAACGTAATCAACAGCAACTAGAATATGTGTGTACCCATTAGAGGCAGGAAACGGTCCCATATAATCAAAGCCCCAAACATCAAATGGTTCGATAACAAGTGAATAATTCATAGGCATTTCTTGACGTCTACTAATATTACCAATCCTTTGACATTCATCACAAGATAAGACAAACTTACGGGCATCCTTGAATAGAGTAGGCCAATAAAAACTGGATTGCAATACCTTGTGCGCAATTCTATCTCCCGCATGGTGTCCTCCATAAGCCTCGGAGTGGCACTTGGGTAGGATCTGTTCCCGTTCATGCTCAGGTACACAACGTCTAATAATATCATCTACTCCTTCTTTATAAAGATGTGGGTCATCCTAGAAGTAATGTCTCAAATCATAGAAGAATTTTTTCTTTTGCTGGTATGTGAAGCTAGGAGGTATAAACTTAGCAACAATATAGTTAGCATAATCAGCATACCATGGAGCAGTACGAGAAGTACTTATGACAGCTAATTGTTCATCAGGAAAGCTATCATCAATAGGTTGTGGGTCATCAAGCATATTTTCTAACCTAGACAAGTTATCTGCAACAGGGTTCTCAGCTCCCTTTCTATCAATAATATGCAAGTCAAATTCTTGCAGCAAGAGAACCAGTCTAATAAGTCTAGGTTTAGCATCTTTCTTTTCCATAAGATATTTGATAGCAGCATGATCAGTGTGAATAGTTACTTTAGAATCAACGATATAGGGTCTAAACTTATCACAAGCAAATACGGCTGCTAAAAATACTTTCTCAGTAGTAGCATAATTTCTTTGGGCACTATCTAGAGTCTTACTAGCATATTGGATAACATTCAATTTCTTATCAACTCTTTGCCCTAAAACAACTCCTACAGCATAATCACTAGCATCGCACATAATCTCAAAGGGTAAATTCCAGTCAGGAGGCTGGACAATAGGTGCAAAGATTAATGCTTTCTTAAGTATTTCAAAATGATTCTAGACAATCATCATCAAAGACAAAAGGAATATCTTTTTGTAAAAGATTAGTCAGAGGCCTGGAGATTTTGGAGAAGTCCTTAATGAACCTCCTATAAAACCCGGCATGACCAAGGAAACTTCGTATACCTTTGATATCCTTAGGGCATGGCATCTTTTCAATAGCATCAACTTTAGTTTTTTCAACTTCAATACCTCTTTCAGAAATTTTATGTCCCAAGGCAATGCCTTCATTACCATAAAGTGGCACTTCTCCCAATTCAAGACAAGGTTAGTGTCTTCACATCTCTGCAAAACTCGATCAAGGTTGCTTAAGCAATCATCAAAAGAAGTTCCGTAAACGGAGAAACCATCCATGAAAACCTCAACAATCTTTTCACAAAAATCAGAGAATATAGCCATCATGCATCTTTGAAAGGTAGCAGGTGCATTACATAAACCAAAAGGCATCCGTCTATAAGCAAAGGTACCAAAAGGACAAGTAAAAGTGGTCTTTTCTTGGTCTCCTTTTGACACATGTATTTGAGAGAAACCAGAATGACCATCTAGAAAGCATAAATGAGTATGTTTGGATAACCTTTCTAGCATTTGATCAATAAATGGCAAGGGGTAATGATCTTTCTTAGTAGCTTTATTTAACTTACGGAAATCAATTACCATCCTATAACCTGTAACTATTCTTTGCGGGATCAATTCATCTTTATCATTAGGGACAACAGTCATACCTCCTTTCTTAGGAACACAATGGACATGACTTACCCACTGGCTATCAGCAACTGGATAGATAATACCTGCCTCTAGAAGCTTTAGTATTTCTTTTCTTACCACTTCTATCATCTTAGGATTTAACCGTCGCTGATGATCAATAACTGGTTTAGCATTCTCTTCCAATTTTATCTTGTGTTGGCATGTAGTGGGAATATTGCCCTTAAGATCATCCAGAGTATATCCAATAGCATCATGATGCTTCTTCAGAGTTTTCAATAATTTTTCTTCTTCCTGCTCTGAAAGGTTATGTCGGGGGAAACTGTCCGCCACGAACACCTATGGGACCGGAGCCCCTTGTCTGTGCGGTACGAGGACGGAGGGAGCACAAAGAGCAGATCGTAGCGAGCACGCGGGCAGTTTTACCCAGGTTCGGGCCGCGGTAGACGCGTAAAACCCTACTCCTGCTTGGTTGTATATTGAGTTTGAGCGCTCGGGAGCTTGAAGAAGCAGCTACACCGAGCGCGAGAGTGATCTAGGTTCCGAACCCCCTCCACGTTGTGCATGGGCCTCCTTTTATAGTGCAAAGGGGTCACCGACAGGTGTCAACGTAGGAGAAAGGGGTAAAAATGTAAAAGAGGTGGTAGTTGTAACAGTGGAGCTATAGTACAGAACAGTGGTCTATACCTACTTTAACAGTGGGGGACAAGGGTATTTAATGCCCGTCGCCGTCGACCCCAAAAGCTCCCGCCCTGGCGTCTCCGTCTGCCACGGCGATGGATCCACCGCCGTGGAGTGCCACCGTGTACCCCAGGCTGCACAGCCATCCGCCACGCGTCCCTGGATAGGCCCCAGGGCGACGCGTGGGCCGATGAGCTGGAGCGCGGGCACACAGCGCAGTCTTCCCGGCAAGCACCTTGCCGGGGCCTTGATCTTGCCGGGCCCGGGAACTTGTCGCTCCCCGGGCCCCTTGCCGGGGCGCATATAGCGCCGAGGCGTTGTCTTCTAATCTTCCTGGCAAGCTCCTCTTGCCAGGGCCTTGTGGTTAGCGGGGCAGTCTTGAGCCTGGTACGGCCTTCCCGGCAAGCTCCTCTTGCCGGGGTCTTGGTCTTATGTCTTGTATACTTTGTTTTTGAATGGTTTAATAGGGAGCAGGAAGGTCTCCGGCGAGCACGCAGTAAACCCTGCCACGGGAAGCTGCAACTGCCCGTGCACAAGTTGGGGTACTGAGGCACCCCTACCTTAGTACACCGACAGGAGCCCCCGGGCCTGGGCCACACACGGTGCCGAGCGCTGTTGGGCCAGGCCCAAAACAGTGCACGGGCACCCGCGGCCCGCGGCGCGCCGAATCCACTTCCATATCCGCCGCACCCCACGGTAACGGCACGCGTCGATCGCGGCGCCGTGGGATGGGACGTGCCCACGATCTCTTAATGGAAAGGGCGAAACGCCCCCCACTCCCCCATAAAAGCGGAGGAAGCAGGCGCGGTTCCCCTCCTTGCGCTTTCATTGCATCGTCTTCCTCCTCCAAAGATTCTCTCTTGCGCTCTGCCTCCACATCTCCGCCGCCGCCGAGCTCTTCGTTCCCCTCCTTCCGCCGCGTCCGCCATGGCCCCAAAGACCGACAAGGCGAAGGCGGAGAAGTCCAAGCGGGAGAAATCGGAGCAAGCGGCCAAGCTCATCGCGTACCGGAAGCGGCATGTTGTCTTCCCGCCGAAGCTCGGCGTGCGGGAGCTCTGGAACAAGTATTACTTGTTCTGGTCCAAGGAAACCGACGCGCATCCCCGCACGCGAGCATATCCGGCCGCCGCCAAGGACTGCTATCCCGGCGGGTACTACTTCTTTGCTGCCTTCTTTCATTGTGGTCTCTGTCCTCCTTTCTCAAACTTCTTCTGCGACGTCATGAACACATACGGCCTCCATTTGCTTGACTTCACCCCCAACGCCATCCTCACCATGGCGGTTTTCGCACACATGTGCGAAAACTTCATAGGAGTCCACCCCAATGTAGCACTTTTTAGACACTTCTTCACTCCTAGAGCCGAGGCCGATGCCCCCCTCTCCGGAGGAATTTCTTGGGTCTTTCGTCTGAATAAAAAGGGGGCGTACGTGCCGGGGGAGCTCCGCGGCAAGTGGGAGGAATGGCGAGCGGAGTGGTGCTGGATCGTAGAAGACCAGCCGCAAGCCTTCACCGCGCCGCACACAACGCCCATCGTGCGCGGCAGGGACTGGAGTGAGCTGGACTTGGACGATATCAAGCTCGATATCGCCCTTGTCCGGATCCATCGTCTTCGGATGGCCAAGCTGTCAGTTGCTGAGGTGGGCGCAGATTTCCTCCGCCGGCGCATCGCCCCTCTCCAAGACCGGAAGAGGCCGGCCTGGGAGTACGGCGGCCCGGCAGACATCATGAGGCTGCGCCCCGGGCTCAACTTCAACTTCACCACGCTGGAGCTGAGGGGAATGGTCCGGGAACTCTTCAAGTACGACCCGGCACACCCCGAGTGGTTCAGGACTCCCCGGGAAGTGGTGCCGCTCTGCAACAACATCGTCAGGGATCGGATCCTCGCCATGATGCCCATGTGTGATTCGCACGGCTTGGACCGCACGTGGATTGCTCCGAAGCCCATCGACGTCCTCAACTTCTACGACAACCTCGCAGAGGTGGCGAAGAACAAGGATGACCTCAAGCTGCACACACGGGACACCACCGAGCAGGAGATCGCCTACATAGCTTCCCGGGCTGAAGAGGCCGCCGCAGCCGCGGCGGCAGGAATTTTCGGATACTCGCCGGAACAGGCGGAGGCCGCGGACGCGTCCACCCAGGCGGAGGAGGCGGAGATCCGCAGGTTGCTGAATCTTCCTCCCGACGCTCGCCGGGGTCCCCTCGCTGAGGCACTCTGGGATCCATGGGATCGCAACTGAGGCCGCGGCAATGGAGGGTACCGCCGGAGGGAGCAGAGGCGCCGCGAGGGGCGGAGGCGCCAAAGGAAAGGGGGCCGCAGCGCAGGACGCTGGGCCCAGTGAGCCGGCCGGGGAAGAGGAGGAGGAGGAGGAGGCCGCGGACTCCGGCGGATCCACGGAGTTGTACGCCGACGACCTCTCCTCGTCGGAGAGCTCCCCGCCCCCAGCAAGCCCGAGGCAGTCCCCGACGAAACGTCTCCGCAAGGCGGCGACGGGGGAAAGGGCGCAGGCGCCCCGGCAACAGCCAGCTCGCCGGGCAGCTCCCCGGGGGAGTCAAGCCGCGCCAAGGCCGTCTGGCGCACCAGCCGCAGCGGAGGCGGCCCGTGCGCGGACCACGACGGAGGCGCCTCGCAGGCCGGCGCCGAGCCGGCAAGGGTCTTCTCGGAGCGGAGCAGCGGCTCCGCCCGCTCCTCGGGCGCCGGCTACCACGGGGGCTGGGTCTTCGCAGCCCCCAGCCCCGGCGAACACCAAGCGCGCGAGGGAGTCTTCGTCTTCCGCTCCTCGCGCCGACGCGCCCACGGTGGAGTTTGATTTCTCTGCCCTGAGCGAGGACGACGAGGAGGACCAGGAGTAAGGATCCGGGACCTCACACCTTCTTGATTTTTGTCTTGGTTTTTTGTTGATGCTGACTCTGTTTATTGTTCTGATTTCAGGACCCTGGCCCATCGCGCGGCGAAGAAGGCCAAGGCGCCCGAGGTCGAGGTCGCGGAAGACTCGGCAGCTGCGGCGACAGGGAGTGTGCCGGAGCCGAGCCTGCCGGACCCGAGCGCTGCTCCGAGGAGCAGCCCCCAGTGTAGCCCGCAGCGCATCCCCCAGCGTAAGTCTGGGGTTTTCTCTTTTCGCTCGTCGGGGTACGCCTGAGGATTTGGTTTTGTCTTCATGTCTTGACGTTTCTTGTCTTGTTCTGTGCAGAGGTGGAGCCACAGTGGGAAGAGCGCCCGGAGATTGTCGTTGAGGAGCCGCAGGCTCCGCCGTCCCCGCCAAGGCAGAACTCTCCGGCAAGGGAGAGTGCTCCGCCAAGGGCGGGTACCCCGCCGAGGCAGAGTACCCCGCCAAGGGCGAGCAGCCCGGCGAGGGTGGCTACTCCGACAAGGCCGAGCTCCCCGGCGAGGGAGCCCGCCGCTGAGGACGTCCGCCAAGGTAAGTTTTGTGACTTGTCTTCTTGGCTTGCCTCTTTTTTTGGATATTTGCTTGAGTCTTGAACTTCTTTTTCTTCTTCTTCTTTTCAGATCTTCCTCCCCCTGAGCCTATGGAGACGGAGGTTATCAACCTTGAGGAGGAGGGCGCGCAGGGCGGCGGCGGCGACGCTCCTGTCGTCGAGGAGATAGCCGAGGCCGCCGAGCCGGCCGCGCAGGAGACTGCCCCGGCTGCGGACGCAGCGGCTGGGGAGGAGGACGGCGACCGCACCGCCGGCCCGGAGGCGGCGGGAGCATCGTATGCTGCACCGGCCGCCGGCCCCTCCGCCAGCAAGGAGCAGGGGTATTATCTTGAGGCCCCCAACGGCGTCTTCATCCAGATGCCCTGGGGGTCTTCATCGCGAGGTCCTGCGGAGGGCGAGGCGTTCGACGGAGAAGTCCTCGCCTCCGCAGGCCTGAAGATTGTCGAGGCGCCCGGCGGGAGTGAGGGGCCCGAGGAGGAGAGGTTGCTCCACCAGCTCCTGGCCCTTTACCGGGCCAGGCAGGCGAAGCTCGCCTCCCGGGAGGTCCTTGCCGCCAAGGCCGCCGCGGAAATGGAGAAGCGTGCGGCGGAGCTCAGCGCCGCCAACCAGGCAGCCCTCCGCGAGGTGGCGGAGGAGCGTGAGCGTCTCGCCGGCGAGTACCAGGAGTGGGTGCTCGAGAAGGCTGAAGCTGACGAACAGCAGCGGCTCGCCGGGGTGGAGATGTCCCGGCGAGAGGGAGAGCTCGCGCAGCGGAAGGTCGAGCTGGACTCCCATGAAGAGGACCTTGCCGCTCGCGAGGCTGCCCTTGGCGGGGAGCTGAAGGAGGCGAAAGCCGCCGCGGTTGCCGCGGAAGACGCCAAGAAGGAGCTTGCCGCCAAGGTTGAGCAGTTGGAGAAGGCGCTGAAGGTGAGCGCAGAGAAGGTTGCCGCGTTCATCCTGGAGCGCGAGAAGGACGCTCACACGAACTCCGAGCTTCAGGTGAGTCTCTCCAAGAGGGGCGACGAGTTGAAGGCCGCCAAGGACTCCATCGAGGACTTGGAACTGAAGGTCACCACTCTGAAGGAATCGCTCGACGCTGCCCGGGCTCAGGAGAACAAGCTGAAGGAGGAGCTCCGCAAGGAGCGGACCCTGGTGGACAGCGTCAACAAGGCATCCGAGCTCTTCCGCCAGACCATCGAGGTATGGACCGAGGACTTGGTTTCTTCTGCGTCCAACATTGACCAGGAGCTGCTGGCGCTGAAGGTCGAACACCTCATCTACTCGCCGGATCCGGATCTCCCGCACAGCGCCAAGCTCAGCCTCTTCTTCAGAGGAATCGCGCCGGCCCTTGCAGGTCTCCGGAACCGCATCCCCGCGCAGCTGGCCGAGGAGTCGCGCCTGCTCTGCGCGGGAACTCTGGAGCGGGTGCTGACGAAGATCGTGTACCGCAACCCGGGGATCAATCTCACGAACGTTCTTCGCAGCTTGCCGGCTGATGCAGACACGGAGGCCCTGAAGGAGCAGGTCGGCCACATTATCGCCAAGGTGGCAAAGCTTGGCAGGAAGGAAGGCGACCGCGTAGACTAGGGCTCCATTATCTTTATCTTTTTGTTGCTGCACATTATGTCATGAACTTATTAGTCCATTGCGACAAGTTATCCTTTGTAAGATATTTACTTTATTTTGATCAATCAGTGCAATGTTATCTTCCTTGTTTTAATCCTTGACTTTGTATGTTTTTCACCCTACGCTCCCGGGGAGCTTGCCGGCAAGGGGCCTTCGCCGCGAGCGCTGAGTGCTGGACTCTGAGCAGCCTGCTGGCCAAGGTCCTCGCCGGCAAGCAACCTTGCCGCAGCTAGTCGCAGCGCACTTAGCTTGCTGAGCGTACTCAGAAACGAAGCAAGGGCGCGACACTTGTCGCAGCTCACTTAAATCGTTGAGTGAACTCGAAAACAAGATAAGGGTGCGGCAAGCTACGGGTAGGTTCCTCCGCGCACAGGTTTTCCATACAAAATGTGATCGTTCAAGGAAGACAACTAAAATTTAAAATTTGAACTGGTCAAATTCTAACAACTTATCTTTCATATGCTGCTTGCTTATATTGCTTGCTTTCCGGTAAGGCTTCTCTTTCTTGAACAGCACTTGGTTCCTCTTCCACCTCCATCCCCCCCGGCAAACTTGTGCGCGAGGAACGTTCCTTCTGTTTAAGAGGAAAGAAAAAAAAAGGAGAGGGAAACAAGCATATGGCCTTCCGGCGTGCTAATGCTTACCGTTTACTTGAGTGTTGCACCAAATGCCAAACAGAACATGCAAATAGCAAAGAGAAGCATGCAAAAGGCAATCGATGCGAAAAGCACGAAAACTTTACTGATGCACGGGGTCTGCGCCCGGCTTTGTACAAAGGGTTACATGCAACAGCGGCAAAGCTTGTACAAAAGGTGGTTGCCGGAGCGGATCACGGCGACCGCGCCTTAGGGGTGAAACTTGCGAAGATGCTCTATGTTCCAGGAGTTGCTCACCGGTAAGCCTTCTTCGGTCTCGAGGCGGACAGCGCCGGGCCTCGTAACTTGTCTCACCCGATAAGGGCCTTCCCACTTTGGCGTCAACTTGTTGGAATTCTTGGCGGACTGAACACGCCGAAGAACAAGGTCGCCTTCCTCGAGACTCCTGGCCTTGACTTTGCGGCTATGGTAGCGGCGCAAAGCTTGCTGGTATCGAGCAGCTCGTACAGCAGCCTGGAGACGTCCCTCCTCAAGGAGCAATGCGTCATCTTGCCGCAGTTGCTCTTGCTCAAGCTCATCATAAGAGAGCACTCGAGGAGATCCGTATACGAGTTCCGTGGGGAGAACTGCCTCTGCTCCATAGACTAGAGCAAAAGGTGTCTGCCCGGTGGCTCGACTTGGTGTCGTTCTGATTGACCAAAGAGCCGCCGGGAGCTCCTCTATCCAATTTCTTCCGCACTTGCGCAGCCTGTCAAAGGTCCTTGTCTTGAGTCCGTGCAGCACTTCAGCATTTGCTCTCTCTGCTTGACCGTTGCTCCTCGGGTGAGCAACAGAAGCAAAACAGACCTTGGCGCCAAGGTCTTGGACGTACTGCATGAAGGTGCGACTAGTGAATTGCGTACCGTTGTCGGTGATGATCCTGTTAGGGATCCCGAAACGGCAAACAATCGACCTGAAGAACCAGACTGCTGACTGTGCTGTCACCTTCCTCACTGGCTCCACTTCTGGCCACTTTGTGAACTTGTCGATTGCAACGTACAAGTACTCAAAGCCCCCGACAGCACGAGGGAAAGGGCCGAGGATATCGAGCCCCCAGACCGAGAAGGGCCATGACAAAGGGATTGTTTGGAGAGCTTGAGCTGGCTGATGGATTTGCTTTGCATGGAACTGGCACGCTTCACACTTGGTTACTAGTGCAGTTGCATCTTGGAGGGCTTCTTGCCAAAAGAACCCTTGCCGGAAAGCTTTCCCGGCAAGCGCCCTTGCGCCAATGTGGTGGCCGCATATGCCTCCGTGAATTTCTGCCAACAGCTTCTGTCCATCTTCCCTGGAGATACACTTCAACCTGACACCATTGAGTCTTCTTCTGTACAGCTCGTTATCCACGAACTGGTACATACTTGACTGCCTGGTTATCTTCTCTATCTCTTGAGGGTCGTCGGGAAGTTCTCCAGTTTGCAGAAAACGGACTATCTGCTGTGCCCATGCCGGAGCTCGAGGCTCGACGGCAAGGACTAAAGGCTCGAGGGCCGCTGCGGGAACCTCAGCTTCCACGGCAAGGACCTCTGGTCCTGTCGGAGCTGATGGTCCCCCGGCAAGCTCGCCGGGGCGAGGCTTGCCGGGAACGCTTGCTTCAACTGTACAAGCCCGAGGACTTGCAGGAGCAAACTGTTCCTCAGCGTTCTGGTTGTTGATCTTGGGGACCTTGGCGGCGGTTTCAGGAAGATCCGCCGGCAAGTAGTCGCCGGAGACCAACTTTCTCTTCTTGGACTGCCCAATTGATGGTGTAACGGATGGCTGAGTCAGCTTGAGCAAGAAGGTCCCTGGTTCCACAGGTAACTTCATCGAAGCGCACTTTGAAAGGCCGTCTGCAATTTCATTTTGAGCTCTCGGGACGTGCTCCATCTGCAGACCTTCAAAGTGCTCTTCAAGCTTTCTCACTTCATCGACATAAGCTTCCATCAAAGGGCTCTGATAGCTCTTGTTAACTTGCCGGACCACCAACTGAGAATCGCCCCGCACAATCAGCTTTCTGATCCCAAGTTCGGCCGCAATCCTGAGGCCGGCAAGCAAGCCTTCATATTCTGCAGTGTTGTTTGTCGCTTGCTCCCTGGGAAAGTGCATCTGGATAACATATTTGAGGTGCTCTCCGATGGGCGCGATGAGTACCACGCCGGCACCGGCGCCTTGCAGCGAGAAGGCACCGTCAAAATACATTATCCATTCACTTGTCGCTTCTTGCACGGGTGCACTTGTTTCTTGAACTTCTTCATCTGGCGTTGGGGTCCACTCAGCTATGAATTCTGCCAAAGCTCGGCTCTGTATGGTTGAAGTACTTTCAAATTTGAGACCAAAGCTCGACAGCTCCAGTGCCCACTCGACGATCCTGCCTGTTGCTTCTGGATTGTGCAATATCCTCTTCAACGGAAAGCGAGTGACCACTGTTATCTCATGGGCTTGGAAGTAATGGCGCAGCTTTCTCGAGGCCATGAGGAGGCCAAAAAGCAACTTTTGCACACCAGAGTACCTTGATCTAGCCCCCTGGAGAAGGGAACTTACAAAATACACTGGGCGCTGCACCATCTTCTTCCGCACCTCTCCTTGCTCCTGCGCAGAGTCATCCTTGTCGGGGCCAGAGCTTGTCGGAGCAGCCCCCTGCTTGTCGCTGGATTCACTTGCCGGTGGTGCTGATTCCTCGTCGGACTCCCTCTCCGCTACTAACGCAGCACTAACCACCTGGTTGGTTGCCGCTAAGTATAGCAACAACTTTTCCTGTGGTCTAGGTGCGACAAGTATAGGAGTGGAGGACAGGTACCGTTTCAAATCCTGCAACGCCGCCTCCGCTTCCGGAGTCCACTTCATGGGACCTGCCTTCTTCAAGATTTTGAAGAAAGGTAGGGCGCGTTCTGCAGACTTTGAAATGAACCTACTGAGGGCAGCAACACAACCTGCAAGCCTCCTGACATCCTTGACGCGCTTCGGGGCCTCTATCTGCTCAATGGCTTTGATCTTGTCGGGGTTGGCTTCAATCCCCCTCTGTGATACAAAGAACCCGAGAAGCTTGCCGGAGGGGACTCCAAAGACGCACTTCTCGGGGTTCAACTTGAGCTGTATCTTGCGCAGGTTCTGAAACGTTTCTTCCAAGTCTTGAATCAGGGTTTCCTTGCTCTTGCTCTTCACCACGATGTCATCCATGTAAGCTTCTACATTTCTGTGGATCTGTGGCTCAAAAGCAGTGTACACTACCCTTGCAAAGGTTGAGCCTGCATTCTTCAATCCAAATGGCATGCGGATAAAGCAATAAGTGCCACATGGAGTGATAAATGCAGTCTTCTCTTCATCTTCCTTGGCCATGAAAATCTGATGATAGCCTGAGTATGCATCAAGAAAGCAGAGTAGCTCACATCCGGCAGTGGAGTCAATGATCTGGTCAATGCGCGGCAAAGGGAATGGATCCTTGGGACATGCTTTATTCACATCGGTGAAGTCTATACAGAGTCTCCACTTCCCGTTGGCCTTGCGCACGACGACTGGGTTTGCCAACCACGTCGGATGGATCACACCTCTAACTAGGCCTGCTGCCTCTAGCTTCTTGATTTCCTCGTTGATGAACTCTTGGCGCTCCACGGCTTGCTTCCTCACTTTCTGCTTGATGGGCCGCGCATGAGGACAGACAGCAAGCTTGTGCTCAATCACCTTCCTGGGAACACCGGGGATGTCAGATGGTTGCCAGGCAAACACATCGACATTCGCCCGCAGGAAGGCAATGAGCGCGCTTTCCTATTTGCTGTCAAGGGTGGCACTGATGGTGAAGGTACCACCAGTGCCATCCTCCTTTGCGGATACTTTCTTGGTTGCCGGAGGGGCAGCCATCCCTTTCTTACTCTTGCCGGTGGAGCTCGATGGAACGTCCTCGACGGCAGCGCAGCACTCCGAAGAGGTGCGGTTGCCGGAGTGGGTCCCAGAGCACTTGCCGGACTTGGTCTTCGTCTTCTTCCCCCCGGGAGCTTCAGCGGCAAGAGTATCCTTCTCGGCCGCAGCTGCCGCATCCCGGTAGATCTTGTCGGCGCAAATAAGCGCATCTTTCTTGTCGCTATGGACAGTGATGACGCTTATCGGCCCCGGCATCTTCAGCACGTTGTAGGCATAGTGGGAAGCTGCCATGAACTTGGCGAGGGCGGGACGGCCAAGTATTCCATTGTAGGGCAATGGAATATCGGCGACGTCGAAAGTGATGCGCTCAGTCCTGAAGTTGAGCTCCCCGCCAAAGGTCACCGGCAGAGTGATCTTTCCCTTGGGCTTGCTCCTTCCCGGGTTGATTCCTTGGAATGAACCGGTCTCTTCGAGCTCGCCATCTTGAATCTGGAGTTTCTTGATCACAGCAGAGGAGATCAAGTTCAGCCCGGCCCCGCCGTCAACCAACATTTTGGTGACCTTGAGGTTGCGGATGGTGGGAGAAACCAGCATCGGCAAGCACCCGACCGCAGTGGTGCGGTCGGGGTGATCCTCGAGATCAAAAATGATGGGCGTGCTGGACCATTTGAGGAGCCTGCGCGACTCCACGGGCGGCTCCGCTGCGTTTACCTCACGCACCCACTGCTTGAGTTGGCGGTGGGAGGTATGCAGGGAGGCGCCACCGTCGACGCACAGGACCTCCGTGGCCTTCTGGAACTCCTGCTCGCTGTTCTCCTCGTCCTCCATGTCTTCATCGTCGTCTTCTTCTTCGTTGTCGCGGCCCCGGGGAGGTCGATCTCCTTGCCGCTGCTTAGCCTTGCCGCGGCGTCCTCCCCGGCCGTTGAATGGCCGCTTCTTGCTGGGCTCTTCCCCGCCACCTTGGGCCTTCTCCTTGTCGCGCCTCTCGTACTCAGCTTTCTGCTGCTCGACGAGATACTCGACGCGCTTGCAGTTGGAGAGATCGTGACCCTTGGTGCGGTGGATCTTACAGTATTGCTTGTCGGAGCTACCCGGCTTGTCGGCCGCCGCCGCAGGGGCAGGCTCCTTGCCGGAGCCGCCAGCCTGCGCTTGCTTGGCGGGGGCCTCCTTGCCGGACTTCTCGACGGCAAGCACCTCCTTCTTGCCCTTCTTTCTGTTGTTCCGCCGCCGGCTCTTCTTTGCCGGGGCGGCGTCATCGCTGTCGCTTCCTCCTGCGCCAGTATCCTCCCCGGGGAGTCTCCTCCCCTCTTCCGCGCGCGTGCACTTGTCAGCAAGAGCGTAGAGCTCGCTGACATCCCGAATCTTCGTCATCGCCATCTCCTCACGCATGCGGCGGTTACGCACGTTCTGATGGAACGCGCTGATAACCGCGGCAGGGTGAACGTCAGGGATGTTTTGCTGCACCCGGCTGAAGCGTTGGATATACTTGCGCAGGGTCTCGCCTTCCTTCTGGGCCAAGATATGGAGATCGCTCTCCTGGCCATGGGGTTTGTGGCCGCCGGTGAAGGCGCCAACAAACTGGTGGCAAAGGTCGGCCCAAGAAGAGATGGAACCTTCCGGCAAGTGCATGAGCCATGAACGGACGTTCGGCTTTAGCACGAGCGGGAAGTAATTCGCCAAGATCTTCTCGTCGCGCCCCCCGGCAGCTTGCACTGCGATGGTGTAGACGCTGAGAAACTCCGAGGGGTGCGTCTTGCCGTCGTACTTCTCCGGTACGTCGGGCTTGAAGTTCTTCATGCTGGGCCACTGGACGCGCCGCAGCTCGCGGGTGAACGCAGGGCAGCCTGCCGCGTACGGCAAGTCGCCTGGCTCACCGGGCGCGTGCGCGTCGACAGTGTTCCCAGCTCTCTTGTCAGATTGTCGCCGAGCTTCTCGGCGGCGCTCGATTGTAGTCCGAGCGTCTTCTTCTCGCCGGTCGTCGAGGACCTGGCGCTGGTCCTGACGGGCCCGCGGGTCCGACGAGGCTGTGGAGCCGTCGTCGGGGTTGTTCCGGCGGGGCGGCGTCTTCTGCTTCTGCGGCGGGGAATGCACGCTTGTCGCACCCCCGGCAGTCTTGTTACCGTCAGCCTTCGTCTTCTCAGCTTGCCGCGGCCGCGAGGTCGACGGCTGTTGTGGAGAATCGTTGTTGGCGAAGTCTATCAGGCTTCGGATGGTAGCCCTCCATTCTTCGGCCTTGTCGGCCGCTGGAGGAAAGTCGAGGAGCAGTTGCGCCCTTGCGAGCGCTTCTGCTGGAGTGGAGGGGAACGCGGGCGAGCGGTGCGAGGAGCGGGATACGCTCGGACTTCTAACAACGTTAGAAGGAGCGGGGTCCCGCGCCGGTGCCTTCGCTTTACTTGTGCCCGGACGGGGGTCCGGGGCGTCCCGCGAGCCTCCGGTTTGGCCTTGCCCCAGCAAGCGGATACCACCTCCCGTGGTATGGCGCTGCTGGGTCGTCGTGTGCTGAGATGGACGCGGCGCGTCCACGGAGACCGAGGTTCGGTCGTCCGTCCTGTTCTTGGATCTGGTGGCGCCGTGAGTGTCCTCACCGGCGGCCACCCTTCCGACGGCATCTCCCTCGCCCACCGTTGGCTCTGGTGGCAGCGGGTGAGACGCAGACGGGCCTCCGACCTCCGAAGCTTTCTTCTTCGGGGCCATGGAGTTGTCGCTGATGAGGTTGCTGATGAAGCTGGAGAGGTTGATGAAGAATGCGCCCGCGCGAACGCCGGATCAGGTTCGCACAACCTCGACGCCCCCTACCTGGCGCGCCAAAGATGTCGGGGGAAACTGTCCGCCACGAACACCTATGGGACCGGAGCCCCTTGTCTGTGCGGTACGAGGGCGGAGGGAGCACAAAGAGCAGATCGTAGCGAGCACGCGGGCAGTTTTACCCAGGTTCGGGCCGCGGTAGACGCGTAAAACCCTACTCCTGCTTGGTTGTATATTGAGTTTGAGCGCTCGGGAGCTTGAAGAAGCAGCTACACCGAGCGCGAGAGTGATCTAGGTTCCGAACCCCCTCCACGTTGTGCATGGGCCTCCTTTTATAGTGCAAAGGGGTCACCGACAGGTGTCAACGTAGGAGAAAGGGGTAAAAATGTAAAAGAGGTGGTAGTTGTAACAGTGGAGCTATAGTACAGAACAGTGGTCTATACCTACTTTAACAGTGGGGGACAAGGGTATTTAATGCCCGTCGCCGTCGACCCCAAAAGCTCCCGCCCTGGCGTCTCCGTCTGCCACGGCGATGGATCCACCGCCGTGGAGTGCCACCGTGTACCCCAGGCTGCACAGCCATCCGCCACGCGTCCCTGGATAGGCCCCAGGGCGACGCGTGGGCCGATGAGCTAGAGCGCGGGCACACAGCGCAGTCTTCCCGGCAAGCACCTTGCCGGGGCCTTGATCTTGCCGGGCCCGGGAACTTGTCGCTCCCCGGGCCCCTTGCCGGGGCGCATATAGCGCCGAGGCGTTGTCTTCTAATCTTCCTGGCAAGCTCCTCTTGCCAGGGCCTTGTGGTTAGCGGGGCAGTCTTGAGCCTGGTACGGCCTTCCCGGCAAGCTCCTCTTGCCGGGGTCTTGGTCTTATGTCTTGTATACTTTGTTTTTGAATGGTTTAATAGGGAGCAGGAAGGTCTCCGGCGAGCACGCAGTAAACCCTGCCACGGGAAGCTGCAACTGCCCGTGCACAAGTTGGGGTACTGAGGCACCCCTACCTTAGTACACCGACAAGCACTAATAATATTAGGATATATCTTCTTTTCATCAAGATAAACATACTTAAGATTATCAGGCAAAGGTTTAAGTTCGAACACGGGTCACCCTTGGGTGGAGGAGGATCCCCTAGGATTTCAACAGGCAAGTTGTTTTTCAGTACGGGTCCTTGTGTAAGGAATATTTCATCTATCTCCCTTCTCTTATTCATATGCATATCATTTTCGTGGTCTAGCAAGTATTGTTCTAAAGGATCATTAGTTGGCACGGCAATAGAAGCAAGACCAATAATTTCATCTTTACTGGGTGGTGCCTTTTCAAGGGGTTGTCTACGGAATTTAGCAAAGTTAAAATCATGAGACATATCCCCTAATCCTATAGTGACAACATCTTTCACGCAGTCTATCTTGGCATTAACAGTATTCAAGAAGGGTCTACCAAATATAATGGGACAGAATGCATCTTGTGGGGAACTAAGAACAAGAAAATCAGCAGGGTATTTAACCTTCCCACACAAGACTTCAATATCTCTAACAATCCCAACTGGTGAAATAGTATCTCTATTTGCAAGCATAATAGTGACATCAATCCCTTCTAACTCAATAGGTGCAATATCATGCATAATTTCGTTATACAGATCAAGAGGGATAATACTTGCACTAGCACCTACGTCACATAAACCATGATAGGAATGATCTCCTATTTTGACAGAGATAACAGGCAGGCCTACAACCGATTTATGTCTATTCCTAGCATTGGGTTTGGCTATTCTAGCAGACTCTTCTTGTAGGTAAATAACATGTCCATCTAAATCTTCTACCAAGAGATCTTTAACTATAGCAACACTAGTTTCAACTTTAATTTGCTCAGAGGGTGTAGGTGTCCTAGTATTACTCTTACGAACTACAGTTGAAGCTTGAGCATGATCCTTTTTCCTAACAGGGAAAGGTGGTTTCTCAACATAAGCGGTAGGTATAACAGGATCAACATTATAAGTGATAATCTTTTCTTCAACTATAATAGGTTCAACTACTTTTACTTCAATAGGGGGATGGTATTTAAACCACTTCTCCTTGGGGATATCAACATGAGTAGCAAAAGATTCATAGAAAGAAGCTACTATCTCAGAGTCAAGTCCATATTTAGTGCTAAACTCACGGAAAACATCGGTATCCATAAAAGCTTTAACACAATCGAACTTAGGGGTCATGCCTGACTCCTTACCTTCCTCGAGATCCCAATCTTCAGAGTTGTGCTTAATTCTTTCCAATAAATCCCATTTGAAGTCAATAGTCTTCGTCATATAAGAGCCATAACAAGAAGTATCGAGCATGGATCAATTATTATGAGAAAGCCGAGCATAAAAAATTTGAATGATCATTTCTCTTGAGAGCTCATGATTGAGGCATGAATATAACATTGACTTAAGCCTCCCCCAAGATTGAGCGATGCTTTATCCTTCGTGAGGCCAGAAATTATAAATATAATTACGATCACGATGAACCTGGTGCATAGGGTAGAACTTCTGATGAAATTCCAACTTCAGACGATTATAGCTCCATGATCCCATATCATCGCATAGCCTGAACCATGTCAATGCATATCCCTTCAAAGATAAAGGGAAGACCTTCTTCTTGATAACATCCTCGGGCATACCTCCAAGCTTAAATAAACCACAAACTTCATCCACATAGATTTGATGTAAATCGGGATGCAGTGTTCCGTCTCCTATAAAGGGATTTTCAAGCAGTTTCTCTATCATACCCGAAGGAATCTCAAAGCAAACATTTTAAATAGGTGCAGTAGGTTGAGGAGCAACTCTTTGCTCTTCTGGTCGGGGTGAACATACCCCGAACAAGCCCCTTAAAGGATTTTGAGCCATAGTAACAAGTGACAATAAATTTCAGCAAACTATATAAATTTTTCCTTACCAAAGGCGCTTCACTCCACGGCAACGGCGCCAGAAAAGAGTCTTGATGACCCACAAGTGTAGGGGATCTATCGTAGTCCTTTCGATAAGTAAGAGTGTCGAACCCAACGAGGAGCAGAAGGAAATGGTAGGCTGTTTTCAGTAAGGTATTTTCTGCAAGCACTGAAATTATAGGTAAGAGATAGTTGTGTGATAAGGTAATTGGTAGCAAGTGACAAAAGGTAAAAGTAAATAAGGTGCACCAAGGTGGCCCAATCCTTTTTGCAGCAAAGGACAAGCCTGAACAAACTCTTATATAAGGTAAAGCGCTCCCGAGGACACATGGGAATTATTGTCAAGCTAATTTTCATCACGATCGTCTGATTCACGTTCGGTACTTTGATAATTTGGTATGTGGGTGGACGGGTGCTTGGGTGCTGTCCTTACTTGGACAAGCCTCCCACTTATGATTAACCTCTAATGCAAGCATCCGCAACTACAAAAGAAGTATTAAGGTAAACCTAACCATAGCTTCAAACATATGATTCCAAATCAGCCCCTTACGAAGCAACGCATAAACTAGGGTTTAAGCTTCTGTCACTCTAGCAACCCATCATCTACTTATTACTTCCCAATGCCTTCCTCTAGGCCCAAATAATGGTGAAGTGTCATGTAGTCGACGTTCACATGACACCACTAGAGGAGAGACAACATACATCTCATAAAAATATCGAATGAAGACCAAACTTAGATGACTACTAATAGCAAGACTTCTCCCATGTCCCCAGGAACAAAAGTAACTACTCACAAGACATAATATTTTTCATGATCAGAGGGGTATTAATATGCATAATGGATCTGAACATATGATCTTCCACCAAATAAACCAACTAGCATCAACTACAAGGAGTAATCAACACTACTAGCAACCCACAGGTACCAATCTGAGGTTTGGGTACAAAGATTGGATACATGAGATGAACTAGGGTTTGAGAGGAGATGGTGCTGGTGAAGATGTTGATGAAGATAGCCCTCCCCAAGATGGGAGAGTTGTTGGTGATGACGGCGGTGACGATTTCCCCCTCCCGGAGGGAAGTATCCCTGGCAGAACAACTCTGCCGGAACCCTAGATTGGTTTCCGCCTTGGTTCCGCCTCGAGACGGCGGCGTCTGGTCCCAAAAGCCTCCTTATCATTTTTTCCAGGTCAAAACACCTCATATAGGAGAAGAAGGGCATCGGGGGCCTGCCGGCTGGCCCACAAGGCAGGGGCGCGCCCCCCCACCCTCGTGGACAGCCGGTGGCCCCGCTCGTGGGTTTCTTTCGCCAGATATTTTTTATATTTTCCGAAACGATCTTCTATTGAGTTTCAAGGATTTTGGAGTTGTGCAAAATAGGTATCCAGAGTTTGCACCTTTTCTAGCCCAGAATTCCAGCTGCCGGCATTCTCCCTCTTCTTGTGAACCTTGTAAAATAAGAGAGAAAAGGCATAAGTATTGTGACAAAACATGTAACAACAACCCATAATGCAATAAATATCAACATATAAGCATGATGCAAAATTGACGTATCATGGAGCTGGGCTGGCGTGCTGCTGGGCCGAGGGGAAGCCGGGGCCCAAGCTGGAGCTGGCTGCGCTGGGCTGCTGCTGCGCTGCTGTTGGCTTTTCTTTTTCCATTTTCATTAGGTAGAAAACAAAAGAAAAGCCCAGGTCAAAAGAAAATGAATTAGGAGGAAATAAAATATTCCCTAGCTCCTGGAATTATACCCTATTTTATAAAAATGAGTTGGGCATTTTTAGAGGTAGAAAAATAAAACTAGTTTGAATATGGTTCAAACTTCTGTCATTTTTGAACCTGACCAAAACACTTCCAAATAGGTTGAGGTTTTGCAAGGTCACTTACGACAAGGTACCAAAGAAGTTGGGAGGAGATGGACATTTAAAAGAAGAGGGAAGGGGAAGTGGTGCAAGTTGAAAGGGTTTAAGGTAAGGGCATGAACTTGCATCAAATCACTCTAGCAAGAGCAAGGAAGCTCACTAGATCTAACAAGGATGAGAAAGCACAATGGAAATATGAAATGCCATATGATGACCATGATGCAATGATGATGATGAAGCAATGCATGAATGCTTAAAGAAAGAAACATGACAATGCAATGACAAAACATAATTGAAAATAACCCCCAAGGAAAGGACAAGAATCAAATGGTAAATGTGTATATTGCCATATAAGGAAGTATTACATTTGGGGTGTTACAGGAGGTGCCATATGACAGGTGCTACAATGGTAAAGAGATGGCACTTGACAAAATATATGGCAAGTACAGTGATAGTTTCCAACTTCTTTATTCTTTCAAAGCTGAAGTGGAGAGGGCATCACCAGGCAGTCTTGTAGAAATTGACAGGCACACAGTTGAGTATCAAATTAAAGGCAAGAAGTATTACAAGGAGTGTTTTAGAAGGGTGTTTGTTTGCTTCAAAGCTTGATAGGCACACAGACTTGTTTCAGTTTTCATTAGTTCATATCTTAAAGATTGTATTATGTTTGAACTTGTTTTAGTCCTATAAAGAATTATATAAGAGGAGCAGAGAGGGGAGCTTCTCCAAGGTGTTGCAAGAAGAAGAAAAATGTACCAGCAACAACATTTTGCTAAGTTACTAGAAGCAGTGTTGACAGCAAGGGTGTCTCTCCACCCAAAAAAGCAGCAACAATAGTTCAAGCTCCACCCAGTGCCCCCAATCCAGCAAAGAACACTAGAAGCAAGGCAAAGCTGGCTCCAAACCCAGCCAAGAACACTAGGAGCAAGAAAATTCAGTTTTAGTACTGTTACTAGATAAAACTGGTTATGCACTTGATATTGTTGTGTGTGCACTGTGATAGTCAGTACTTTTATGTTCTTAGTGCTTTATGCACTAGTTATGCCCAGTGTTTGGTACATTTGTGATGTTCAACTTCTTAATGCTTTGTGTCCACTATGGTGTTTACTAATTTGTTGCTGATCTAATTTGGCATAGTTTTGTCATTGACGTCATTGTTGGAAATATGCCCTAGAGGCAATAATAAAAGAGTTATTATTATATTTCCTTGTTCATGATAATCGTTTATTATCCATGCTATAACTGTATTGATTGGAAACTCAGATACACGTGTGGATGAATAGACAGACTTTGTGTCCCTAGTGTGCCTCTACAGGACTAGCTCGTTGATCAAAGATGACCGCGGTTTCCAGGTCATAAGACATGAGTTGTCATTTGATAACGGGATCACATCATTAGGAGAATGATGTGATGGACGAGACCCAAACGTTAACATAGCTTTTGATCGTGTCAGTTATCGCTATAGTTTTCTGCATGTCAAGTATAAGTTCCTATGACCATGAGATCATGTAACTCACTGACACCGTAGGAGTGCTTTGTGTGTGCCAAACGTCGCAACGTAACTGGGTGACTATAAAGGTACTCTACAGGTATCTCCGAGGGTGTCTGTTGAGTTGACATGGATCGAGACTGGGATTTGTCACTCCGTGTGACGGAGAGGTATCTCCGGGCCCACTCGGTAATACGTCATCTCAATGAGCTCAAAGTGACTAAGTAGTTGGTAACGGGATTATGTATTACGGTAACGAGTAAAGAGACTTGCCGGTAACGAGATTGAACTAGGTATAGAGATACCGACGATCGAATCTCGGGCAAGTAACATACCGACGAGACAAAGGGAACTGTATACGGGATTGCCTGAATCCTTGACATCGTGGTTCATCCGATGAGATCATCGAGAAACATGTAGGAGCCAATATGGGTATCCAGATCCCGCTATTGGTTATTGACCTGGGAGTGTCTCGGTCATGTCTACATGGTTTCCGAACCCGCAGGGTCTACACACTTAACGTTCGATGACGCTAGGGTTGTTAGTGAGAAGAGTGCATGGTTACCGAAGGTTGTTCGGAGTCCCGGATGAGATCCCGGACATGACGAGGGTCTCCGGAATGGTCCGGAGACGAAGATTGATATATAGGATGAAAGGTTTCGGAGTACCGGAAGTGTTCCGGGGAGCATCGGGAAATCGGCGGAATACCGGGAAGGTTTTCGGGGGGTCCGGAAGGTGTTCTGGGCCTATTGGGCCACAAGGGGGGACACCACAGCCCTCAGGGGGCTGTGCGCCCCCCCTGGGCCCTCTCCCCATGCGGCTAAGGGGGTGGGACCCCCTAGGGCTGGCCGCACCCCTTGGGACTTGGGGGGCAAGGCACCTAGGGGGGAAACCCTAGGGCCTGGGCGCCTCCCCCTGCCCTGGCCGCCGCCCCCCTCCCCTTGCCCTGGCCGCCGGCCCCTAGGGGGAAACCCTAGGGCGCCCTAGCCTCTCCACCCCCCCCATATATAGTGGGGCAAAGGGAGGGCAGCCAACACAGTTCGTGCCTCGGTGCTGCCCTCCCTCTCCCGTCATATCTTCTTCTCCCGCGGTGCTTAGGCGAAGCCCTGCTGGAGTTCTTCTCCACCATCACCACCACGCCGTCGTGCTGCCGGTTCTCCATCAACCTCTCCTCCACCCCTTGCTGGATCAAGAAGGAGGAGACGTCCCCGAGCCGTACGTGTGAAGAACGCGGAGGCACCGTTGCTTCGGTGCTAGGTCTTCGGCGATCTGAATCGCGACGAGTACGACTCCATCATCCGCGTTCATAACGCTTCCGCTTAGCGATCTACAAGGGTACGTAGATCACACTCCTTCCTCGTAGTTGCATCTACTAGATTGATCTTGGTGAACGGTAGGAAAAATTTTTGTTTCCCATGCAACGTTCCCCAACAGAACTGTTGGAAATATGCCCTAGAGGCAATAATAAAAGAGTTATTATTATATTTCCTTGTTCATGATAATCGTTTATTATCCATGCTATAACTGTATTGATTGGAAACTCAGATACACGTGTGGATGAATAGACAGACTTTGTGTCCCTAGTGTGCCTCTACAGGACTAGCTCGTTAATCAAAGATGACCGCGGTTTCCAGGTCATAAGACATGAGTTGTCATTTGATAACGGGATCACATCATTAGGAGAATGATGTGATGGACGAGACCCAAACGTTAACATAGCTTTTGATCGTGTCAGTTATCGCTATAGTTTTCTGCATGTCAAGTATAAGTTCCTATGACCATGAGATCATGTAACTCACTGACACCGTAGGAGTGCTTTGTGTGTGCCAAACGTCGCAACGTAACTGGGTGACTATAAAGGTACTCTACAGGTATCTCCGAGGGTGTCTGTTGAGTTGACATGGATCGAGACTGGGATTTGTCACTCCGTGTGACGGAGAGGTATCTCCGGGCCCACTCGGTAATACGTCATCTCAATGAGCTCAAAGTGACTAAGTAGTTGGTCACGGGATTATGTATTACGGTAACGAGTAAAGAGACTTGCCGGTAACGAGATTGGACTAGGTATAGAGATACCGACGATCGAATCTCGGGCAAGTAACATACCGACGAGACAAAGGGAACTGTATACGGGATTGCCTGAATCCTTGACATCGTGGTTCATCCGATGAGATCATCGAGAAACATGTAGGAGCCAATATGGGTATCCAGATCCCGCTATTGGTTATTGACCTGGGAGTGTCTCGGTCATGTCTACATGGTTTCCGAACCCGCAGGGTCTACACACTTAACGTTCGGTGACGCTAGGGTTGTTAGTGAGAAGAGTGCATGGTTACCGAAGGTTGTTCGGAGTCCCGGATGAGATCCCGGACATGACGAGGGTCTCCGGAATGGTCCGGAGACGAAGATTGATATATAGGATGAAAGGTTTCGGAGTACCGGAAGTGTTCCGGGGAGCATCGGGAAATCGGCGGAGTACCGGGAAGGTTTTCGGGGGGTCCGGAAGGTGTTCTGGGCCTATTGGGCCACAAGGGGGGACACCACAGCCCTCACGGGGCTGTGCGCCCCCCCTGGGCCCTCTCCCCATGCGGCTAAGGGGGTGGGACCCCCTAGGGCTGGCCGCACCCCTTGGGCTTGGGGGGCAAGGCACCTAGGGGGGAAACCCTAGGGCCTGGGCGCCTCCCCCTGCCCTGGCCGCCGCCCCTCCTCCCCTTGCCCTGGCCGCCGGCCCCTAGGGGGAAACCCTAGGGCGCCCTAGCCTCTCCACCCCCCCTATATATAGTGGGGCAAAGGGAGGGCAGCCAACACAGTTCGTGCCTCGGTGCTGCCCTCCCTCTCCCGTCATATCTTCTTCTCCCGCGGTGCTTAGGCGAAGCCCTGCTGGAGTTCTTCTCCACCATCACCACCACGCCGTCGTGCTGCCGGTTCTCCATCAACCTCTCCTCCACCCCTTGCTGGATCAAGAAGGAGGAGACGTCCCCGAGCCGTACGTGTGAAGAACGCGGAGGCACCGTTGCTTCGGTGCTAGGTCTTCGGCGATCTGAATCGCGACGAGTACGACTCCATCATCCGCGTTCATAACGCTTCCGCTTAGCGATCTACAAGGGTACGTAGATCACACTCCTTCCTCGTAGTTGCATCTACTAGATTGATCTTGGTGAACGGTAGGAAAAATTTTTGTTTCCCATGCAACGTTCCCCAACAGCTGTTGGAAATATGCCCTAGAGGCAATAATAAAAGAGTTATTATTATATTTCCTTGTTCATGATAATCGTTTATTATCCATGCTATAACTGTATTGATTGGAAACTCAGATACACGTGTGGATGAATAGACAGACTTTGTGTCCCTAGTGTGCCTCTACAGGACTAGCTCGTTGATCAAAGATGACCGCGGTTTCCAGGTCATAAGGCATGAGTTGTCATTTGATAACGGGATCACATCATTAGGAGAATGATGTGATGGACGAGACCCAAACGTTAACATAGCTTTTGATCGTGTCAGTTATCGCTATAGTTTTCTGCATGTCAAGTATAAGTTCCTATGACCATGAGATCATGTAACTCACTGACACCGTAGGAGTGCTTTGTGTGTGCCAAACGTCGCAACGTAACTGGGTGACTATAAAGGTACTCTACAGGTATCTCCGAGGGTGTCTGTTGAGTTGACATGGATCGAGACTGGGATTTGTCACTCCGTGTGACGGAGAGGTATCTCCGGGCCCACTCGGTAATACGTCATCTCAATGAGCTAAAAGTGACTAAGTAGTTGGTCACGGGATTATGTATTACGGTAACGAGTAAAGAGACTTGCCGGTAACGAGATTGAACTAGGTATAGAGATACCGACGATCGAATCTCGGGCAAGTAACATACCGACGAGACAAAGGGAACTGTATACGGGATTGCCTGAATCCTTGACATCGTGGTTCATCCGATGAGATCATCGAGAAACATGTAGGAGCCAATATGGGTATCCAGATCCCGCTATTGGTTATTGACCTGGGAATGTCTCGGTCATGTCTACATAGTTTCCGAACCCGCAGGGTCTACACACTTAACGTTCGGTGACGCTAGGGTTGTTAGTGAGAAGAGTGCATGGTTACCGAAGGTTGTTCGGAGTCCCGGATGAGATCCCGGACATGACGAGGGTCTCCGGAATGGTCCGGAGACGAAGATTGATATATAGGATGAAGGGTTTCGGAGTACCGGAAGTGTTCCGGGGAGCATCGGGAAATCGGCGGAGTACCGGGAAGGTTTTCGGGGGGTCCGGAAGGTGTTCTGGGCCTATTGGGCCACAAAGGGGGACACCACAGCCCTCAGGGGGCTGTGCGCCCCCCCTGGGCCCTCTCCCCATGCGGCTAAGGGGGTGGGACCCCCTAGGGCTGGCCGCACCCCTTGGGACTTGGGGGGCAAGGCACCTAGGGGGGAAACCCTAGGGCCTGGGCGCCTCCCCCTGCCCTGGCCGCCGCCCCCCTCCCCTTGCCCTGGCCGCCGGCCCCTAGGGGGAAACCCTAGGGCGCCCTAGCCTCTCCACCCCCCCTATATATAGTGGGGCAAAGGGAGGGCAGCCAACACAGTTCGTGCCTCGGTGCTGCCCTCCCTGTCCCATCATATCTTCTCCTCCCGCAGTGCTTAGGCGAAGCCCTGCCGGAGTTCTTCTCCACCATCACCACCACGCCGTCGTGCTGCCGGTTCTCCATCAACCTCTCCTCCACCCCTTGCTGGATCAAGAAGGAGGAGACGTCCCCGAGCCGTACGTGTGAAGAACGCGGAGGCACCGTTGTTTCGGTGCTAGGTCTTCGGCGATCTGAATCGCGACGAGTACGACTCCATCATCCGCGTTCATAACGCTTCCGCTTAGCGATCTACAAGGGTACGTAGATCACACTCCCCTCTCGTAGTTGCTTCTACTAGATTGATCTTGGTGAACGGTAGGAAAATTTTTGTTTCCCATGCAACGTTCCCCAACAGTCATCGATGACAAAAAATACATCTACTTTGGCACACTTTGGTCTACTTATAGGACATCTCAACTAGCATCTACTTTGCATCCATCCACACTATCATCTAGTTTGCAGGAAAAAAATAGCACGTTCATATTGACCACAACAGTGCATCATCATCTTCAAATACATCATACTAGGTTGTACCATTCTATCAACAAGCAAAAACTGATACAACTACAACACAAACAGCAGTACAACACAAATTCCTACAAACAACAATGCTAAAAGAAGCATCATCTCATCTCTTCCTATCAACTTCTTCTTCAAAACAAGATTCTTCGTTGACAGCTCAAGGTTTTCCTACTTCAAATTGTGACTTTTGATCCAACTCTGTTCTACCTCTGCTGCAGGTCTTCAAAAGCCAGGGCAACACACAACGAAGGAGGAGGATCAACCCAAACCACCCACTGACACTCCTGTGGTAACTGATTGCACATCACATTAACCAAAAATTAGATATTTCAGAAACAATACTAAAAGATGCTCAAATTCACAAACTCTTACATCTAAGGGACACCCTAAGAAACGGCGGCCAATGCTTGCCCCTCCCCAGGAAACATGGCGGGCAGGAACAAGGCTATGACCAGGGCAACGATGCTTTGAACGATACTCCAATCCACAATAGGTGTCATCGGGAAGATAGAACTCGAAGACAAGCTGCACAATCCCGACCTCATCAACCTAAACCAAATGGAAGGGAAGGAAGGTCAAAATTTCCCCCAAATATCACAAACCCTAGAAACCCTAGAACGAATTGGGGGTGGAGGAAGGCGCACAAGCTGATGTTCACTTACCTCACCGGGAGCCTGCGGCTAGTTGGATGAGCCCGAGCTCGCCGTGATGGGCTGCTCCATCCTCTTCCTTGTTGGGCCTTGCATCGCTGATTTTATCCTTTGTTTTGCTCAGCACGAGCTCACTGAGGACGAAAGGGTACTAAGTGTAGCATCGACAGGGGAAAAATGTCCCAAATCTAGTGTCGCTTACGGTCAAACGACACTGACTGAACGGAGCTGTGCCGGAAGGGCAAAAGCACAAGACAAGCAAACTGAGTTGGGCAAGACCGCGTGTTTTCCAAAAGTAGGGGCAATCCTGACGAGTGGTACCCAACTAAGGGCATAAAACCGATTATCCCTATTATAAAATAGTGTTTTACTACATCATTGTGCAATTGTTGTTTAGCTTCTAATATTAACTTCGTGCTTTTTTGGTACATATGTCATTGGTAAAGATCCACACTTCGACCCTTTCTGTGTATGGGGCAATGGGATATTGATGAACTAGCATCAAGAGAGGAAGCTGATAAAAATTGTTAGTAAAATGGGTCAAAAGATGGCAATTAAACTATTTATTTACACTTTATCCAAGACAACAGCGAACTACAGGATGGTAAGTAAGAACTCTACAGCCTTCTTTTTACTGCATATAATGAGTTGTGTTAGATTACAATGTTGAATCTTCTTCCTTTGCAGTGGTTCCCAAAGCAGTTTACTGAAGATTACCTCTCAAACTACATGATTGGTGGGCATGCAAAGGTTAAAGTATTTCTACCAGAACATGATGGTTATCTAGATGCTTTCATGAAGACCGTGCAGGATGGGTGGTCGGCCATCACAAGGGGTTGGACTAGAGTCATGTGTGCCTTCTGCATGGAGGAGGGCACAATATGGGCATTCCACTTCACCTTGTTCAGCAACCAGAATGAATTTCGCCTCTTTCTTTACCTTCTTTAATAGTACAAGTATATAAATGTGGTTCATCATTCTTTATTTGGTTCTTATGTAATTCTTGAACATATGTACTTATGAATCGAATAATTCATTGGTTGTTTGAACCTGATGGATGTGAATAAAGCTATAGCATACATTCAAATTCAAATCTGGTAAAATTTGAAATAGTAGCAATTAAATTATGGTGAAATTATGCTCTCCCGGTCGTTACGGCACATACAGTTGGTAAAACTGAAACATTTGCGATATACATCATAATCTGACACGGTTCACAGAAAGGAAATGTGTGCAAGCATGCACACAGTGCCGTTTGCAAAGCATGTACGATGTCAGACAATATCACAAACGGTGCGGGCAAACTAAACGTATGTGATAGTTGCCTTATCGTACATGATTCACAACCATCAACTGTTTCTGATGTGGTATTAATCTTAAACATTGCACCACAGAATAGCGTGTGAGATGTCGTGTACGATGATGTTACGACGGTCCGACGTTTAGTAATCATGTCCGACACTCGTACGACGATTAGCTAACCTTCTTAATTAGTTATCGCATACGGTTTGGGAAAAGCGAATGTGTGTGATTGTCTGCTTATCATACACGTTCTATAATCGTGAACCATTTGTGATGGGCCGCGCATCATAAACATAGCACCATAGGATACCGACTGCGATGGCAATGCGAGCACAAATGAGTTGAAAGGATGCATCCTTTGGGTGGCTCCCTATCCCCGACGGTTTCTGGGTCATGTGGAAAGGACCCCCCCCCTGTCGCAATCACTCACTTGGTAACGGTTCCAAATGCCATCGCATAAAGGGGTTAAAAACCGTTTGTATACCACCTTACTGTACCAATGAGGGTCAATCTCATTGTGGTCATATATGTACCATCATTATGTCGGTGCATTCCAGGGTGGCTATAAAGCCCCCTGGGAAGCCTAATGGCTTGTATGTGTTGCCAGTTGCCACAGAAGCTCGATGAGACCCTTCGTAAGTTCATTTAGAGGTTCAGTCGGGTACATCCCAACATTCCTGACGTGGAGCATGTTGTCGTCATAGCCGCCTTCCACAACAACATGCACAATCTTAGAATACGCAAGATGATGAACATCTGATAATTGAGAACCATTGATGAGTTGTACTCTCTCACTGACAAGTGCGCCCGAGCTAAGGAAGAAAGGAGAATTCCCGGGGAAGATGTCATTGACATCAATTCTGAAGAGGATGAAACTACTCCTCTGAAGAAAGCTGACGGGAAGTGCCCCAAGAAGCACAAGCACAAGGCCATGCTGGTAGTACAAGGCACTGGCAGCAAGAATACCAAGATAGGCGACGCCAACAAGCAAGTTGCTATCTGCACATGTGGTCAGGTTGCTACGAGATAAAAGCCTGACGGTCCTTACTGCAAGATCCACCGCACAACTAGCGGTGACCTTAATAAGTGTAGCCAAGTAGAAGTCCTTGCTGAGAAGCAAAAGCAAAATATGGAAAGTGTGACAAAGAGAAGAAGGCCCAAGACGGTGTTGGTGGCGCCTACAAGAAAAATCGGGGTACCCGTGGGGCCTGACGCGGGAAGGTGGAAAGCACAAGGAGAGGACCGTTCCTGGCCGTGACAAGAAAGAGGATGAAGAAGAGTGAGGAGATCAAGATGAGGATGATTCTAAACAAGGATCCAGAACATGGTTGATTGTGCTTACATTGATGGAGGTATATCTTTGCACTCCTCTCACCGGTAGCTCAAGCAATGTTCCTCGGAGATTAATGCAGCAGAGCTGGAGATAGACTCAGAAGCCTCTAAGTGGCCACACATTCCCATCATATTTGATGCGAGCACCATCCAGATCACACGACTAGTGTTGGTAGTTTGCCATTGTTGGTACACCAAAATTTGCAACATTAAGGTATCAAATAAGTTTGTGGATGGCAGCGCAAGTCTCAACTTGATCTCCCCTGCGGTGATCAAGAATATGCAAATCCCCTATGAGGACCTCGAAACGGTAATGTTTTAATGGGTGAACCCGAGAAGGTTTCAATGGGTGAACCCGAGAAGGTTTCAATGGGTGAACCTAGGAAGGACCAAGCCGAAGGGGCGGATCACTTTGCCACCACATTTGGTGATCCACTCAACTACAGAACTAGGAAG
The DNA here is from genome assembly GCA_902687465.1 of Secale cereale. NCBI lineage: Eukaryota > Viridiplantae > Streptophyta > Magnoliopsida > Poales > Poaceae > Secale > Secale cereale. The sequence continues at coordinate 325,315,527 of LR738709.1, forward strand.
ATAGTATTTGATGTCGTCAAGTTCCCACTACCCTACAATGGCATATTGGGCCACCCTACCTTGGCCAAGTTCATGGCATTATCTCACTATGCTAACAATATGCTGGAGAAGCCATGGCCCATGGAGGTGATCACAATCCATTTTGACACGAAGGATGAAGTGATCTGCATGGACAAGCTGTACCGGGAAGTTGTTGCAGCATCTATCGGTGAATCACCATCTATTGCTGATAAGGTTTCCGAGATGCAGACCCAGGAGCAGTGCAAGAATTATGTTGGAAGACCCCCGGGAAGCGCGTCGTGGAGTGTAGCATGCCCAATGAGGAAGGTGGAATGATGACCCACAAGTATAAGGAATCTATCGTACTCCTTTTGATAAGTAAGAGTGGCGAACCCAACGAGGAGCAGAAGGAAATGATAAGCAGTTTTCAGTAAGGTATTCTCTGCAAGCACTAAAATTATCGGTAACAGGTAGTTTTGTGATAAGGTAATTTGTAACGAGCAACAAGTAACAAAAGTAAACAAGGTGCAGCAAGGTGTCCCAATCCATTTTGTAGCAAAGGACAAGCCTGGACAAACTCTTATATAAGGAAAAGTGCTCCCGAGGACACATGGGAATTATCGTCAAGCTAGTTTTCATCACGCTCATATGATTCACGTTCGTTACTTTGATAATTTGATATGTGAGTGGACCGGTGCTTGGGTACTGCCCTTCCTTGGATAAGCATACCACTTATGATTAACGCATCTCACAAGCATCCACAACTACGAAAGAAGAATTAAGGTAAACCTAACCATAGCATGAAACATATGGATCCAAATGAGCCCCTTACGAAGCAACGCATAAACTAGGGTTTAAGCTTCTGTCACTGTAGCAACCCATCATCTACTTAATACTTCCCAATGCCTTCCTCTGGGCCGAAACAGTGGTGAAGTGTCATGTAGTCGACGTTCACATAACACCACTAGAGGAAAGACAACATACATCTCATCAAAATATCAAATGAATACCAAATTCACATGACTACTTATAACAAGACTTCTCCCATGTCCTCAAGAACAAATGTAACTACTCACAAATCATGTTCACGTTCATAATCAGAGGGGTATTATTGTGCATAAAGGATCTGAACATATAATCTTCCACCGAATAAACCAACTAGCATCAACTACAAAGAGTAATCAACACTACTAGCAACCCACATGTACCAATCTAAGGTTTTGAGACAAAAATCGGATACAAGAGATGAACTAGGGTTTGAGAGGAGATGGTGCCGGTGAAGATGTTGATGGAGATTGACCCCCTACCGGTGAGAGGATCGATGATGATGACGATGGTGACGATATCCCCCTCCCGGAGGGATGTTTCCCTGGCAGAATAGCTCCGCCGGAGCCCTAGATTGGTTCCGCCAAGGTTCCGCCTCGAGACGGCAGCGCTTCATCCCGAAAGCTTTCTTCTTATTTTTTAGGGCAAAAGACACCTTATATCAGAAGATGGGCACCGGGGGGCTTCCAGGTGGCCCACGAGGAAGGGGAGCGCGCCTAGGGGGGTAGGGCACACCCTACACCCTCGTGGACGGTGGGTGGCCCCCTCTGGTGCTTTCTTCACCCAATATTTTTAATATATTCCAAAGCTGACTTTCGTGGAGTTTCAGAACTTTTGGAGTTGTATAGAATAGTTCTCTAATATTTTCTCATTTTCCAGCCTAGAATTCCAGCTATTGGCATACTCCCTCTTCATGTAAACCTTGTAAAATAAGAGAGAAAATGCATACGTATTGTGACATAATGTGTAGTAACAACCCATAATGCAATAAATATCGATATAAAAGCATGATGCAAAATGGATGTATCAACTCCCCCAAGCTTAGACCTCGATTGTCCTCAAGCGGAAGCCGATATCGAAAAATATGTCCACATGTTTAGAGATAGAGGTGTTGATAAAATAAAATACGGACATGAGGGCATCATGATCATTCTTAGAATAGCAATATATATATATATATATATATATATATATATATATATATATATATATATATATATATATATATATATATATATATATATATATATATATATATATATATATATATATTGTCATATGATTTCTTATGCTAAAGTAAAAATCTATTCACAATGTAAGTATGAATCAGAAACTTCATTGAAAACTAACAAACTATGATCTTAGTCATTGAAACAATCGCAATTTATCATAACTCCGGAAAGAGTCAATATAAGAGCTTTTCAGCAAGTCCACATACTCAACTATCATTTAATCTTTCATAATTGCTAACACTCACTCAATACTTATGGGTGTGAAGTTTTAATCGGACACAAAGAAAGATAGGGGCTTATAATTTTGCCTCCCAACCTTTTACCTCTAGGGTAACATCAACAATAATGTGTTATGCAAACTCACATCCAATTGGATATATATATCAGGATCTTTCCAACACATAGTGCTTGCCAAAGGATAAATTGTAAAAAGAAAGGGTGAAGATCACCATGACTCTTGTATAGGGTATAAGACAAAAATAAAAGATAGGCCCTTCGCAGAGGGAAGCAGAGGTTGTCATGTGCTTTTATGGTTGGATGTACAAAATCTTAATGCAAAAGAACGTCACTTTATATTGCCACTTGTGATAGGGACCTTTATTATGCAGTCTGTCGCTTTTATTTCTTCCATATCACAAGCTCGTATAAAGTTTATTTTCTCCACACTAATAGATCATACATATTTAGAGAGCAATTTTTATTGCTTGCAACAATGACAACTTACTTGAAGGATCTTACTTAATCCATAGGTAGATATGGTGGACTCTCATGGCAAAACTGGGTTTAGGGATATTTGGAAGCACAAGTAGTATCTCTACTTGGTGCAAGGAATTTGGCTAGCATGAGGGGGAAAGACAAGCTCAACATGTTGGATGATCCATGATAATATAATTTATTTTGGCTATAAGAAAACATAACCCATTATGTTGTCTTTCTTGTCCAACATCAACCTTTTAGCATGTCATATTTTAATGAGTGCTCACAATCATAAAAGATGTCCAAAATAGTATATTTATATGTGAAAACCTCTCTTCCTTTATTACTTCCTATTAATTGCAACGATGACCAAAACTATATTTGTCAACTCTCAACAACTTTTATTCATCATACTCTTTATATGTGAAGTCATTACTCTACATAAGCTCAATATGATCTCTTTATTTCTTTTTATTCTTTTTTCCCTCAAGATCATAGCAAGATAACCAAGCCCTCGAGTCAAGACTAATCTTTATTATATATAGCTCACAGACTCGATTACATAGATAAGGATCAACGCAAAAACTCAAAGCCAGATCATACTAAACTTTATTCTTCTAGATCAAGATATGACCAAAAGGATAGAACTAAGAAAAACGGTAGAGATAGAAGTGTGATGGTGATACGTTACCGGGGCACCTCCCCCAAGCTTGGCAGTTGCCAAGGGGAGTGCCCATACCCATGTGTTTATGTCTCTTTCTTCAGAGGTAGTGATGTGATATTTTTGGCGATGATGCCCCCTAGGATACGGTTCTCCTCCTCGAGCTTATTGACTTGCTGCTTAAGATCCATTGTTTCCTTCTGGAGTTTACCCGTGACGGCTAAAGCTCCTTTCACCCACGAATGTTGCATAACTGCGGGAGAACAAGTAACACTCTTTTTCATATTTTCTAAGAAATACATCTAGCATTAGGAGGGATGACGGAATTTGGAATTGCTGAGCTCTGGAGTTCCTCCATCATAAATCTGGCTTGGAGACGAGAGGTAACTTCTTAATCTTCCTCCATGGCATGTATCCTTTTCAAGTCGGACTCCGTCTCTTCCTCAGTTGATGGCCCAAAGTGATCGGGATCACTGTTTGCTTTTGGCCATGGTGTCGGGTGAGATACACGGCTCTCCCCGACTGACTCTTGAGAATACATCTTGATCTAATCTGTAGAAGAAACAACTCAAAACAAAAACAGAGGATTGTGTCGTGGTACGGTGGTCAAATCCTTCGGGAGATTATATAACGAATTTTTACCGACCAAAAGAAGTAACGTGCAAGAAAACGGAGTGCGAAGGGCACACGAGGTGCCCACGAGGGAGGGGCGCGCCCAGGGGGTAGGGCGCACCCTCCACCCTCGTGGATGCCTCGTGTCCCTTTCGGACTACTTCTTGTTTTCCTACTTTTTTAAATATTCCAAAACGGAGAAAAAAATGCTATTAGAACTGTTTTGGAGTCGGCTTACTTATCGTACCACATACCTATTCCTTTTCTGAGTCTGAAGTGTGCTAGAAAGTGTCCCTTATGTACTCCTCCGGGGTTACGGTGTCAATAACATTGGTCTCAACATTTATGGGATTACCTGAGATATAATATTTGATTCTTTGACCGTTCACTACCTTCGGATTTGTGCCTTCGAAGTTGTTGATTTTTATGGCACCGGAACGATAGACCTCCTCGATAACGTAAGGACCTTCCCATTTAGAGAGGAGTTTTCCTGCAAAAAATCTCAAAGGAGAGTTGTATAACAAAACATAATCACCTACATTAAACTCACGCTTTTGTATCCTTTTGGCATGCCATCTTTTAACTTTTTCTTTAAACAGTTTGGCATTTTCATAGGCCTGGGTTGTCCACTCATCAAGTGAGCTAATGTCAAATAGTCTCTTCTCACCGGCAAGTTTGAAATCATAATTGAGCTCTTTAATGACCCAATATGCCTTATGTTCTAGTTCGAGAGGCAAGTGACATGCTTTTCCATAAACCATTTTATACAAAGACGTACCCATAGGATTTTTAAATGCAGTTCTATAAGCCCATAATGCATCATCAAGTTTCTGGGACCAATTCTTTCTAGATCTATTAATAGTCTTTTGCAAAATTAATTTAATCTCTCTATGACCCAGTTCTACTTGACCACTTGACTGTGGGTGGTATGGAGATGCAATTCTATGATTAACATCATACTTAGCAAGCATTTTACGAAAAGCACCATGAATAAAATGTGAACCACCATCAGTCATTAAGTATCTAGGGACTCCAAACCTCAGAAAAATAACTTCTTTAAGCATCTTAATAGAGGTGTTATGATCAGCACTACTAGTTGGAATAGCTTCTACCCACTTAGTTACGTAATCAACAGCAACTAAAATATGTGTATACCCATTAGAGGAAGGAAACGATCCCATATAATCAAAGACCCAAACATCAAATGGTTCAATAACCAGTGAATAGTTCATAGGGATTTCTTGACGTCTAGTAATATTACCTATTCTTTGACATTCATCACAAGACAAGACAAACTTACGGGCATCTTTGAAAAGAGTATGCCAATAAAAACCGGATTGCAATACCTTATGTGCAGTTCTATCTCCAGCGTGGTGTCCTCCATAAATCTCGGAGTGACACTTGCGTAGGATCTGTCCCTGTTCATGCTTAGGTACACAACGTCTAATAACACCATCTACTACTTTATAAAGGTGTGGGTCATCCCGGAAGTAATGTCTTAAATCATAGAAAACCTTTTTCTTTTGCTGGTATGTGAAACTAGGTGGTATAAATTTAGCAACAATGTAATTAGCATAATCAGCATACCATGGAGCAGTACGAGAAGCATTTACGACAGCTAATTGTTCATCAGGAAAGCTATCATCAATAAGTAGTGGGTCATCAAGAACATTCTGTAACCTAGATAAGTTGTCTGCAATGGGGTTCTCGGCTCCCTTTCTATCAATAATATGCAAATCAAATTCTTGTAGCAAGAGAACCCATCTAATAAGTCTAGGTTTAGCATCTTTCTTTTCCATAAGATATTTAATAGCAGCATGATTAGTGTGAACAGTTACTTTAGAATCAACAATATAAGGTCTGAACTTATCACAAGCAAATACAACTGCTAAAAATTATTTTTCAGTAGTAGCATAATTTCTCTGTGCACTGTCTAGAGTTTTACTAGCATATTGGATAACATTTAATTTATTATCAACTCTTTGTCCTAGAACATCACCTACAACATAATCACTAGCATCACACATAATTTCAAAGGGTAAATTCCAATCAGGCGGCTGGACAATAGGTGCAGAAATCAAGGCTTTCTTAAATATTTCAAATGCTTCTACACAATCATCATCAAAGACAAAAGGAACATCTTTTTGTAAGAGATTAGTCAGATGCCTAGAAATTTTTGAGAAGTCTTTAATGAACGTCGTATAAAAGCCAGCATGACCAAGGAAACTTCGTATGCCTTTGATGTCCTTAGGACACGTCATCTTTTCAATAGCATCAACATTAGCTTTATCAACTTCAATACCTCTTTCGGAAATTTTATGCCCCGAGACAATACCTTCATTAACCATAAAGTGGCACTTCTCCCAATTCAAGACAAGATTAGTTTCTTCACATCTCTGCAAAACTCGATCAATGTTGCTTAAGAAATCATCAAAAGAAGTTCCATACACGGAGAAATCATCCATGAAAACCTCAACAATATTTTCACAAAAGTCAGAGAATATAGCAGTCATACATCTTTGAAAGGTAGCAGGTGCATTACATAAACCAAAAGGCATACGTCTATAAGCAAAGGTACGGAAAGGGCAAGTAAAAGTGGTCTTTTCCTGATCCTCTTTTGACACATGTATTTGAGAGAAACCAGAATAGCCGCCGAGAAAGAAAAATGTGTATGTTTGGATAATAAATGTAGCATTTTATCAATAAACGGTAAAGGGTAATGATCTTTTCTAGTAGCTTTATTTAATTTGCAGAAATCAATTATCATTATATAACCTGTAACAATTCTTTCTGGGATCAATTCGTCTTTATCATTAGGAACAACAGTAATACCTCCCTTCTTAGGGACACAATGGACATGACTTACCCACTGACTATCAGCAACAGGATAAATTATACCTGCCTCTAGAAGCTTTAGTATTTCATTTCTTACCACTTCTTTGATCTTAGGATTTAACCGTCATTGGTGATCAACAACCGGTTTAGCGTCTTTCTCCAATTTATTTTGTGCTGGCATAGAGTGGGACTATTGCCCTTAAGATCGTCAAGAGTATATCCAATAGCAGCACGGTGCTTCTTTAGAGTTTTCAATAATTTCTCTTCTTCCTGCTCTGAAAGGTTAGCACTAATAATAACAGGATATATCTTCTTTTCATCAATATAAGCATATTTAAGAGTATCAGGTAATGGTTTAAGCTCAAACACGGGATCACCCTTGGGTGGAGGAGGATCTCCTAGGATTTCAACAGGCAAGTTGGGTTTCAATAAAGGTCCCTATTTTAAGAATACTTCATCTATTTCCTTTCTTTCATTCATAAACATATAATTTTCATGGTCAAGTAAATATTGTTCTAAAGGATCATTAGGAGGCACAGCAACAGAAGCAAGACCAATAATTTCATCTTTACTAGGCAATTCTTTATCATGGGGTTGTCTAGAAAATTTAGCAAAATTAAAGTCATGAGACATATCCCCTAAACCAACAGTAACAATATCCTTTTCGCAGTCTATCCTAGCATTAACAGTATTCAAGAAGGGTCTACCAAATATAATGGGACAAAAGTCGTCTTGTGGGGAACCAAGAACAAGAAAATTAGTAGGGTATTTAACTTTCCCACACAAGACTTCAACATATCTAACAATCCCAATTGGTGAAATAGTATCTCTATTGGCAAGCTTAATAGTAACATCAATATCTTCTACCTCAGTCGGTGCAATATCATGCATAATTTCTTTGTGTAAGGAATGAGGTATTGCACTCGCACTAGCACGCATATCGCATAAGCCATGATAACAATGATCTCCTATTTTTACATAAACAAAAGGCATGCCTACAACATGTCTATGTTTATTTTTAGTGTCGGGTCTAGCAATTCTAGCAGCTTCATCACTGAGGTAAATAACATGCCCATCAATATTGTCGACCAAGAGATCCTTAACCATAGCAAAACTAGGTTCAACTTTAATTTGATCAGGGGTTGTAGGTGTTCTAGCATGACTTTTGTTGACCACAGTTGAAGCTTTAGCATGATCCTTTATTCTAGCAGGGAAGGGTGGTTTCTCAATATAAGTGGTAGGAACAATAGGATCAACATTATAAGTGATAGTCTTTTCTTATACTTAAGAGGTTCAACTACTTTTACTTCAATGGGGGGGTGATATTTAACCCACTTCTCCTTAGGGAGATCAACATGAGTAGCAAATGATTCACAGAAGGAAGCTACTATCTCAGAGTCAAGTCCATATTTAGTGCTAAATTCACGAAAAGCATCGGTATCCATAAAAGATTTAACACAATCAAACTTAGGTGTTATACCTGACTCCTTACCTTCGTTGAGATCCCAATCTTCAGAGTTGCGTTTAATTCTTTCCAATAAATCCCATTTGAATTCAATAGTCTTCATCAAAAAGAACCAGTACAAGAAGTATCGGGCGTGGAGCGATTATTGAGAGAAAGCATAGCATAAAATTTTTGAATAATAATTTCTCTTCAGAGCTCATGATTGGGGCATGAATATAACATTGACTTAAGCCTCCCTTAATCTTGAGCGTTACTTTCTCCTTCACGAGGCCAAAATTTATATATATAATTATGATCACGATGAACCAGATACACAGGATAAAACTTCTGATGAAATTCTAGTTTCAATCGGTTGTGGTTCCATGATCTAATATCATCACATAGCCTAAACCATGTCAATGCCTTTCCCTTCAAATATAAAGGGAAGACCTTCTTCTTGATAACATCCTCGGGCATAACTACAAGCTTAAATAATCCACAAACTTCATCCACAAAGATTAGGTACATGTCGGGATGTAATGTTCCATCTCCTGTGAAAGGATTAGCTAGGAGTTTCTCTATCATACCCGAAGGAATTTCAAAGTAAACATTTTCAGTTGGTTCAGTAGGTTGAGGAGCAACTCTTTGCTCTACTAGTCGTGGTGAAGATACCCCGAACAAGCCCCTCAAAGGATTATTTTCCATAATAACAAGTGATAGTAAATTTCGGCACACTATATAAATTTTTCCTTACCAAATTCCACCGACCAAAGGCGCTTCACTCCCCGGCAACGGCGCAAGAAAACAGTCTTGATGACCCACAAGTATAGGGGATCTATCGTAGTCCTTTTGATAAGTAAGAGTGTCAAACCCAACGAGGAGAAGAAGGAAATGATAAGCAGTTTTCAGTAAGGTATTCTCTGCAAGCATTGAAATTATCGGCAATAGATAGTTTGTGATAAGGTAATTTGTATCGAGCAACAAGTAACAAAAGTAAACAAGGTGCAGCAAGGTGGCCCAATCCTTTTTTGTTGCAAAGGACAAGCCTGGACAAACTCTTATATAAGGAAAAGCGCTCCCGAGGACACATGGGAATTATCGTCAAGCTAGTTTTCATCATGCTCATATGATTCGCGTTCGTTACTTTGATAGTTTGATATGTCGGTGGACCGGTGCTTGGGTAGTGACCTTCCTTGGACAAGCATCCCACTTATAATTAATCCCTCTCGCAAGCATCTGCAACTACGAAATAAGAATTAAGGTAAACCTAACCATAGCATGAAACATATGGATCCAAATCAACCCCTTACGAAGCAACACATAAACTAGGGTTAAAGCTTCTGTCACTCTAGCAACACATCATCTACTTATTACTTCCCAATTCCTTCCTCTAGGCCCAAACAATGGTGAAGTGTCATGTAGTCGACGTTCACATAACACCACTAGAGGAAAGACAACATACATCTCATCAAAATATCGAATGAATACCAAATTCACATGACTACTTATAACAAGACTCTCCCATGTCCTCAGGAACAAATGTAACTACTCGCAAATCATGTTCATGTTCATAATCAGAGGGGTATTAATGTGCATAAAGGATCTGAACATATAGTCCTCCACCGAATAAACCAACTAGCATCAACTACAAAGAGTAATCAACACTACTAGCAACCCACATGTACCAATCTAAGGTTTTGAGACAAAGATCGGATACAAGAGATGAAGTAGGGTTTGAGAGGAGATGGTGCTGGTGAAGTTGTTGATGGAGATTTAACCCCTCCCGATGAGAGGATCGATGGTGATGATTTCCCCCTCCCGGAGGGATGTTTCCCCAGCAGAACAGCTCCACCGGACCCCTAGATTGGTTCCGCCAAGGTTCCGCCTCGAGGCGGCGGCCCTTCGTCCCGAAAGCTTTCTTCTTATTTATTTTCAAAGCAAAAGACACCTTATATCAGAAGATGGGCATCGGGGAGCTTCAGGTGGCCCACGAGGTAGGGGGAGCACCAAGGGGGTATGGCGCGCCCTCCACCCTCGTGGACGGTGGGTGGCCCCCCTCTGGTGCTTTCTTCGCCCATTATTTTCAATATATTCCAAAACTGACTTTCGTGGAGTTTCATGACTTTTGGAGTTGTGAAGAATAGGTCTCTAATATTTGTCCTTTTCGAGCCCAGAATTCCACCTGGTGGCATTCTCCCTCTACATGTAAACCGTGTAAAATAAGAGAGAAAATGCATAAGTATTGTGACATAATGTGTAGTAACAGCCCATAACGCAATAATTATCGATATAAATGCATGATGCAAAATGGACGTATCATGGAACTTTTGTCGGCAAAAGCAAGAAAGCCGCCAAAGTTCCACCCGCAATGAAGCATATTCCCGTCAAGGAGGATGGCACTGACACCTTCATCGTAAGTCCCAGCCTTCCTGCAAAATAGGAAAGTGCGCTCATCACTTCCTTGTGGGTGAATGTTGATGTTTTTGCATGGCAGTCACCTGACATGCCCGGTGTTCCCAGGGAAGTGATTGAGCACCACCTTACTATCCGCCCATAAGTGAAACCCGGCAAGCAGAAGGTCAGGAAGCAAGCTTTGAAATGGCAAGAGTTCATAGCTCAAGAGATACAGAAACTTGAGGATGCATGGTTGCTAAGAGGAATTATGCACCCCACTTGGTTGGTCAATCCCGTGCTGGTTCGAAAAGCTAACATAAAGTGGAGGCTTTGTATCGATTTCACTGATATCACCAAAGCTTGCCCAAAACATCCCTTTATGATGCAGTGAATCGACCAAATTGTGGACTCTACGGTCGGTTGTGATCTCCTCTCTTTCCTTGATGCCTATTCTGGATACCACCAGATCTTTATGGCTCGGGAAGATGAGGAGAAAATAGCATTAATCACTCCATGTGGTATGTTCTTCTTTGTACGAATGCCTTTCAGACTAAAGAGTGCCAGAGCCACTTTCCAAAGAGCGGTTCAGATTGGTTTTAGTTCACAACTGCACAAAAATGTAGAGGCATACATGGAGGACATTTTGGTGGAATCAAGTCAGTCGACCCATATACAAGACATAAAAGAAACATTTGCAAACTTGCGCAAGATCAACTTGAAGCTTAATATCGAGAAGTGCGTGTTTGGTGTTCCGTCCGTTTAGTTTCTTGGCTTATTTATGTCTCATCATGGAATCAAATCCAGTCCCAACAAGATCAAGGAAATTGAGCAGATCCAAGCCCTGAAGCGGGTCAAGGATGTTCGGCATGTTGTCAGATGTGTTGCTGCCTTGATTAGTTTTATTTCCAAGGTAGCTGAGCGCGAACTGTTGTTTTTCAAGATTCTGAAAAGGCTGGTCCCTTGAAATGGACCCCGTAAGAAGAGGCCACGCTCCAAGAATTGAAGGAATATTATCTTCCCCGCCAGTACTAGTTGCGCCAAACCACAAGATATGTTATTGTTATATCTAGCAGTCAACAATCAAGTGGCAGGTGCTGCATTAGTTGTTGAAAGGGAGGCAGAGAAAGAAATAACAAGAGCAGCAGAACCAGATGTCGGTAAGCTGGAATCTTCTTTGGCAAGGTCGGATGCTGACAAGCAGAAGGAGCAAGAGCAATCTTCAAAGAAGAAGTTAGTGTGGCGCCGAGTGTGTTTTGTGAGTGCTCTGTTGCGGGGAGCCACATCCAGGTACTCTGGAGTACGAAAAGTGCTTTTTTGGTATCCTGATGGCTTCCCGCAAGCTGCACCACTATTTTCAAGCACACCCAATCACTATCGTCACTTCCTTTGAACACAAGCACATATTGAGAAATCTAGAAGCTACCAGCAGGATACTGGAGTGGGCGTTGGAGCTGTCTAGCTTTGACTTGAACTTTTAAAGCACTTTCTCAATTCAGAGCAGAGCTTTGGCAGAATTCATTGCTGAGAGGACCCCAACGCCAGACAGCAAAGTGGAGGCAACTTCTCTGCCCGACAAGGAAGATCCCAAATGTTGGGTAACGCACTTTGAATGTACTTTTTCTATCCAAGGCGCTGGTGTCGGCCTACTTCTCATTGCGCCCACCAGGGAGCACCACAAGTAAGTTATCCATATGTCGTTCACCAGGGAGAATGCCACTAACAACACTACTAAATAGGAAGGATTGTTTGCCGGCCTTTGGATAACAGTCGATTTGGGAATCATAAGATTTATAATCAGAGGTGATTCCTAGCTTATTGTTAGGCAGGTCAACGAGAGCTATCAAAGCCCGTTGATGAAAGATTATGTTGAAGAGGTAAGGAAATTGGAGCAGCACTTTGACAGTCTACAGAGGGAGCACGTCCCCTGTGCTCAGAAGAACATTTTTGATAACCTGTCAAAGCGTGCGACCAAAAGTCTTTTTGTGGCACCGGGAACTTTCATGCAGCGGCTCACTCAACCTTCAGCAACACCATGGACGCGTGCAAAAAAGAGGGAGAAAACTTGTACCAACAATCCTTTCCCAGTAGAGTCATCAGCAACCACTGGGAGGGCCTACGCCGGCAACAAGCCAACTCTTGCCGGCAAGTATCAAACTCCGGCAGGACCAGAAGATCTTGCCGTCGAGCCATAGGCTCCGGCAGCGTCATCCGTTCCTGTTGTCCATACACGCGCTCCGGCAGACGTAGAAGAGCCACTGATCCTTGTTGTCGAACCGTTGGCTCCGGCATGGGCGCAACAACTTGTCCAATACCTCCAAAAAGGTGAACTTTTCAACAAAAAAGAAGAAGCTAAAAGACTAGAGCATTAGTAAAGTATGTACATGTTCGTTGACAGAGTTTTGTATAGAAAGCATCAAAGTGGTGTGAAACTGAAGTGCATTTCTCAGGAAGATGGGAAAGCATTGCTGGAATACATATGTGGAGGGATGTGTGGCTCCCACATTGGGTCACACATGCTTGTCGGCAAGAACTCTATTTGCCGACAACCCTTCAAGATGCAATTGAATTGGTAACTACTTGCACAACATGCGGGTTCCATTCAAAGAACATTCATCACTTGACACAAGCTTTACAGTCTATTCCTCTTTCCTGGTCCTTTGCGGTCAGGGGGCTAGACATCCTCGTCCATTTCCCCCGTGCAATCATGGGCTTTGAGTACTTGTATGTGGAAATTGACAAGTTCACAAAGTGGCCCGAGGTAGAACCAGCCAGGAAGGTGACATCAAAGTCAGCCAATGAAGTTCTTCCAGGGATTGCTTGCTCGTTTCAGCGTCCCTAACATGATGATTACCGACAACTACACCCAATTCATGATTCACGCCTTCACAGAGTATTGTCAAGAGATTGGCAACAAAGTATGCTATGCATCCTTTCTCACCCCAGAAACAATGGGTAGGAAGAAAGAGACAATATTGAAGTGTCGCGGGGGCTCAAAATCAGAACATTTGATAAGCTTCACAAGTGTGGATGACACTCGCTTGATGAAGTGTCTACCATTCTTTCGTCACTCGGGACGACACCAAATCGAGCGACATGCTAGACACCCCTCTCCCTTATCTATGCTACAGAAGTGGTGATCCCCGTAGAACTCGCACACGGTTCTCCTCGGGTCCAAGCCTTCGTCAGCATGTAAATTACTATTTTGCCATTATTGGTCACCCTTGAGCTATAAAAGGAGGCCTAGTGCTTTTGTGATCCTTGCCAGCAAGAGCTGCACCATTGTACAACAGAGTTGTTTTACACACAATAATCCACCAAAGCTAGAGTAGGGTTTTACACATCACTCAGGCCAGGACCTGGGTAAACCATTGTGTGCTGATCTATCTTGTTGCTGCTCTTTTTGTGTCGCATCGCCTTCATAGAACCTTGGAAGGGGCTTGTTGATACGTCTCCGTCGTATCTATAATTTTTTTATTGTTCCATGCCAATATTCTACAACTTTCATATCCTTTTGGAAACTTTTTATACTATTTTTTGGGACTAACATATTGATCCAGTGCCCAGTGCCAGTTCCTGTTTGTTGCATGTTTTTTGTTTCGCAGAATATCCATATTAAACGGAGTCCAAATGGAATAAAATCGGACGGAGATTTTTTTTGGAATATATGTGAATTTTGGGAAGCGGAACCAACATGAGATGATGCCCGAGTGGGCCACGAGGTAGGGGGTGCGCCCACTAGGGACAGGCACGCCCTGGGCCCTCGTGGCCACACCGTAAGGCGGTTGATGCCCTTCTTTTGCCGCAAGAAAGCTAATATCCTGTAATGCCCAGTATGCGGCTATGTCCCCCATGTGTCGAGGCACGACTTAAGGACATAAACGCATACTAGAATGATCTCAAGTATGGTATCTTTGCACAACTCATGTAAAAATTTAGGGATGAAAGTGTAAAATGATAGTTGGCTTACACTCGCCACGTCACATAATGAAATACAATAACATACATCATCCAAATAACATCTGAGTCCGACTACGGACGAAATCCGAACGAAAAGATACCATAAATAACACAAGCCCGGATCCTCCTAGTAAGAGCCACTACTTATCATCGGGATAAGACACATAGTAACGTCCACGCTCTTCATCGAACTCCCAGTACAGCTCTGAACCATCTCATGTATAGTTCTCAACGGTACCTGCATCTGGTGTGTGTTGAATCTGTGAGCCACATAGGACTCAGCAATCCCGTTCCCGGATAGCAAAATTATCAAAGCCTTAGGTGTGGAAAGGCTGTAAACAAAGGTTGCAGCAAGCACTAAGCACTAGCTTGCGTGTTTAGAGCGAGAAGAGAACAAGTGCCAACGATCGCCAAGTTGATCAAGAAGTGATCTTAACTACTCACGATCAAACATAACCCCACCGTGTTCACTTCCCGAAGCCCTTCGGAAAGAGACCATCACGGTTACTCACGCGGGTAGTGTATTCATGAACATGGTGTCAAGTTGTCTACAAACGGATAAACAAATTTCCATCTACCACATAACCACGGGCACGAATTTCGAAAGACCAAACCCTGCAGGGGTGTCCCAACTTAGCCCATCACAAGCTCACGATCTGCAGAGTCGCAACTCCAAAGTGGGAAGACCCGAGTATTCTCGGAATCCCGTGCTCAAGATATTTCGACAAAGGTAAAACTAATCCAGCAAGACCTCCCGGCGTACCGACACCCTGATAGTAGCCGCGCGTATCTCGTCTCAGGCCACGACCGGATGGGACAAGCTATGAGTGTATACCAGACCTTGAGTTTCCCCGAGGTGGCCCCGCAACACGTGCAGTTTGGACCAACACTCATGAGGAGCACTAGCCCTGGTTGTTAATTAAGAACTCGGGTTTGCAACGCCCTATGCAAGTTTTAGTTATTAGGCAAATGTAAAACCAATGTTGGGCCTTGCTGGAAAAGCTTTAGCACAGAGCGAATTATCAAGGGGGCCCATAAAACCCAACCGTGTTAGGGATGCAAAATCAAGGAACATAACACCGGTTTATCGGTTCCTAGGGTGGCATGAGTGGAAAAAAACACCAAGCAAGAGGCTTAGCCTTCCACCCATTACCAATATATATGTGAATTAGTTTAACAGATTATATATTGTGATATCCCAACAATAACTTCATCACGGGGCAAGAATCTTCAATCTTCACCTGCAACTAACAACGCTATAAGAGGGGCTGAGCGATGCGTGCTTAGCCAAACAATGGTTTGCTAGGAAGGTGGTTCGAGAGTTTCATGACAACAATAGGAGGGCTAACAAACAGGAATAGGCATCGAGGCAATTTCTAAAGAGCGAGACATCTAGCATAGGCAAATATAGTAGTGATATCTGGGAATGGTCATCTTGCATGTTCATTCCACGGAGGGATCGTAACTTTACTCCTCAAACTCAGCCTCGGTAGGAACCTCGTACTCCGAATCGTCACCGCGCTCTAACCAACACAACAATGCAACACCGGAAAACAATCAATCATCATGCAATGCTCAAACACATGATGCATGAATATGATGCATATGGACATGGCAGGTCATGATGCATCTCCTAGGGACACAAGGAATGCACAAGCATCATAGCAAACAAGATCACAACACATGTAGGAACACAAGAAAAAGAATAAAACTAACATGTTCACAAGGTTATGTAGACTATTTAAACAAGCACCCAACAAGTTTAAAGGAGTAGATTAACATGGAAAGGGTGCAACTAGGACTACAACAACATGCTAGCATTTTTAAATGGGCTGGAAAGAACAAACAACAATTTCCAGAAACTCCCATATTCATTTAATGCATTTGGGACAGAACTGAGAAACTCATATTTTAAAGTTTTTTAACATGCAAAACAACAGCACCACATTATTCTACACATTTTTCCACCCCAAATGCATATAAAGTTTGTTAAATTTGGCGTTGTAGATATTTAGTTATGATTTTTACAAGTTTAAGCACATTTTAAGCACAAAATAATTCAAACAGCATTTTAAATGTTTTGAACATGGCAACAAACAGCATATAAATATTCTACAAGAAAAACTAAGCAGTTTATATATATAACTCATTTTCATCAGATGCATAATTTAAAAGATATTAATTATGCAAAGTTAATGCAGAAAAAGAAAAAGAAAACAAAACAGAAAAAGAAAAACAGGCGCAAAAGGTCAAAATGACCCAGGCCATCCTAGCCGCAGCCACTGACCTGTGGGGTCAGGGGCGCTGAGGTGGCGGCGACTGTGTGCGTGTGAGGGTGCACAGCGTGGTGAGGCTGGCAGGTGGGGCCTGCCTGTCAGCCTCACAGGGAGCAAAAATAGGGGGGAAATACCACGGCCCTCGATGGGTTTCGAACCCACGACCTCTCTGCTATCTGACGAAGGACCAAGCCACTGGGTTGTGCGTGTGTTCTTGACAGAATACATGTGTTGCGCGTGAAGTTTTAACTGAAGATGCGGCAGCAGGGGAAAAACAGGGGCTCGTCGGAGCTGCTCCGGCGACCCAAACGGACGGCGGAGGGGTGCGGGCTGCCCCTGGGGAACACCGCATCCACGCCACGCACTTGCAGCTCCTAGCAACCACTATAACGCTGGTGGCGAGCTCAAAGCAGAACGGCGGCGGTGGACCTCGACGAGACGAAGCAGCGGCCTAGGCGGAGCGCCGACTGCTCTGGCAGCATCTACACGACAAGGCGAAGCAGACGGGCAACAGAAGACGGCCTATGGTGGTTGGGATACTCGCCGGCGACGAGTCCCGACAGCAACAAGCTCGGGAGCACGACGAACTAGGGTCTAGACGGCGCGAAGGAGGGGGAAAAGTGCACGGGAAGGTGGAGACGCTCACCACAAACACGGCGAGGTGTTCGGCTGGCCCGGAGGTGGTCGGAGTCGGCGACGACGACGCTCGAACAGCTACGGCCGCCGGAGTGGATGAAGAGGAAGAAGACGACGCAGGCGAGGCGATCGGCTCCGCGTAGAGGACGTAGTCGATGTAGTCAACATAGTCGATGACGAGGAAGTTGCTCGGCAAGGTTGGCGAGGCCGAGGTCGACGGGAGGCACGCCGGTGACGACCTCACGCTCCCAGATGCGTTTGGGACGGCTTTGGTGTGACGGATCTGGTGGCCCTTAACTCACCAGGCGGCGGGAGGAGGAACGAGGAACCCTAGGGAGAGGGTTGGACACGCTAAGGGCTTAAAAGGGGGGCCAGAGGCGCGACGGTGCGACGACGGCGTCGGGCTCGCGGTCCCCATGGCGTCGTTGGAGGTGGAAGAAAAGGTGGGTAGCTTTGCGGGCGCAGTCGCCGACGTGTGGGGCCAGGGAGTCCACGTGTGCGAGAGCTAGCGGGGGTAAGTGGGCACATGGGTGTAAATACGTGCGAGGGATGCGCGGACTGCTGGCGCGGACCGGCTAGAGCTGGGCCAGGGGAAGAGATGGGCATGCTCGCTGAGCTGCATTACTGCGGTTGTTGTTGCTCTATTTCTTCTCTTTTTCCTATTTTCCTCAGACAAAAAGTAAAAGAAAAAAGGACAGACTCAAAGAAAAAGAGTTAGGAGATAAATAAAATATCCCCATGCTCCTGGATTTATGCCCTATTTATTAAAATTGGTTTGGACATTTTTAGAGGTAGAAAAATAAAATGAGTTTGAATATGGTTCAAACTTCTGTCATTTTTGAACCCAACCAAATCACTTTAAAATGGGGCATGGCTTTGCATGGTGACTCATGTCAGAGCAACAAAGAAAAGGGGAGGAGTTGAACATTAATGGAAAATGCTAGGTCACTTGCAAAAATAATTAAAGAAACGAAGCAAAGAGGAAGGAGAAGAGGTGAAGAGGGAGGAGGGGGCTTTAGGGTTTAAGCAAGGCATGGCTAGGCACCAACAACACACAACAAAGATCAAGGTGGTCTCACATCACAAACAAAGACAAGAAAAAGAAGCTAAGATGAATATGATGTCATGATGATGATGAAGCAATGCATGGATGCAAAAATAGAATGACAATGCAAAACAAAAATAAAGCTTAAATGACAAGAACCCCCAAGGATAAGGACAAGGATCAAAATGAGAATTGCTTTATTGCTATTATTGAAAGTATGACATATGGGGTGTTACATATCCGGATAAAAATTGTGTCAACAAATGAGCCCAATCGGAGTTATGGATCTCCGGGAATATAAGAAACGGTGAAAGGCCAGAATCTGGGAGCGCAGAAACAGAAGGAAATAGAGAGAGAGAGAGAGAGAGAGAGAGAGAGAGAGAGAGAGAGAGAGATCCAATCTCGATGGGTCTCTCGCCCCTCCGCCGCCATGGAGGCCATGGACCAGAGGGGAAACCCTTCTCCCGCCTAGGGAGAAGGTCAAGGAAGAAGAAGAAGGAGGGGGGCTCTCCCCCCTCGCTTCTGGTGCCACCGGAGTGCCACAGGGCCATCATCGTGTGACGGCGATCTACACCAACACCTCCGTCATCTTCACCAACATCTCCATCACCTTCCCCCATCTATCTACAGCGGTCCACTCTCCCGCAACCCACTGTACCCTCGACTTGAACATGGTGCTTTATGCTTCATATTATTATCCAATGATGTGTTGCCATCCTATGATGTGTGAGTAGATTATCGTTGTCCTATCGGTGATTGGTGAATTGCTATGATTGATTTAAATTGCTTGTGGTTATGTTGTTGTCCTTTGGTGCCCATCATATGAGCGCGCGCGTGGATCACACCATAGGGTTAGTTGTATGTCGATAGGACTATGTATTGGAGGGCAAGAGTGACAGAAGCTTCAACCTAGCATAGAAATTGATGCATACGGGATTGAAGGGGGACCAATATATCTTAATGCTATGGTTGGGTTTTACCTTAATGAACATTAGTAGTTGCGGATGCTTGCTAATAGTTCCAATCATAAGTGCATAGAATTCCAAGTAAGGGATGGCATGCTAGCAGTGGCCTCTCCCACATAAAACTTGCTATCGGTCTAGTGACGTAGTCAATTGCTTAGGGGCAATTTCGCAACTCCTACCACCATTTTTCCACACTTGCTATATTAACTTTATTGCTTCTTTATCTTAACATCCCCTAGTTTATATTTACGTGCTCTTTATATTCTTGCAAACCTATCCCATAAAAACTACAAAGTACTTCTAGTTTCAACTTGTTCTAGGTAAAGTAAACATCAAGCGTGCGTAGAGTTGTATTGATGGTCGATAGAACTTGAGGGAATATTTGTTCTACCTTTAGCTCCTCGTTGGGTTCGACACTCTTACTTATCGAAAGAGGCTACAACCGATCCCCTACACTTGTGGATTATCAAGACCTTTTTTTGGCGCCGTTGCCGGGGAGCAATAGCGTGGGGTGAAAATTCTCGTGTGTGCTTGTTTTCTTTATCACTAAGTAGATTTTATTTGATGTTCTAAGTTGTTCTCTATCTTTAGTTATGGATATGGAACACGAAGTACCAAAAAATTTAGGTGTACTTGCTACTCATGGAGATGGGGAACCTCCTAAAACCCTCGATGCTCATTATGTGAAATATATTATGTACTACTTTGATAATCCTGAGAAAACCCCATTCAACTATGTAATGTGAGTAACGTTGGATCAACGTGAATACTTTAGGGATTATCGCTTGACACAAAAAGGGAAACTGTTATGGGATCAAATTCATATGTTGCATTGGTATGCTCGGAAACTATGCTTGAGATATGATTATACTTGTTGCTCTAGGATGAAGACTCCACACCTTCCCTTTTCATGCAAATTTAATGATAATGAAACCTTAGCTTCTTATGCTAATGGTATATATGATTATTATGATGTGGAACAAATAGAAGAATTCGTTGCTTTTAAGGGTGCTTATGAAATTGAATCTCTGTTTAAAAAGAATGATGCTTTTGATGATGATGTTTCTAGGCCCAAAAATCTTGCTATATTGAAATATTGCTATTTGAATTATGAATATAACTCCGATATTGATGCGTTTATTGAGAAGGTCTCCGCTGTCCAAGAAGAGACTAATATTTTGCAGGAGTCTATGAATGAAGAAATCAATGACATTGTGAGCTCATTGGATGAAAAAGATGAGGAGGAGAGCGAAGAACAAAAGGAGGAAGAGCGGATTAGCTACCCGTGCCCACCTTCTAATGAGAGTAACTCTTCAACTCATACATTGTTTAATTTTCCTTCATGCTTACCGAAGGATGATTTCTATGATCCCATTGATTCTTTTGAAAAAAATCCCTTTTTGATGATGCTGGCTATGCTTGTGGCCAAGATGCCTATATGAATTACGCTTATGGAGATGAACTTGCTATAGTTCCTTATGTTAAACATGAGATTGTTGCTATTGCACCCACGCATGATAGTCCTATTATCTTTTTGAGTTCTCCAAACTACACTATATCAGAGAAGTTTGCACTTATTAAGGATTATATTGATGGGTTGCCTTTTTCCGTTACACATGATAATTTTGATGAATATAATATGCATGTGCTTGCTGCTCCTACTTGCAATTATTATGAGAGAGGAACTACATCTCCGCCTCTCTATGTTTCCAACATAATAAAATTGCAAGAAACTGCTTATACTATGCATTGGCCTTTACTATGTGTGCATGAATTGTTCTTTTATGACATGCCGATGCATAGAAAGAGAGTTAGACTTTGTTGTTGCATGACACATATCACTTTGTGCTCACTACTAAATGACAAATCATTGCTAATTAAAATTGACTTTGATATACCTTGGGATCCATGTGGATCCATTACTTGAGCACTATATGCCTAGCTTAATGGCTTTAAAGAAAGCGCTGCCAGGGAGACAACCCGGAAGTTTTAGAGAGTCATTTATTTATGTTGATTGCTTTTATAAAGTTTAAAAACAAAATAAAAATAAAGAGGGGAACCTAAAACTTTTTCAAAAAGAAAAGCGAAAGTGAGAAAGACGAGCATTGTTAAAGTAGGAGCTAGCCTTGAACTTTGTTCATGCCCATGGAAACTTTGTGAACCTTGATTACAGAAACTTTTCAAAAATAATAATTATACCCTTGTACATTTCCATTGTATTATAAAAATAATGTGCCAAGAGTTTCCTTTAGGATGATTAAACTGCTTGTTGGTTTGTGCGGTGCAAAAACAGAAACATTGGCTGTAGTGCGTGATTTTACATTTTTTTACTGGAACGTTGAAAGGATCTGAAACTTTTTGAAAAGTCTTGCTATACAAATTTTTGATTTTTCCTATTTTTCCCAGAATTTTTAGAGTTACAGAAGTATGGTTAATGTTCAGATTACTATAGACTGTCCAGTTTTCATAGATTGCTGTTATAGCTTCATTATTTGCATATGTTTGAATTCTTGTTGAAGCCTCCTTGACATGGGGCCATAGAATTGTGATAGCATATTGTGGGTAATGTTTGTTCATAATTATACAATAATGTTAGAGCAGTACATGATGGGATTTTATTGATCATATGCACTAACCCCGCCACTAAAAGTTCGGTTAAGTTTTGTGTGGATGAAGTGTTCGATGATCGAGGAGGTATCGATATGAGGAGAAGGAGGAGAGGCAAGAGCTCAAGCTTGGAGATTCCCGAGGCACCCCAAGTAAATATTCAAGGAGACTCAAGCGTCTAAGCTTGGGGATGCCCCCTAAGGCATCCCATCTTTCTTTAACAAGTATCGGTATGTTTTTGGATTCGTTTCATTCACATGATATGCGTAAACTCTTGGAGCGTCGTGTGCTTTTTATTTTTATTTTAATAAATGCACCATGCTGGTAAGAGATAGTCCTTGCTTGATTTATAGAATGCTCTTTGCACTTAAGTTATATCTTTTGAGTATGGCTTTATAGAATGCTTCATGTGCTTCACTTATATCATTTGAAGTTTGGATTGCCTGTTTCTCTTCACATAGATGCCATTTGTAGAATGCTCTTTTGCTTCACTTATAATTGTTAGAGCGTGGGCATAACTTTTGTAGAAAGAATTAAAACTCTCTTGCTTCACTTATATCTATTTAGAGAGTTGACAGGAATTGGTCATTCACATGGTTAGTCATAAAATCCTACATAAACTTTTAGATCGCTGAATATGATATGTTTGATTCTTTGCAATAGTTTTGAGATATAGAGATGCTAATATGTGGGAGGTACTAGTGAATGATTGTGGTCTAGTAAAAATATTGGTGTTAAGGTTTGTGATTCCCGAAGCATGCACGTATGGTCTCCTAACTATGTAACCAAATTGGCGCGCATTGTATTTTGATTGTTTATCTTTGCGTGAAGGTCGGGGGCATGCGATGGTTAACTCCTACCAACCTCCCCCCTAGGAGCATGCGTCGCAGTATTTTTGCTTCGAGGGCTAATAGATTTTTCGCAATAAGTATGTGAGTTCTTTATGACTAATGTTGAGTCCACGGATTATACGCACTCTCACCCTTCCATCATTGCTAGCCTCTCTTGTACCGCGCAACTTTCGCCGGTACCATACACCCACCATAAACCTTCCTCAAAACAGCCACCATACCTACCTATCATGGCATTTCCATAGCCATTCCGAGATATATTGGCATGTAACTCCAGCGTTCCGTTTATTATGACAGGCACCGTCATCGTCATATTGCCTTGCATGATCGTAAGATAGCTAGCATGATGTTTCCACGGCTTGTACGTTTTTTGATGTCATTGCTACGCTAGATCATTGCACGTCCCGGTAAACCGCGGGAGGCACTCATATAGAGTCATGTTTTGTTCTAGCTTCGAGTTGTAATCTTTGAGTTGTAAGTAAATAAAAGTGTGATGATCATCATTATTAGAGCATTGTCCCTTGAAAAAAAGGCCAAAAGAAAAGAAAAAAGAAAGGCCAAAAAAAAGTGAAAGGCCAAATAAAAAAAGGGAAGGCCCAAAAAAATAAAAAAAAGGAAAAGAAAAAGGGGACAATGCTACTATCTTTTTTCCACACTTGTGCTTCATCATAGCACCATGATCTTCATGATAGAGAGTCTCCTATGTTGTCACTTCCATATACTATTGGGAATTTTCATTATAGAACTTGGATTGTATATTCAAATGATGGGCTTCCTCAAATGCCCTAGGTCTTCATGAGCAAGCAAGTTCATGCACACCCACTAGTTTTCTTTTGAGATTTCATACACTTATAGCTCTAGTGCATCTGTTACATGGCAATCCCAACTCACTCACATTGATATCTATTGATGGGCATCTCCATAGCCCATTGATACGCCTAGTTGATGTGAGACTTTCTCCCTCCTTTTGTCTACTACCACCTTCTATTCCACCCATAGTGCTATGTCCATGGCTCACGCTCATGTATTGCGTGAAGAGTTGAAAAAGTTCAAAAAGGTAAAGTATGAAAATAGTTGTTTGGCTGACACCGGGATGGGCATGAGGGGTTCTCGCCCCTCCGCCGCCATGGAGGCCATGGACCAGAGGGTAAACCCTTCTCCCACCTAGGGAGAAGGTCAAGGAAGATGAAGAAGGAGGGGGCTCTCCCCCCTCGCTTCCGGTGGCACCGGAGTGCCACCGGGGCCATCATCGTGTGACGGTGATCTACACCAACACCTCTGTCATTTTCACCAACATCTCCATCACGTTCCCCCATCTATCTACAGCGGTCCACTCTCCTGCAACCCGCTGTACCCTCGACTTGAACATGGTGCTTTATGCTTCATATTATTATCCAATGATGTGTTGCCATCCTATGATGTGTGAGTAGATTATCGTTGTCCTATCGGTGATTGGTGAATTGCTATGATTGATTTAAACTGCTTGTGGTTATGTTGATGTCCTTTGGTGCCCATCATATGAGCGTGCGCGTGGATCACACCATAGGGTTAGTTGTATGTTGATAGGACTACGTATTGGAGGGCAAGAGTGACAGAAGCTTCAACCTAGCCTAGAAATTGATGCATACGGGATTGAAGGGGGACCAATATATCTTAATGCTATGGTTGGGTTTTACCTTAATGAACGTTAGTAGTTGCGGATGCTTTCTAATAGTTCCAATCATAAGTGCATAGAATTCCAAGTAAGGGATGGCATGCTAGCAGTGGCCTCTCCCACATAAAACTTGCTATCGGTCTAGTGACATAGTCAATTGCTTAGGGGCAATTTCGCAACTCCTACCACCACTTTTCCACACTCGCTATATTAACTTTATTGCTTCTTTATCTTAATAGCCCCTAGTTTATATTTACGTGCTCTTTATATTCTTGCAAACCTATCCTACAAAAACTACAAAGTACTTCTAGTTTCATACTTGTTCTAGGTAAAGTAAACGTCAAGCGTGCGTAGAGTTGTATCGGTGGTCGATAGAATTTGAGGGAATATTTGTTCTACCTTTAGCTCCTCGTTGGGTTCGACACTCTTACTTATCGAAAGAGGCTACAACTGATCCCCTACACTTGTGGGTTATCACTTGTCTCTGGCCCCATAGATTGTCGTACAGTGACACCGGTACAAGGATGATTATTGGTACTTGTTCGGGTGACGTAATCTTTTCGAACTTCCTTATGGTGTCTCACTATGAATTTTTTTGGAGGTTTACCCAGTTATGATTCAGTGGTGTGCCCAGTTATAATTCAGTCGGACTGATCTACTGCGTTCAGTCCCATCTCCAGTCATGGCATGGACATGTCTTGCTATGGATACTTGATCTTGGAAATTCAAAGATTACTGGAAGACCATGAGTTTATCCGACCGAAAGTTGATCGTGAACAGACACTGCTAGGAAAGGGCTTATAGGTGAACCCCAATGAGTGGCGGGTGAGATGGGGCACCTGCCACAGTTATTTTTGAAAACTTGCAGTGGCGGGTAATAAAACCTACCCGCTACACTAGACTGACTAACTGTGGCGGGCGCAGAGGACCACCCGCCACACGTATGTTCACCCGAGCAGGACTCGTCTGCGTAACTCAGCTATGACGGGCGGTTCCTAGCGCCCACCATAGGCAGATGTCGTAGCAGTGATGGGCAAGTCCTATCAACCGCCACTAGTTATCCTTGCTAGCCAGCCTGCGTTGTCAGAACATAGCTGTCGCGGTCGCTAGTTGCCGCCCGTCGCAGCACGAACACATTTTATCATCACGCGCACCCCGTCGTCTCCCTCACTTCACTCGCACTGTCCCATGGATCTCGCTCTGGGCGCCGTCCTCGCCTCTGCCTCACCGTCCTGTTCGTCGGCCCGTTGGACCCACCGTCCTCTTGGCCACCCCCGTCGGCACCGCCATCCTATTTCCCACCCCCGTCGGCCCCGCCGTCATGTTCATCGTCTACGTCGGCCCCGCCATCGTGTTCGCCGCCCCCATCAGCCCTGTCGTCGCCGTCGCCATGGGATCCGGTACGATCTCGGCGCCGTCACCCATACCCATGTTGATAGGGGAGCTAGGGTTAGAGTTAGAGTATGTGGGTTAGGGACCGGGTTACGGCTAGAGTTTGTAGATTCTTTGTTCATATTCGAAGAACGTACACCGTATATTATATGAACTTTAAAGCATATTTCATGCCCAAATTTCTATATAGTGATGTTGGTATTGTTAGTAGACCGTAGACCGTAGATTATAGGAACTTTATCATTCATATTGGTAGATCGTAGAACATAGAATATAGGAACTTTCTTTATAGGGATTCATAATAAGAGCTAATGTTCGTTGATTTATTTCCGTTTCTCCAAATTTCTATCACTTAATAGGTCCATTTTAAAGAATAGTTCTTGCCCAAATTTTAATATAGTGATGTTGATATTGTTATGTAGCTATTTAATGTTTTTACAGGTAATACTTAATTAGTCTGCTGATATTGTTAGATGCATTGTTTGTTGGGGGGGGGGGGATTCTCACTCAAAATCCAAATACTGAGATGAGAGTTGTTTTGAGAGGAGGATAATGACTGTTGTCATAGGGGTTGTCCTTCCTCTTCTCCTCCTCTAATAACTTGGTAAAGCAGGAAGGGAAGGTGAAAGACGAGCTTCACCATCAGTCGAAATAACATTGAGTGTACATCATGTATACAACCACTTGGGAAATGAACCGACTGTTGTTGTAGAGGGTCGTTCTGGCCTCCTCCTCTTCCTACGATACATTGATATAGGAGGAGGAGAAGGTGAAGAACGACCATCATCGACAGTCTAAGTACCAGCCGAAGAAAGACGTCGAGGGTTTCCGTACAAATTGATTTCGTACAAATGTGGTTTATCTAACTGACAACTTTTGCGATTTAGATGAAGGAGTTGATTTCTACCGCCCTCGACACCGTCTCGAGGCTGGTTGGATACTCGGCGTTCACAGTCAACTATGCAGAGAGGATCCTAGTGGACAAACAGAAGGCTCTACAATATGCCAGAAGCCGCAAAGCTGCTGCGTAGAGTGCGCAAGGAGCCGTCGCGGCCGACGAGACCGTTTTTGGAACTGCCAAGTCCGCCCAAGCTGAGGTGAAGAAGATGATTGGAGACGAGGACAATTCTTCACAGAGTTGAGCTTAATTGTAAGTTGCTATGATGAAGCTGAACTTTTTGTATCAACTATTTCTATAGTGCCATAACATGGTCTCTATGATCAATACTCTCATATTAGCAGGGACGAATCCAGGGGGGCAAGGGGGGGCT
>LR738709.1:325351868-325384718 GCA_902687465.1 Secale cereale
TGAGCGACATCACATAAAGGGCTTATAAAAGAAAAGAATGCCATAGTCGGACGTCTGAGCGACATCACATAAAGGGCTTATAAAAGAAAAGAATGCCACAGTCGGACATCTGAGCGACATCACATAGAGGGCTTATAACGTGAATAAATAACAAGAATGCCACAGTCGGACGTCTAAGCGACATCACATAAAGGGCTTATAAATAACATTATATAATGATGAAATACTTCGAAAAGAAAAATCAATGCAGAGATAGTGGTGAGTTCATTTACCAAATGAACTTGATGACAACACTATTTTGGTTACTCAGAAGAATATACTAGAGACGGTCACCGGGTTGACATGAATATTGATCCTAGGCCATGAACATGGCTACTGAAGGAATTTAACTCTGCAGAGCTTGCACTAATAACTCATAGCCAACGGGTCCTACTAGCCACGTGGGCTAGTCCCGTCTATGGTGTTTTAGTAGAAACCCAACTAACCAGTACAGACCCATTTAACATCCTGTCGTCCGGAATCACCCGCGACGACATTCACGAAAAACTTTAAGACGGGGAGGCTACAACCTCGAATAGCATGGGATCAAATTTATATATGCGCGCTCTAAGGGGTGCCCCCCTCTCGGTCCCAACCGGAAACACCCATGCCCCCTGACCGGATGACGGGCTTTAATCCAGGGCCATGGAACCCTCATCCCGGCCCCTCTACTTGGTGTGTACTCGGAAAGTGGTTTACAACCGACTAGACCGTAATCCCAATGGACGACCTATTGAAAGCACATTTGCTCCCTGGGTGGTTTTGGTAATTAATGACAACATACTTTGTGGTTGGACTAATGCTTTTATCAAGTATGTTTCAGGAAATCCAATCACATTGGCTATGGTAAAATGACTGAAGAAGTGGACCCCTCAAAATGCTAAGGCAAGCATTGGCAAAAGCTCAAGACTCCATTTTTGGTTTAGTGATCCAAGATCACATTGAGTCCATAGGAAAAGCCAATACTATTAAAAGGGGATGAGGTTGTGTTGATGATCTGGTTGCTCGAGTGCTTAGTGATATATCTCCTTTAACTATCAGCAACTTTCACTACAATACACACTCATAAGTAATCTCGGACCAACCGATTTTCCAAACTCAGTCCCACCGAGATGAACCACCTCAGCCATAAGCCAAACCCTAGAAAAATCGGTCAATCCGAGTTTGAGATCGGTCTCACCGAAATACGGGCTGCCAAGCTTCTGTAACCGTTTGACATCATTTCGGAATAACCGAGTTGATGATTTCGGTCCCACCGAAATTGGCAAGCTCCTGTCTTTGACTCAAATCGGACAAACCGAGATGGTATTTTCGGTCCCACCGAAAACCCCAACGTTCACTATATTTGAACTTTCGGTTTGACCGAGTTTCCACTTCGGTCTCACCGAGATTGCTCAATTATGTGTGTAACGGTTGGATT
This sequence comes from Secale cereale, assembly GCA_902687465.1. Classification (NCBI taxonomy): domain Eukaryota; kingdom Viridiplantae; phylum Streptophyta; class Magnoliopsida; order Poales; family Poaceae; genus Secale; species Secale cereale. The sequence continues at coordinate 325,353,328 of LR738709.1, forward strand.
TTGTGTGGAGGCTATATATACCCCTCCACCCCCTCTTCATTCGTGGAGAGAGCCATCAGAAAGAACTACCACTCCTACTTTACACTTTCTGAGAAGAGAACTACCTACCCTTGTGTTGAGATCAAGTTGCTCCATTCCTACCATATGAAACTTGATTTCTAACCTTCCCAAGTTGCTTTCCACTCAATCCTTTCTTCCACCACAGCCATATCAGTGAGGAGAGTTGAGTGTTGGGGAGATTATCATTTGAAGCACAAGAGCAAGGAGTTCATCATCATCTACAACATCTATTACCTTTTGGAGGGTGGTGCCTCCTAGATTGGTTAGGTGTCGCTTGGGAGCCTCCGTCATCGAGATGTGGAGTTGAACCAAGAAGTTTGTAAGGGCAAGGAGATCGCCTACTTCGTGAAGATCTACCCCGAGTAAGGCTAGCCCTCCGTGGGCGTAGGCCATGATGGAATAGACAAGGTTGCTTCTTCGTGGACCCTTCGTGGGTGGAGCCCTCCGTGGACTCGCGCAGCCGTTACCCTCCGTGGGTTGAAGTCTCCATCACCGTGGATGTACGATAGCACTACCTATCGGAACCACGGGAAAAATTATTGCGTCTCCAAATTGCGTTTGATCTTCTCCACCTCTCTTTACTACTTGTGCAATTTACTTTCCGCTGCCCATACTCTAGAATTGCATGTGTAGTGTGCTACTTGACTTGTGTGTTATGTAAAATCTGCCAAAATCTGTCCTTGATAAAAGACAGAATTTTTATCTTGTCGAGTAGTCTAATCCCCCCCCCCCCTCTAGACACTCTCACCTTCTTCGATCCCTCAATTGGTATCAGAGCTTTGGTCTCCATTGCTTTGGTTTACACACCATTGGAGGAAGATGGACGTGTCTACGTTTGGGAGTATTAGCCATAGAGTGCCTATTCTTAATGGAGAGTCATATAACTCATGGAGGTTTGAAATGCTTAGTATCTTTAAGAAGTACAATTTGTGCAAATATATTGAGAACCCCTATGTGCCTCCATTTGATCCCTTGCACCCTACCATGGATGAAGAGCTTGATTTGCTTTGTAACCTTAGAACTGTAAATCTTATCATTAGAGGGTTACCCGATGATTTGCTTAAGCTTGTTACAAACTTTGAGTGTGCCTATGCTATGTGGAAGTTCTTGGAAGAACTTTATCCGGACTACTCTATGAGAGGTCTTGATAAAATTCTATACAAGACTATTGAATTTGATAAGATGCACCCCAATGATCCCAACTTTCATAAATGCTTCCTTGAGCTTCGTGATCTTATGAAAAAGAAGGGTGATCCCGCTCTTATCAATGTTTTAATTAGAAATGCTCTTGCATTGCATTCCGAAGACTATTGTCACATTGACAAAACTAATGCAAGTACTTATCAAATTGACCTAGGTGTTGATGATGAACAATCTATGGGTCAATATGATGATGAGCATGAGCATGATGATGATTACTTCGATTCGGACGCCAAACTAGACAAGGTCATGAAGAGTCTCAATCTTATGGCAAATCTGAGAGACTACATGTCCGGCGGAAAAGAGTGGATTCTTGATAGTGGATGCACCGATCACATGACCGGAGACAAAGACATGTTTCGAGAGCTTCCAAAGAACGATGGTCCACGCAAGTATGTGACTTTTGGAGACAACTCCAAGGGTAAGGTACTTGGCCTTGGTAAGGTGGCCATATCTCATGATAGCTCTATTCAAAATGTCATGCTTGTAGAATCTCTTGGATACAATTTACTTTCCGTGTCTAGATTAGCTGACTTTGGATTCAATGTGCTATTCACCAAAGTAGATTGCCAAGTCTTTCGCCGTGACAATCAAAACATGGCATTTACCGGTATCCGTAGAGGTGATCTATATATTGTTGACTTCACTTAGAAAGCCCAACCTAGAGCTTGTTTCATTGCTAAATCTTCTAAAGGGTGGTTATGGCATAGAAGGCTAGGGCATGTTGGTATGCGTAATCTAGACAAGCTGATCAAAGGTGATCATATTCTTGGTGTTAAAGATGTTCTCTTTGACAAAGATAGACTTTGTAGTGCTTGTCAAGCAAGAAAACAAGTAGGTGGAAGTCATCCCGTGAAGAACATCATGACCACAAGGAGACCGCTTGAGCTTCTTCATATGGATCTCTTCGGTCCCAATGCTTACAAAAGCCTTGGTGGTAACTCCTTTGGTCTAGTTATAGTTGATGATTATTCCAGATTTACGTGGGTATTTTTCCTTGATGACAAATCGCAGGTTCAGAGAATCTTCCAGACCTTTGCCAAAAAGGCCCAAAATCAATTTGAGGTGAAGATCAAGAAAGTTCGGAGTGACAATGGAACGGAGTTCAAGAACGCCAATGTAGACTCTTTTCTCGATGAGGAAGGGATTCTACATGAGTTCTCGGCTACGTACACTCCTCAACAAAATGGAGTTGTTGAGAGGAAGAACCGAACGCTCATAGAGATGGCAAGAATGATGCTTGATGAATACAAGACACCGAAGCATTTTTGGGGAGAAGCGGTCGAGACAGCTTGTCATGCTATCAACAGGCTTTATCTTCATAAGCTCCTCGGCAAGACATCATATGAGCTCCTCACCGGTAACAAACCCCAAGTGGGATACTTTCGTGTCTTTGGTTCAAAATGCTATATCCTTGATAAGCATCGTCGGTCTAAATTTGCTCCTAAATCTCATGAAGGCTTTCTCCTTGGTTATGGATCAAACTCCCACACCTACCGTGTCTACAATAATTTCACCCGAAAGGTTGAAGAGACGGTAGATGTGAAGTTTGATGAATCTAATGGCTCGCAAGTAGAGCAAATGCCTATTGATGTAGGAGACAAGGACCCATCGGAAGCTATCCAAGACTTATCTATTGGAAAGATCCGTCCCATGGAAGTGAAGGAGAGTACCTCATCTACATATGTGGAGCCACCTACCTCACGACGAGATGAACCTCAAGGCAACATGGAGGCCTCCACAAGTGGAACTCACCAAGATGAGGAAGTGCAACAAGAAGATCCACCACAACCTCCTTCTCCACCGCCTCAAGACAACACCAACAACAATGAAGAAGAAGAAGAGGAAGATGAAGATGGTGAGGAAGCTCAGCCACAACATCAACAAAAGCTATCCCGAGTTCGAGCAAGAGTCAAGAAGAATCATCCCGTGGAACAAATGATGAACGACATCAACTCCGGGAGAATTACTCGCTCCAAAACTCGCTTAGCTAACTTTTGTGAGCATTACTCATTTATCTCTAGTATTGAACCTATGAAGGTAGAAGAAGCACTTGAAGACCCGGATTGGGTGAACGCTATGCACGAAGAACTACACAACTTCGAGAGGAACAAGGTATGGACTTTGGTAGAGAAGCCCAAGGATGATCAAAACATCATTGGAACCAAATGGGTGTTTCGGAACAAGCAAGATGAAGATGGACAAGTCATCCGCAACAAGGCTCGTCTCGTAGCTCAAGGTTACACACAAGTCGAAGGTATGGACTATGGTGAGACCTATGCCCCCGTTGCTAGACTTGAATCCATTCGCATTCTTCTTGCTTATGCCAATCACCATGATATTACTCTCTATCAAATGGATATCAAAAGTGCTTTCCTAAATGGTGAAATTGAGGAGGAAGTATTTGTGAAACAACCTCCCGGATTTGTGAATCCCAAAAAGCCTAATCATGTTTACAAGCTGCACAAAGCTCTTTATGGTCTTAAACAAGCTCCTAGAGCTTGGTACAAATGCTTAACTAGCTTTCTTCTTGAAAAAGGGTTTGAGATTGGAAAGATAGACTCAACGCTGTTCACAAAAAGGGTTAATGGTGAACTATTTGTGTGCCAAATATATGTTGATGATATTATCTTTGGTTCAACTAACCCTCATTACAGCAAGAAGTTTGGACAGCTCATGTCGGAGAAGTATGAGATGTCCATGATGAGTGAACTCAAATTCTTCCTTGGGTTGCAAATCAAGCAATCTAAGGAGGGTACCTTTGTCTCACAAACGAAGTACACCAAGGATCTCTTCAAGAAGTTCAACATGCAAGAAAGCAAAGGTATGAGTACCCCCATGCCCACAAGTGGACATAATGACTTGACAAAAGATGGAGAACCCGTTGATCAAAGGGTTTACCGATCTATGATTGGTTCTCTACTATATCTTTGTGCTTCTCGTCCTGACATAATGTTGAGTGTATGCATGTGTGCGCGATATCAAGCAGCCCCTAAAGAATGTCATCTTAAAGCTGTTAAAAGGATAGTGAGATATTTGATACACACACCAAACTTTGGCATTTGGTATCCTAAGAGGGCCTCTTTCGACCTTGTTGGCTATTCCGACTCGGACTATGCCGGTGACAAGGTTGATAGAAAGTCAACTTCGGGTACGTGTCAATTCCTTGGTCGATCACTTGTATCTTGGTCCTCCAAGAAACAAAATTCGGTATCATTATCCACTGCAGAAGCGGAATATATCGCTGCTGGTTCATGTTGTGCTCAATTGCTATGGATGACACAAACGCTTAAGGATTATGGGATACATGTGAGACATGTTCCTTTGCTTTGTGACAATGAGAGTGCAATTAAAATTGGACACAATCCAGTGCAACACTCTCGAACAAAGCATATTGAAGTTCGTCACCATTTTATTCGTGATCATATTGCCAAGGGTGACATTAATCTTAAGCATGTTCGTACTGACAAACAACTTGCTGATATCTTTACAAAACCTCTTGATGAGAAAGTGTTTTGTCGCTTGAGGAGTGAGTTGAACATCATTGATGCTTCAAACTTGGAGTGATAACTCCATTGATGCATGCAAGGCATGAGCCCTCTTGACTAATCCTTGATATTTCTCTTATGATGGTGATCATATGTCTCGGACACATTTGCCTCCTTGTATTGCATCTAACTCCTTGCAGGTACTTGGATGATCTACATTCCACAAGATTACCACACACTCAAATCATGAGTAATCTTGTCATTAACCAAGTATCTAGCCCTTTGGGATGTTGAGTTCAAGGAACAAAATTCCACATATCCTTTTTGACACCTTATACATCTAGTATTTCACTCTTGTCATCTTGGATATCCTCGAGTATTTCCTTGCTTGCCTAACCCATGTAGGAAGATGAACTACACAAGTAGAAATGGCACTCCAACTTCACATTCAATGAGCACCTACATCGAGCTTACCTACATGAGCAAAGCATCAACAAGCCCAAGGTATGTTCTTCACATCTTTAAGGAGCTTTACTCAAAGTCATGAGTACAAGCAGCTTCATAAGATGTGATCACATCAAATGCTTAATCGAAAAATGGCAACCCCATTTTGAGCTTAAATGATGAGTATGACCTATGATCAAATGTCCTCATTTGACTCCTAAGTCAATATACTCAAACATAGGTGACCTTGTCGCCGACCTTTATCTAGATGAAGTACATATGTTTTGGAGTCTTTCTATTTTCTCTTATGTTCTCTCATTGAGTTTTCTTTAAACAAAAAAAAACTTCATCTAGGAATATTTTTCATTTCTATTCTTATGTCTTTTTGAATATCCTTCTGGCTCTGATCAATTCCCCAAAAATCTTTTACAAATTCTTTGCAAATCTTTTGAAACATTCCTCGCAAAGTGAGCTGAATTATTTCTGTATTTCCTTGGAATTAAACTCGGCGTCACCGATTTATTTATTTCGGTCTAACCGAAAAGGGTCTACCCTAACTCAATTCGGTGTCACTGATTTATTTCCTCCAGGATATCATCTCTTGCAGCTCCACTCATTGTTTCTCTATGCATGTTCTTATTTGCCCTGTTGTGATTCTTAAGGATCCCACCTCTTTCTTTCCATCTTTCCTAACCTTCCTAGTTTGCTGTCCTTTTCGGCACTTGATGTCAAAGGGGGAGAAGACTTAGGGGGAGTAGGGGGAGAAGAGAAGACTTAGGGGGAGAAGAAAAGCAATCTTATCTTAAGGGGGAGAGAATCACATCAAAGCTTTGCCGTGTCCTACATTGGACATCATTCCCATTTGGCATCATTCTTTTGATTTTGCTTGTTCCATCAAACCCCTTGTTCTGAGAGAACTCAAAGGGAGAGAAATCTTCACAGTTGATATCTTATGGAAAGCAAAATCTCTCAGTGTTCATTGAAAATCTTTTAGTTTCGAAGACATGTTTGCTGAATCAAGCCTGTGCTCAATATGAGACACTCCTTATACATGTCATCCCTGGCTTGGTACTCTTGATATTCTTGCAGTTGGTTGAAGGAATACTCTTGTGTTATCTAACCTTGTTTTCCCAAGTATATCCCTTCAGGTACAATGCCAAGGAACCTCAAGGTAAGTATATACATCTTGCAGAATGTGCATGATGGTGACTTGCTTGTAAATACTTGTTTGCAAGAAATCACCATGCACATACGTATTATCACTCACTTCTTTTCATCTGCTCTGATGCATATAGCCAAGCTGCATGTAGCACATCTTGCTTATCTCTCTTGTGTGCTTGAGGTAGTCCAAAACCAAAATCTATGAAAATCTTGCACACTTGTAGGGGGAGCCTGTGTACTACATGCTTGTCAAAGCTTTCGTGATAATTCTGTCTTTCTTTCAATAAGCTTTGATGTCTTGTTCAGTGTAATTTTAGTGTGTTGCCATCAATTACCAAAAAGGGGGAGATTGAAAGCACATTTGCTCCCTGGGTGGTTTTGGTAATTAATGACAACATACTTTGTGGTTGGACTAATGCTTTTATCAAGTATGTTTCAGGAAATCCAATCACATTGGCTATGGTAAAATGACTGAAGAAGTGGACCCCTCAAAATGCTAAGGCAAGCATTGGCAAAAGCTCAAGACTCCATTTTTGGTTTAGTGATCCAAGATCACATTGAGTCCATAGGAAAAGCCAATACTATTAAAAGGGGATGAGGTTGTGTTGATGATCTGGTTGCTCAAGTGCTTAGTGATATATCTCCTTTAACTATCAGCAACTTTCACTACAATACACACTCATAAGTAATCTCGGACCAACCGATTTTCCAAACTCAGTCCCACCGAGATGAACCACCTCAGCCATAAGCCAAACCCTAGAAAAATCGGTCAATCCGAGTTTGAGATCGGTCTCACCGAAATACGGGCTGCCAAGCTTCTGTAACCGTTTGACATCATTTCGGAATAACCGAGTTGATGATTTCGGTCCCACCGAAATTGGCAAGCTCCTGTCTTTGACTCAAATCGGACAAACCGAGATGGTATTTTCGGTCCCACCAAAAACCCCAACGTTCACTATATTTGAACTTTCGGTCTGACCGAGTTTCCACTTCGGTCTCACCGAGATTGCTCAATTATGTGTGTAACGGTTGGATTTTGTGTGGAGGCTATATATACCCCTCCACCCCCTCTTCATTCGTGGAGAGAGCCATCAGAAAGAACTACCACTCCTACCTTACACTTTCTGAGAAGAGAACTACCTACCCTTGTGTTGAGATCAAGTTGCTCCATTCCTACCATATGAAACTTGATTTCTAACCTTCCCAAGTTGCTTTCCACTCAATCCTTTCTTCCACCACAGCCATATCAGTGAGGAGAGTTGAGTGTTGGGGAGATTATCATTTGAAGCACAAGAGCAAGGAGTTCATCATCATCTACAACATCTATTACCTTTTGGAGGGTGGTGCCTCCTAGATTGGTTAGGTGTCGCTTGGGAGCCTCCGTCATCGAGTTGTGGAGTTGAACCAAGAAGTTTGTAAGGGCAAGGAGATCGCCTACTTCGTGAAGATCTACCCCGAGTAAGGCTAGCCCTCCGTGGGCGTAGGCCATGATGGAATAGACAAGGTTGCTTCTTCGTGGACCCTTCGTGGGTGGAGCCCTCCGTGGACTCGCGCAGCCGTTACCCTCCGTGGGTTGAAGTCTCCATCAACGTGGATGTACGATAGCACCACCTATCGGAACCACGGGAAAAATCATTGCGTCTCCAAATTGCGTTTGATCTTCTCCACTTCTTTTTACTACTTGTGCAATTTACTTTCCGCTGCCCATACTCTAGAATTGCATGTGTAGTGTGCTACTTGACTTGTGTGTTATGCAAAATCTGCCAAAATCTGTCCTTGATAAAAGACAGAAATTTTATCTTGTCGAGTAGTCTAATCACCCCCCCTCTAGACACTCTCACCTTCTTCGATCCCTCAATTGGTATCAGAGCTTTGGTCTCCATTGCTTTGGTTTACACACCATTGGAGGAAGATGGACGTGTCTACGTTTGGGAGTGTTAGCCATAGAGTGCCTATTCTTAATGGAGAGTCATATAACTCATGGAGGTCTGAAATGCTTAGTATCTTTAAGATGTACAATTTGTGCAAATATGTTGAGACCCCCTATGTGCCTCCTTTTGATCCCTTGCACCCTACCATGGATGAAGAGCTTGATTTGCTTCGTAACCTTAGGACTGTAAATCTTATCATTAGAGGGTTACCCGATGACTTGCTTAAGCTTGTTACAAACTTTGAGTGCGCCTATGCTATGTGGAAGTTCTTGGAAGAACTTTATCCGGACTACTCTTTGAGAAGTCTTGATGAAATTCTACACAAGACTATTGAATTTGATAAGATGCGCCCCAATGATCCCAACTTTGATAAATGCTTCTTTGAGCTTCGTGATCTTATGAAAAAGAAGGGTGATCCCGGTCTTATCAATGTTTTAATTAGAAATGCTCTTGCATTACATTCCCAAGATTATTGTCACATTGACAAAACTAATGCAAGTGGTTATCAAATTGACCTAGGTGTTGATGATGAACAATCTATGGGTCAATATGATGATAAGCATGAGCATGATGATGATTACTCCGACTCGGACACCGAGCTAGACAAGATCATGAAGAGTCTCAATCTTATGGCAAATCTGAGAGACTACATGTCCGGCGGAAAAGAGTGGATTCTTGATAGTGGATGCACCGACCACATGACCGGAGACAAAGACATGTTTGGAGAGCTTGCAAAGAACGATGGTCCACGCAAGTATGTGACTTTTGGAGACAACTCCAAGGGTAAGGTACTTGGCCTTGGTAAGGTGGCCATATCTCATGATAGCTCTATTCAAAATGTCATGCTTGTAGAATCTCTTGGATACAATTTACTTTCCGTGTCTAGATTAGCTGACTTTGGATTCAATGTGTTGTTCACCAAAGTAGATTGCCAAGTCTTTCGTCGTGACAATCAAAACATGGCATTTATCGGTATCCGTAGAGGTGATCTATATATTGTTGATTTCACTAAGAAAGCCCAACCTAGAGCTTGTTTCATTGCTAAATCCTCTAAAGGTTGGTTATGGCATAGAAGGCTTGGACATGTTGGTATGCGTAATCTAGACAAGTTGATCAAAGGTGATCATATTCTTGGCGTTAAAGATGTTTTCTTTGACAAAGATAGACTTTGTAGTGCTTGTCAAGCAGGAAAACAAGTAGGTGGAAGTCATCCCGTGAAAAACATCATGACCACAAGGAGACCGCTTGAGCTTCTTCATATGGACCTCTTCGGTCCCAATGCTTACAAAAGCCTTGGTGGTAACTCCTTTGGTCTAGTTATAGTTGATGATTATTCCAGATTTACGTGGGTATTTTTCCTTGATGACAAATCGCAGGTTCAGAGAATCTTCAAAACCTTTGCCAAAAAGGCCCAAAATCAATTTGAAGTGAAGATCAAGAAAGTTCGGAGTGACAATGGAACGGAGTTCAAGAATGCCAATGTAGACTCTTTTCTCGATGAGGAAGGGATTCTACATGAGTTCTCGGCTACATACTGAAAGTGCAACTAATCCCCTGGTGGTTTTGGTAATTAATAACAACATATATATCATTGAACTAATATTTACTTGAGAATCATTTCAGAGAAGTTCGATGATATGGGTATGGAAATGTCTGAAGAAGTGGACCCCTCAAAATGCTAAGACAAGCATTGGCAAAAGCTCAAGACTCTATTTTTGGTTTAGTGATCAAAGATCACATTGAGTCCATAGGAAAAGCCAATACTATTAAAAGGGGATGAGGTTGTGTTAATGATCTGGTTGCTCAAGTGCTTAGTGATCTAGCTCCCTCAACTATCAGCACTCTTCACTACTTAACACACTCATAAGTAATCTCGGACAAACCGATTCTGCAAACTCAGTCCCACCGAGATGAACCACCTCAGTTATTCTTCCAAACCCTAATTTCTCGGTCCATCCGATTTTGAGTTTCGGTCTCACCGAAACTGGACTGTCAACCTTCTGTAACCAATTGACATCACTTCGGAATATCCGAGTTGTTAATTTCGGTCCCACCGAGATGGCAAGCTCCTACCTTTGACTCACTTCGGACACACCGAGATGGTATTTTCGGTCCCACCGAAAATCCCAACGTTCACTATATTTGAACTTTCGGTCTGACCGAGTTTTCACTTCGGTCTCACCGAGATGGCTCAAATATGTGTGTAACGGTTGGATTTTGTGTGGAGGCTATATATACCCCTCCACCCCCTCTTCATTCGAGAAGAGAGCCATCAGAAAGTCTACCACTCCTACCATACACTTTCTGAGAAGAGAACCACCTACCCTTGTGTTGAGATCAAGCCATTCCATTCCTACCATATGAAACTTGATTTCTAGCCTTCCCAAGTTGCTTTCCACTCAATCCTTTCTTCCACCACAGCCATATCAGTGAGGAGAGTTGAGTGTTGGGGAGATTATCATTTGAAGCACAAGAGCAAGGAGTTCATCACCATCAACAACATCTATTACCTTTTGGAGGGTGGTGCCTCCTAGATTGGTTAGGTGTCGCTTGGGAGCCTCCGTCATCGAGATGTGGAGTTGAACCAAGAAGTTTGTAAGGGCAAGGAGATCGCCTACTTCGTGAAGATCTACCCCGAGTAAGGCTAGCCCTCCGTGGGCGTAGGCCATGATGGAATAGACAAGGTTGCTTCTTCGTGGACCCTTCGTGGGTGGAGCCCTCCGTGGACTCGCGCAGCCGTTACCCTCCGTGGGTTGAAGTCTCCATCAACGTGGATGTACGATAGCACTACCTATCGGAACCACGGGAAAAATCATTGCGTCTCCAAATTGCGTTTGATCTTCTCCACCTCTCTTTACTACTTGTGCAATTTACTTTCCGCTGCCCATACTCTAGAATTGCATGTGTAGTGTGCTACTTGACTTGTGTGTTATGTAAAATCTGCCAAAATATGTCCTTGATAAAAGACAGAATTTTTATCTTGTCGAGTAGTCTAATCCCCCCCTCTAGACACTCTCACCTTCTTCGATCCCTCACCTATGATAGTACTGAAAAAGAAGATGAACGGGATCGAGACATGATCTCCGTTGATACTGAATTGACCAACTACTGGCATGGTCCAACAATACCAGCATTCTTCCCCATCATATCACCATATGATCGAGGTGGTTCAACATTCTCCTTCGGGACTCACCCGAAGCTTACTTGCATGAAATATGCCATACACATATGCCCGTATGATCATGCTTATGAACGAGCTACTCGAGCAAACATGCAACACACTCATCATATCAAGAGTTCAAACATGCTTGCCTGGTTCTGAAAAGTCGGAGCCTAACTCGGCGTGATTCGCGTCTCCGTCATGGCCTCCGGTATCTATGTATTCAAACAAAAATATATACTAACATAAATACCGCGCGTGCAAATAAAGTTGCTCAAAATATTTCCACATAAATATGACAAAAAACCTAGACAGAAAACCAAAGTGGACAGAAAAACTATCAATCCAAAATCACTTTTAATTTTAAAGGTATTAAGGTTTCTGTCCACGGACTGATACGTCCAAAACGTATCTATAATTTCTGCTTGCTCCATGCCTCTTTTGGGTGATATTGCTATGATATTTATACACTTCCATACACTTTTGATCATATTTGGACTAACCTATTAACTCAGTGCACCCCAGTGCCAGTTTCTGTTTTCGGCTGTTTTTGTATTTCAGGTATTCACATTACGAGAACTGCCAGGAAAAATCCAGAAAAAATATATAAAAAATCAGCGTTCCAGGAGCTACCGTGCGGCCAAAGGACAGCTGGGGGGGCACCAGGGCTCCAGGCGCCCTGGCGGCGCCCCCCCTGGGCCGCGCCGGGGGGGGGGCCTGGGCCCCCCGAGCTCCGTCTGGTGCCCCCTTTTGGCATATATTTAAGGTCCGTCGAGAAAACCCTGATTCCGGACCCCTTTTCTCCAGACGCGATTCCGATCTCCGCCGCCATCGCCATCAAGCTTCGGGGGACCAGAATTCCTGCGCCGGCACCCTGCCGGGACGGGGAAGTGCCCCCGGATTCATCTCCATCGACCTTGCTTCCTCCCTCCATGATGCGGGAGTAGTTCCTCCTCGGGGCTGAGGTTCTTACCAGTAGCTATGTGGTCAATTCTCTCTCCCATGATGTGATCTTCGTTGTGATCATAGGCTATGTTAATCTAGGGTGATCCCATGATATTTCCCCTTCCTCTATGTATTGGATTGATGTACTCACTTGTCTTTATCTAGTATAATCCCCGAGACCAAGGTGACAGCGGTCTATTGGACATGGATTAGAACAATATTTTCATGAGTGATTTCCTCTCTTGTGTGTTGATTGAAGATTGAGAGTCTCTTGGTGCTTGTCTTTGACTATCCTTTAGATATGTTGTGGTGATTGTGGGATTCTCTTTGGATGGCCGCGGTGACATTGGGAAATCCTTAGATTGAGAACTACGAACTTTGAGGTGTGCTTTTGTAGCCCTACATAATTCTCGTCCTCTCTTGACCACGAAGGAATGACCTCCGAGTGTGTCCCCTTTGCATGTTTTATGGGAAATATCATGTGATTCGATTATGTTAATGTTGTTGGGAGTTGCCACTAGTGAAAGTATGAAGCCTAGGCCTTGTTTCCACCATTGCAATACCATTTGTGCTCACGTTTACCACTTGTTTTCTTGCTGCACTTTTTATTACAGATTTATATTACTTTGTTTTGCCATCCATATCACTTGCCATTTAACATCTCTTCGCCGAACTAGTGCACCTATACATCTGACAAGTGTATTAGGTGTGTTGGGGACACAAGAGATTTCTTGTATCTTAGTTGCAGGGTTGCTTGAGAGAGACCATCTTCAACCTCTACTTCCCTGAGTTCGATAAACCTTAGGTCATCCACTTGAGGGAAATTTGCTGCTGTCCTACAAACCTCTGCGCTTGGAGGCCCAACATAGTCTACAAGAGTAGAAGCGTGTGTAGACATGAAGCTATTTCTGGTGCCGTTGCCGGGGAGGTGAGCGCTTGAAGGTATATCTTTAGATCTTGCAATTAAATCTTTTTGTTTCTTGTTTTTATTTCACTAGTTATGCTTATGGACAACCCTGTTATTGGATCGTTGCTTGCGGGAAGACGCCCCACACCGGTGGTGGTTGCTCCTCCCCCTACTGAAATTGTGCCCTATGAAATACCAGCTGGTATTATCGATCATGTTTTGGCTAATCGTTATGCAGGAGACAGACATCCCGGTGAACACTTGCTATATCTGTCACAACTATGTTCATTATTTAAGCTTGCAGGTGTATCAAGGGAGTTTGTCATGAGGAGATTGTTCGCCGTATCACTTATAGATAAAGCTTCAGATTGGTATAAGCTTCTCGATAACTCGTACTTGCTTGATTGGCAAGAGCTTATGTCTCTCTTTTACTCCAAGTTTTATCCTCTTCATGAAGTTCATGAGAATAGGAATTATGTTTATAATGTTTATCCTCATGACGGAGAGAGCATAGCTCAAGCTTGGGGGAGACTGAAAACGTTAATGCTAAAATGTCCTAACATGGGCTCCCCAAAGATATTATTATTACTAACTTCTATGTGAGGCTCTCTCGACAGGATAAAGATTTGCTCGATGCTTCCTCTACGGGTTCTTTCACAAACAAAAAGATTGATGCTAAATGGGAACTCCTTGAAAGAATTCAACGCAACACTGAAGATTGGGAGATCGACAAAGGTAAAGAGTCAGGTATAATTTATGAGTATGATTGCATTAAGTCCTTTGTTGAAACTACAAGTTTTAATAAGTTTAGTGCTAAGTTTGGGCTTGATTCTCAACTCCTTGTTGATTTCCTCAAATCTTTTGCTTCACATCTTAATATGCCTAAGGAGGATTGGATCAAGTATCATAAACCTTTTAAAGAGACTTGCAAAGAAAATGAAATTGTTCATGATGATTGCAACATGCATGATCCAATTCCTAAAAATGAAGTTTTATATAAGCATGTTAACTTTTGTGGAGTGGATAGACCTTGTGAAAGGCCTATGATTGAAGAAGAGAAGTATTGTAAGCAACATAAGCATGAAAGAACAATCACTTGGGTCAGAGATTTAAATGAAATTGCTAGAGAATTGTCTGACCTTTATCCTTTTACTTGTGAACTTTGCCGTATAGAGGGTCACTTTAATTTTCAATGCATGAACTTTCAAAACATAACTGTTAACCGGTTGTGTGATAACATATACGTGTCACTATGCATTTGCATGCGCAAATGGGGAGCGTGACAAAGCCATTGAATCAATGGTTGAGTACCTCAAGGCACTTGAGGCAGCCTTTGATAATCTGGTGGACGACTTGGTGGCCACCCGTATGGAGTTGGTCCAGAGTGGCTCCGCCAACAGGAGGGAGCTACTCCATACTGCACCACCAATGACATTTGTCTCGTCCGCCGCATCCTATGCACCTTCCATCTTAGCCACCGCTCGCCGTCTGCCTACCACTGAGGTGTTTGACCAAGTCATTGCTCCTACTCCAGTCAGAACTGCACCGCCTGCTGCACCTGCTTCGACACCTCGTACCCTTACTCCGCGCCTGGAGCCCATTAGTGAGGAGGAAGTTGAGTCTCCGGCACCACTGGGCCTTACCCTCGGCAGGCCGAGGGAAATCTTCAACATCTCCGACTAGCGCGTTATTCCGCGACGCACCGCGCTCGCTTGTAATATTTGTGTGTTATGTAAAATAGGTTGATGGGAATAGTCTGTTTGCGCATCATGTAGGATCTTGGAGGAGTGCACTAGTTTTAATAACATGTCAGGATGTGTACGCACATCCTGAGTGACGTATGTATAATTAGAACCTGCGTGTAAAATATGTACTAGCAGCCCTTCTCCGTGCGCAATCAACCAGTTATTTTCAAAAAAATCTCTTTCGAGCTCGTGTTTGGTCGCTTTGCAAAGTCTTGGTTTATTTTGCTGCTCGGTTCTTCTCAGATTTTCTGCTTTATTACCCCAGAATAAGAAATGACTCGTCCCTGGACACGTTCCATGCCTAGTCCGCCAGAAGAAAATTATGGCACACAGACAGACAACAATTTCACACAGGGGCAGTCAAGTCAGCAGGGCAGTGAGATGTCATTTTCTTAAGTGTGGCGTCTTTACGAGCAAAGTCAGCAACAACATCAAGAAATGATGAACCATGTCATTAACATGGGAAATCACCGCGAGCCATACCAACAGCACTCAAAATTGTCTGAATTTCAGAAGACACGTCCAACAACGTTTTCGCACACAGACAAACCTCTTGAGGCCGATGATTGGCTTCGAGATATTGAAAGGAAATTAATTGTGGCACAATGCTCAGACCGTGAAAAAGTGATGTACGCACCACATTACCTTACTGGAGCAGCCGCGTCATGGTGGGAAAATTTCCTGCTTATGCATCCCGACATAAATAATATCACCTGGGAAGATTTCAAGGAAGGCTTTCGTGGGGCACACATCCCTAAGATTATTATGAAGATCAAGACAAGAGAATTTGATGACCTCAAGCAAAGAGGCATGACAGTACAGGAGTACAACAGTCAGTTTGCGTAATTATCACGTTATGCCAACGAAGAGCGAATGACGGAAAATAAGAAGATGGAGAAATTCCTGGACGGACTGGCACCAGCACTAAAATGCCAGTTAGTCGTACACACTTTCCCAGATTTCAAGACACTGGTAGACAAAGCCATTACGTTGGAAAATGAACGTCGCAGTCTGGAAGACATTCGCAAGAGAAAAAGAGATCAGACCAACCACCCCCGCAACAACAAGAATAAGGTGAATTTCCAGAGGAATGGGGCGAACAGACCCACGACCAATGACACACGCCCAAATAAGAATTTTCATGCAAGAGACAAGGATTTCACCTATCGCCCGGGTGTTACCTGCTACGCATGTGAAGAAGAGGGACACTATGCTAAACAGTGCCCTAAGCCAAGAAACTCAGCACCGAAGCCAAACAGCAACGGAAACAATTTCGCGCCCAAGCGTAACAACTTCAACCCAAATAACAATCACATGAAAGGCCACCTGAACCATGTGACCAAGGAGTAAGCACAGGATGCACCGGATATCGTACTCGGTACGTTCCTTGTCAACACAATACCTGCCACGGTTTTGTTTGATTCTGGAGCTTCTCATTCGTTCATTTCGAATAATTTTTCTTTGCAACATGGTTTTTTAATGCTTCCCTTGGGAAAATCAATGACCATCAAGTCCCCCAGAAGTAAGCAGATCACTCAGAATTAATGCCAAGGTTTGACCATTGAAATTGAGGGATTAAAGTTTCACGCAAACCTCATCGTGTTGGAAAACAAAGGACTGGATGTTATCCTGGGTATGGATTGGCTAACCACCAATAACGGATTTATCGACTGCTTCAACAGGACAGTGATTCTTACTCATCATCATGGAAAAACAATAACAGTCGTAGCTCAGGAAAGACCGGTGTCGCGACAACCATAATTAAACAAAGTTGATACATTTGAGCTAAGCAAGGTTCCAGTTGTATGTGAATTTCCTAACGTATTTCCCGAGGAACTACCAGGCATGCCGCCAGACAGAGAAATATAATTCATTATTGAGCTAGCACCGGGAACCACCCCCATATATAAGAAACCATACAGAATGGCACCATGCGAGTTGGTTGAATTAAAGAAGCAAATAAAGGAACTGCTAGACAAAGGATTTATACGGGCCAGCTCCTCACCTTGGGGTTCGTCGGTATTGTTTGCCAAAAAGAAGGATGGGACCATGAGGTTGTGTATAGACTACCGAGCGCTCAACATGGTCACAATCAAGAACAAATATCCGATGCCACGGATAAATGACTTATTTGACCAGCTCGCGCAAGCCAAGGTTTTCTCAAAGGTTGATCTAAGGTCAGGTTATCATCAACTGAAAGTACGGATAGAAGATATTCCGAAGACAACATTCACCTCAAGATACGGACTTTATGAATTTACAGTAATGCCGTTTGGACTGGCCAACGCCCCCGCATATTTCGTCCACCTCATGAACAAGGTATTTATGAAATTCATGGACAAATTTGTGGTGTTATTTATTGATGATATCTTGGTATATTCAAAGACACCGGAAGAACATGCTGAACACCTCCGCATTGTACTGGGAGAATTAAGGAAAACACCAACTTTACGCCAAATTCAGCAAATGTGAATTTTGGTTGAGACAAGTGGGTTTCCTAGGACACGTATTAACACAAGAAGGAGTTGCTGTAGACCCAGATAAAGTCAAGGTTGTACTTGGCTGGAAGTCGCCAGCCAGTGTAACGGATATACGCAGTTTCCTCGGTATGGCCGGATATTTACATAAGGTTTATTGAAGGATTTTTCACCATAGCCAAACCAATGACACAGCTACTCAAGAAGGATAAGAAATTCGTGTGGACCGAAGCATGTGAGAAAAGCTTCCAAGAGCTCAAAAAGAGGTTAACAACAGCCCCAGTATTAATTGTACCAGACATACACAAGAGTTTTGAAGTATATTGCGACGCATCCCGGAAAGGCCTCGGATGCTGATGGCTTCTCGCCCCTCGTTGGTTACCCCAAGTGGAAGGTTTGATATGTAGCGTAGCGGCAAATTTCCCTTGGCAAAGATACCAAGGATCAAATCCCGTGAGACTCCGAGGGTCGACAAGAAGGTGTCAATAGCGCCAGAAACTTTCGCTTGACAGGACCTGCACACAGATACAAATAAGTTTGCTCCCAACGAGTACAGAGAGGTTGTCAATCCCTCCGGCCTTGTCGTTTACAAAGGATCAAACGCAAGAGATAATAGTGATAGGTATGACTGCAACTAGGAAATAAGAACAGGAAATAAATAGCGGGTGTGATCAGTGATGGTAATATGGACCGGGGTCCCATGATATTCACTGGTGATGTCTCTCTCCCAAAAGACGATAACACAGCTAAGCGAGGTAAACAAATTACAGCTGGGCAATTGACAGGATTATGTGCACAAACCAATGCTAACTATGCTGTACAGAAAGGTAGAGGCTCAAAAGCATGGGCGGTACGCCAAGGCAAGTAGACCGAAATCCATCTGCATCTACTACTAATCATCCACCTTGAGATATCTATCCAGAACATCTCGCTGGTATTAAGTTGCGAGTCCCACCCATAGTGTAAACTCAAAGCAACAGACAACTGCATTAAAAGAACTTTGCGTAAAGTAAACAATCCTTGCACCCGCAAGTACAAGCACCGTTGTTTTCCCCCTTGTGGCAATAGCACATCCCCTAGACTCATGTTTCTGTCACTCAAGCTAGTCATCGAGGGGCATGAACCCACAATCAAGCATAACGTTCCCTCTTGGAGTTACTACCTACTACTTGGCCAAAGCAATAAACAGCAACGGAGAACATGCAAGAATTACTCAAGAACATAAATATAAAAGAGGTGAATCAAATATATTGCTCACACACAATCTGAACATAATCTCATAATCCATCGGATCCCAGCAAACTCAGCATAGCAACAGCATAAAGATTACATATGTGCCTCGATCATGTAGGGCAGCTCACGAGGTCTAATCGATGAAGAACAAAGAGGGGAGGAGAACATCACATAGCTACTGGTCATGGACCCATGGTCCAAGGGGGACTACTCACAACTCATCCGGGAGGCGTCCATGGTGGTGGAGAAGCTCCCGGTGGTGATCCTCCCCTCCGGCAGGGTGTCGGGAAGAGTTCTCTTGGTGCTCCCGATCTTGAAGCGCGGCGGCGGCGGAACAGAGATGAGATCGCGAAAAAGGGTTCTGTCCTCGAGGGTTTCGGGACGCGTGTTAAATATATGCCAAAGGGGGTCACCAGAGGCGGAGAGGGGGGCCCAGGCGCCCCCCCGGCGCGGCCAGGAGGGGGGCCACCTGGGCTGCCCGTGGCTCCCCTCTGGCCCCATTTCTGGCGCGT
Organism: Secale cereale; assembly: GCA_902687465.1. Classification (NCBI taxonomy): domain Eukaryota; kingdom Viridiplantae; phylum Streptophyta; class Magnoliopsida; order Poales; family Poaceae; genus Secale; species Secale cereale. The sequence goes on from LR738709.1 coordinate 325,372,591, forward strand.
GGAAGCTTCTGGAGCGCTGATTTTTTATATATTTTTCCCGGAATTTTTCTGGCAATTTAAGTAATGGGAAAACCTGAAATACAAAAACAGCAGAAAACAGAAACTGGCACTGGGGTGCACTGAGTTAATAGGTTAGTCCAAATATGATCAAAAGTGTATGGAAGTGCATAAATATCATAGAAATATCACACAAAAGAGGCATGGAGCAAGCAGAAATTATAGACACGTTTTGGACGTATCAACATCCCCAAGCTTAATTCATGCTCGTCCTCGAGTAGGTAAATGATAACAAGCATAATTTCTGTGGTGACATGCTATCAACCATATAAGAACTTTTAAGTAAAGCAATCAAGGCATGTAATCCAATTCAAGTCATAGCAAGCAAGAGTCTATATTAGCATTGTAACAAGTAACATAAGAACATAAAGGTGCAAGAGCTCTCGCTGTCCGTGAGTCGAATGTCTCCAAATGGTGTTTGCGTGCAAGAAAGGGGATATGGATATATGAGAGAGTAAAACATAGTTTTTGTATTGTTGATAACTTAATCTACTAAAGTTTCACACATGGTCTTTTTTGGAATCTTATCTTGACTCATCCCCAGACCGTCAGCCAGGTACAAGTCAAAATGATCCACTCCCTTTCGATATTTTGAGCACTCATGCAATGGATGAGCGTAAGCAAGAAAGTCGACACTTAGGATGGCAAAGAGATAAAAATGATAGAGGGGGAAGACAAAAAAGGTGTGAAAGGCTCACATCAATGAGGACAATCATCGGCGAGAGAAAGCCAAATGATAGATATGATGCGAGGAGTAGGGATTGCCATGCAACGGATGCACATATGAGCTAAGGTAAGCTCTCCAATGGAACTAGTGGGGGTGCATCCAACTCGCTTGCTCAAGAAGACCTAGAGCTCTTTTGAGGAGGCTCATCATTGGAATATACAAGCCAAGTTCTATAGTGTAAAGGTCCCCACATAGCTATATGCATAAATGATAATCTCTATGGAGTACAAGGTATAAGATGGAGTACGAGTGTGGATCTCTCAAAAGAAATAGTAGTGTGCCCCCTTCTCTCTTTTTATTTCCTTTTCTCTTTTTTTTCTCTTTTTTTTATTTTTTTGTGGCCTCAATGGCTCTTTCCATTTATCTCTCATTTGTCCTCTTTGGGATCTTTTTATTTTGTCCTCTTTGGGATCTTTTCCTTACTTTAGGGGCAACACTCTATGTATTACAAGAAGTATAGAAGATCTTTCACACTTTACAAAAGTACTCAACATAAAGAAAATGAAACTATCATGATGTATGCAAATGTATGCCTCTGCCAGTGTAGCAGGATATGCAATGATACTAGCGCTTCATGTAGCAATGATTAGGGCAAGGCCCAACTAGCATGCGGCTCATCGATCAAGCAAAAAGCATGTATGACATGAAGATCAAGTCATGAGAGGATGGATGTTGCATGGCAATGTATCTCGGAAAGGCTATGGAAATGCCTTAATAGGTAGGTATGGTGGCTGTTTTGAGGAAGGATATAATGAGGCTTATGATGACGGAGCGTATCGTGCCAAGGATTTGGATGCACCGGCGAAGTATGCACCAACTCTCGAGGTGAGAAAGGACAATGCACGGTACCGAAGAGGCTAGAAAAATATGGATAGGTGGAAGTGTCAACCTTCGAATACTCACATTAGTCCGAAGAACTCATGCACTTATTATCGGTAACTCTCAATCTAATTACGAGGTTCTCAAAGAGACAAGTACCCCGAGGAGGTGTGTATGGGGGTTTGGTTACCCTTGCGCATCCTCGACCCATGGTACGTGAGTGTACTCTAATATTCGATCCCTCCAAAGATTAGTGATCCATTTAGTAGCTAAAGTTCTCAACTATTTTGTAGGTTTTCGAAAATAAACACGGATTGCCCAAAATACGACATCTATCACTAATAGGCTAAAGCTCTTGTCACCAAAAGTTCAGACATTACTCATGGCAATACCTCAAAACTATTGCAAGTTACTACTAAAATTAAATAGCAACCTCAATTACCTACTTTAAGTTAAGACACACAACTCAGTGCAACAGACAAACTCTCTTAACAAGATAATCATGAAAACTCAAGAGAGTTCAGCAACCAACTAAACAAAAGCTCTTTAAAAAGAAAAGCATGAAAACTAAGAGCTAAGCATGACAGTAGCTATGGAAAGACAAAGAACACACACAGCAGAGATAAGCATGAAAATCCTATGTTGTGTTCTAGGTTGAAGTGGAGCGTGTTTCTCTCCCACACAAAGAAATCTGGGTTCTAACTCGTTATGAACAACAAGCAAAGCTAAAGAAAACTAAAAAGGAAACTTAAAGCAAGACGCTCCAAGCATAGCACATAACGCATGAAGTGATTAAAATATAGTGGAACGAAAGACGAACTGATAATTGTTGATGGAGAAGGGGATGCACGGGGGCATCCCCAAGCTTAGACGCTTGAGTCTTCTTGAATATTTCTTGGGGGTGCACGGGGGCATCCCCAAGCTTGAGCGTTTGACCCTCCTGAATCTTTTTATCATCTTCCCTCGCACACTTGAAAACTCCCTTCATACATAACTCATCATAATCTGATTAGCGAGGTTAGTGCCCATAATAAAATAATTTTTATCTTGCTGGAGATAAAGATAATCTTGAAGATCTACTGTTTATCAAGATTGCCAAAAGGTTTTTGCAAAGAAAAAGCAAGCTCAAGGTTTGCAAAACGAAGAAAAGGCAAAACAGGACAGAATCTGTGAAAAACAGACCAGTAGGTAGTAAATAATTTTTTCGGGACACTTCTGCAATTCAAATCAAAAAACTCAGAACAGACGCCCGAAAGCTAATTGTATAGGGCACGCTGTCGAAAAAATTCAGACCAAAAAGATGATCTGGTGATTTTATATGAATTTTTCTGTCCAAGGACAGAATCTGTTTCCTGGACAGCACGTCACAACTTTTGAACTTTCTTGCAATCAGAGGCTAAACTTGGCACAAAGCTGAAAAGTAAAGATACAATGATGATGCTACTGTAGTAACAAACATCAAGACACAACAAAAGCAAAATAAAATTTTATTCATTGTGGGCTGCCTCCCAAAAGCGCTTTCTTTTATGCCTTTAAGCTAGGCATAATGCAAAAAGAGAGGATCAAGTTTTATCAAGAGTAAGAGAATAGCTAGCCCGTATAACGGACTCAAAAGGTAACTTAATCTTTTTTCTAGGTAAGTGTTCCATCTCTTTCTTGAGAGGAAACTGGAATTTTATATTCCCCTCTTTCATGTCAATGATAGCACCAACGGTGCGAAGAAAAGGACGTCCCAAAATAATTGGACCAGAAGGTTCACATTCAATATCCATAATAGTAAAATCAACGGGAACATAATTGTCATTGACAATGATAAGAACATCGCCGATCCTCCCCAAAGGTTTCTTTATGGAAGAATCAACAAGACGAACACCAAAAGAACAAGAATCAAAAGGTTTCAATTTAAGCATATCATATATTCTTTTGGGCATAACGGAGGTACTAGCTCCAACATCACATAAAGCATAGCAAGAGAAGTTATTCAACTTAATTTTATTCATAGGATCCCAACCATCTTCTAGCTTTCTAGGTATGGAGGCTTCTACCCTAAGCTTTTCCTCCCTAGCTTTGATGAGAGCATTGGTGATATGCTCCGTGAAGGCAAGATTAAGTGTGCTAGTACGGGGATCTCTAGACATCTTGTGAAGGAAATCAATAACTTCAGAAAGGGTACAATTATCAAAATCAAGGTCACTACTATCAAGTAAAGTGGTGGTGGTGTCCTTTAGGCTCACTTGTTTGGTAGCTTCTATGGTCATATAAGTTTCTATCGTTGAGGTCATAGCATCACCATTAATAGGTCCAATGGGACCAGGAGTGCATTGGGTGCTAAGAGTTTGGATATCCTCAACAACTTGGATAGTAGCAACAGTGTGATGGGTAGGAAGGCTCTTAATTCTATCTTCTTCCTCCTTTTCTCTAGCCCATCTCTCTTTAAGTTTAGCCAACATCCTAATGTTTTCATTAATTTGCACTTGAATAGCATTCATAGGAGTGGTCTTCCTCTCCTCAAGAGGGGAAGTTCTAATTTTAAGCAATTCTACCTCATTGGCTAAATTGTCTACCTTCGAAGAGAGATCATCTAGTTTGTTTAGTTTTTCTTCTACATTCTTATTGAAGGCTTTTTGGGTAGTGATGAAGTCTTTAAGCATAATCTCTAGTTCAGAGGTGGAGTTCTTGGTGCTAGGATAAGCATTGTTGTTCCCATAGGAATTAGAGGGGAACGGTCTAGGGTTGCTACCAAAATTACTCCTATAAGCATTGTTATTGAAATTGTTTCTAGAGATAAAGTTCACATCTACTTGATCTTGAGCAATCAAAGAATTTAAAGGAACATCACGAGGATCAATAGAAGGTTGCTTGGAAAGTAGAGACATGATCAAGTCAACTTTTTCATTTAGGGAGGAGATCTCCTCGACAGAGTTTACCTTCCTACCTGTTGGAGCGCGTTCGGTGTGCCATTGGGAATAATTGGTCATCATCTCATCGAGAAGCTTCATGTCAGCACCAAGTGTAGTTGACATAAAGGTTCCTCCCGTGGCCGAATCTAACAAGTTCCGCGAGGTAAAGTTCAAGCATGCATAAAAAGTTTGGATAACCATCCAAGTAGTCAAACCATGAGTAGGGCAGTTCTTGACAAGAGATTTCATGCGTTCCCAAGCTTGGGCAATGTGTTCATTATCCAATTGTTTAAAATTCATTATGTTACTCCTTAGTTGGACAATTTTAGCAGGGGGATAGTATTTCCCAATAAAGGCATCCTTGCACTTGTCCCAAGAATCTATGCTATTTCTAGGCAAGGATTGAAACCAGATTTTAGCTCCTCCTCTCAAGGAGAAAGGAAAAAGCTTAAGCTTAACAATATCACTGTCTACTTCTCGATACTTTTGCATATCATAGAGTTCAACAAAATTATTTAAGTGTAAAGCAGCATCATCTCCAGCACCGGAGAATTGATCTTTCATAACTAGGTTCAGTAAAGCAGGTTTAATTTCATAAGAAGGTGCTGAAGTGGCAGGTGTAGTAATAGGCGTGCAGATAAAGTTATCGTTGTTATGACTAGTGAAGTCACACAACTTGGTGTTCTCGGTGGAACCCATAGCAGCAAGCAAGCAAGATAACTATTTTTTTGATTTTTGGTAAGGGACACAAAAACAAAAACTGAAAGGTAAACTAACAAGACTAAAAAGCAAAGATAAAAGATAGCGTCCAACTTCCCTATCTTGAAGAGTGGAGTCCCCGGCAACGGCGCCAGAAACTTGCTTGATGGCTTCTCGCCCCTCGTTGGTTACCCCAAGTGGAAGGTTTGAGATGTAGCGTAGCGGCAAATTTCCCTTGGCAAAGATACCAAGGATCGAATCCCGTGAGACTTCGAGGGTCGACAAGAAGGTGTCAATAGCGCCAGAAACTTTCGCTTGATAGTACCTGCACACAGATACAAATAACTTTGCTCCCAACGAGTACAGAGAGGTTGTCAATCCCTCCGGCCTTGTCATTTACAAAGGATCAAATGCAAGATATAATAGTGATAGGTATGACTGCAACTAGGAAATAAGAACAGGAAATAAATAGCGGGTGTGATCAGTGATGGTAATATGGACCGGGGTCCCATGATATTCACTAGTGATGTCTCTCTCTCAAAAGACGATAACACAGCTAAGCGAGGTAAACAAATTACAGCTGGGCAATTGACATGATTATGTGCGCAAACCAATGCTAACTATGTTGTACAGAAAGGTAGAGGCTCAAAAGCATGGGCGGTACGCCAAGGCAAGTAGACCGAAATCCATCTGCATCTACTACTAATCATCCACCTTGAGATATCTATCCAGAACATCTCGCTGGTATTAAGTTGCGAGTCCCACCCATAGTGTAAACTCAAAGCAACAGACAACTGCATTAAAAGAACTTTGCGTAAAGTAAACAATCCTTGCACCCGCAAGTACAAGCACCGTTGTTTTCCCCCTTGTGGCAACAACACATCCCCTAGACTCATGTTTCTGTCACTCAAGCTAGTCATCGAGGGGCATGAACCCACAATCAAGCATAACGTTCCCTCTTGGAGTTACTACCTACTACTTGGCCAAAGCAATAAACAGCAACGGAGAACATGCAAGAATTACTCAAGAACATAAATATAAAAGAGGTGAATCAAATATATTACTCACACACAATCTGAACATAATCTCATAATCCATCGGATCCCAGCAAACTCAGCATAGCAACAACATAAAGATTACATATGTGCCTCGATCATGTGGGGCAGCTCACGAGGTCTAATCGATGAAGAACAAAGAGGCGAGGAGAACATCACATAGCTACTGGTCATGGACCCATGGTCCAAGGGGGACTACTCACAACTCATCCGGGAGGCGTCTATGGTGGTGGAGAAGCTCCCGGTGGTGATCCTCCCCTCCGGCAGGGTGCCGGGAAGAGTTCTCCTGGTGCTCCCGATCTTGGAAGCGCTGCGGCGGCGGAACAGAGATGAGATCGCGAAAAAGGGTTCTGTCCTCGAGGGTTTCGGGACGCGTGTTAAATATATGCCAAAGGGGGTCACCAGATGCGGAGAGGGGGGCCCAGGCGCCCCCCCGGCGCGGCCAGGAGGGGGGCCGCGTGGGCAGGCCGCCTGGGCTGCCCCTGGCTCCCCTCTGGCCCCACTTCTAGCGCGTGGAAGCTTCTGGAGCGCTGATTTTTTATATATTTTTCCCGGAATTTTTCTGGCAATTTAAGTAATGGGAAAACCTGAAATACAAAAACAGCAGAAAACAGAAACTGGCACTGGGGTGCACTGAGTTAATAGGTTAGTCCAAATATGATCAAAAGTGTATGGAAGTGCATAAATATCATAGCAATATCACACAAAAGAGGCATGGAGCAAGCAGAAATTATAGATACGTTTTGGACGTATCAGATGCGTACTGATGCAAGAAGGCAAAGTAGTCGCCTATGCTTCCCGGCAACTGCGAAAACATGAAGAAAATTATCCTACTCACGATTTGGAGTTGGCAGCAGTCATTCATGCACTCAAGGAGTGGAGGCACTTTTTGCTTGGAAATCGTTGTGAAATATATACGGACCATAAGAGCCTCAGTTATATTTTCACACAGCCAGAGCTCAATTTACGACAACGACGCTGGCTGGAACTAGTAAAAGATTATGACGTTGGTATCCACTATCACCCAGGAAAAGCAAACGTGGTAGAAGATGCTCTCAGCCGTAACCCCAGCCCGAACAGCGGCAGCATACAGAACCTGAGACCCGAATTTCAGCAAGAATTCGCCAGACTCAACCTAATGATGGTCACGGAAGGCGAAGTATCCAAGCTAGAAATACAGCCTACGTTAATAGAGCAAATAAAGAAGGCTCAACTTGGACACCCCAGCATCAAAGGGATAAAAAGAAAAGTAAGTCAGGGCAAGGCCCCAGAATTCACCATAGACAGTGAAGGAATATTATGGTTCGGAGACAGACTTTGCGTACCGAATAGCAACGACCTTAAACAGCAAATTCTAGCAGAAAGCCACACTGCTCCATACTCAATCCACCCTGGAGGTACGAAAATGTACAAGGATATTCAGGAAAGATTTTGGTGGCACGGCATGAAGAGGGATATAGCCATATTTATTGCATGCTGCGATTCATGTCAACGCATTAAAGCCGAGCACCAAAAACCCGCAGGGCTATTACAGCCAAACAAGATACCAGAATGGAAATGGGACGATATTGGAATGGATTTTATTGTTGGACTACCACGGTCACAACACGGTAATGATGCCATATGGGTCATCACAGATAGACTGACCAAGGTGGCATATTTTATACCCGTCAAGACAACCCACACCACCCAAAAGCTCGCCAAGCTTTACCTCGCCCGTATAGTATGCCTACATGGGGTCCCCAAGACTATAATATCCGACAGAGGCACTCAGTTCGTCTCCAAATTTTGGGACCAGTTGCAGCAAGCCCTCGGAACGCAACTAACGTTCAGTACAGCTTATCACCCCCAGACGGGAGGACAAACGGAACGAGTAAATCAAATACTCAAAGACATGCTAAGGGCATGTGTCCTCACATATGGGACCAGTTGGGAGGAAAGCCTACCATATGCCGAGTTTGCATATAACAATAGTTACCAAGCTAGCCTGCAAATGGCACCTTTGCTTTGTATAGACGAAGATGCCATACTCCATTGAACTGGTCGGAAACAAGGGACAGTCGCATATTCGGCCCAGATATGTTAAAGGAAGCCGAGGAGAGAGTAAAAATAATACGGGATCGACTCAAAACCGCCCAAAGCCGACAAAAGAGCTATTACGATCAAAAGCATCGGGAAATAAGTTTTGAGCCCGGTGAATACGTATACTTACGATTATCACCTATGAGAGGGCTGCAACGATTCAAAGTCAAAGGGAAACTAGCACCACGATTCATCGGACCCATTCGTATAGTTGCACGGAAAGGCACGGTAGCTTATCAGCTGGACCTTCCCAAGGAACTATCAGACGTCCACGATGTGTTCCACGTCTCGCAACTACGGAAGTGTGTAAGCAACCCAGAGAAACATGTGTCACATGAAACCTTGATGTGCAACCAGATCTCACCTACCGAGAACACCCAGGAAAGATTTTGGAGGAGTCTGAAAGGAGAACCCGTCAGAGGTCAATTAAATTCCTCAAGGTTTAGTGGAGTAATCACACAGAGGATGAGGCAACGTGGGAAAGGGAAGATTTCCTTCGGACAGAACACCCACACCTATTTGTGGATCAGCTGAAATCTCGGTGATGAGATTTTTCCTAAGGGGGTAGGTGTTGTAACACCCCAAATTTTTGAGTTGGTTTTTTTCCAAAATTTTGGCCTTTTGGAAGAGGGTTATTTTATCTTTTCTTGAACCTCTTCCAAAATCTTTCTGGTCAAGGTTTTTGGAGATTTCTCAAGCTTGATTTTTGACCTTGAAGATCTTCTCTTGGGTTGGCTCAAGCCCAAGTTGAGTTTCAAAGAGGTTGTTTGTTTTCTCCCCTACTTGAGTTTTGTCTTTCAAATTTGGTCTTGGACTTATCTCCCCCCCCCCAACCTTCATCTTGCCATGACCCCAACAGAAATAGTTATCTCCAAAACCCTATTCACACCTTAGGACAAGTCTCTAATGAATTCCAGTAAGTTTTGACCTTATTGGGATTTTTCCTCTATTTATTTCACTCCAAAACTATTTCTGTCTTTTATAGTGGACCTTGGTGATTTACAAAGGAGCCACCCTTTCCATCCAGTTATTTGATTCCAAACCAACTCTCCTAGATGGTCCTTAGTACCCACAACCTAGATCCATCTTGTTTCACTGGTCCATAATTGAAAATTTTCAAATTTCACCTGCTGCAAGTTTGGACCAGATTTGCAAAATTTGGTGAAATTAATATTTATCTTCTCCCAAAAATCCTGTGAAAAATCAGGCAGCCTCTAGATGCATCAAGAGGCCACTCCACCAAATATCAGCACCAGAAATATTTCACACATGCCAGAAACATTTCATCAAACACTTAGCATACACTGTGCTGTCAAGTTCAGAAGCTGTTAACTGAAACTGTCGACAGACAGTTCGACAGTTTGTCAATTTCGTCAGTGTCATCAGGCGCAGCGACAAATCTCGCGAGTACCTCCTTGGCCCGACGCTGCACTACACCTTCTTCTTATCCAGTGTGCCGCACGCTCGCTTGGCCGCTTCTGGGCGTCGGTGGCGCTCTGGCCCGACCACGCCGGCGACATCCGCGGCAACAGCACCGCTCGTGGCGGCTGACAGAAGTCACCCCGCGACTCAATGTCGTTTGGCGCCGCCCAAACCACCCCAGCGCTCCGCGTGTCCACCTCCAGTGCCAGCACACACCTGCCGCACCGTCGCCGTGGCCTGGCGCGCGCAGAGCGTGATTTCTGCCGCCGACGTGCCGCGCGGCCGTTCCGTCGAGGATAGCCCCTAACTCCCTCTCCCCTGCTAAGTTAGGTACGGGAATAGAACCACTACACCCCCTAGACGATGCTCAAGCCCCTAACTCCGCCGTCCAACCACTGGAGCACCGTAATCGACTCGCCGGACTTATCCATTCACGAAAACCACCTCAGGCCGGCTATATAAGGCACCCCCGAGCTCGTTCTCGAGCCCGCACACCTTCACTACCTCCCTAGACCACGCCCAGCCTCTGGAAGAGCCTCGAGGGGCCCTTCTTCCCCAACTCCGGCCAACTCCCTCCGCCTCGGGCTCCAATTCACTCCAGCGAGAGCTTCTCCTCCACCGTGGACTCGAGCGTAGCACCCTGGCACCCACCTAGACCTAACCCCCACCTTAATTTGATCCCAGGAACCCTCTCCGACGAGGCCCACGACCACCCGAGCCGCCGTCCGCCGGAGACAGGGTCGCCGTCGACGTGGGGCTCGCCGACACTCAACTCCACCACCGTTCGACGCGGAAGATCACCGAGAAGCCGTACGTATCACTCCCCTCCCCTAACTCGCCGTGGATCGACGCCGACGATCACCGCAGCACCGGCGCCGGCGCGACTCTGCTTCAGTTTACAAACCTGACGCGTGGGGCCCCTTGTCAGCCTCACACCTCTCCCCTCCGAACCGTTTTCTGTAAGCGCATTCGGGAAAAGTACGTTTCCCCTCTGCGGTTGACGTACTGCATACTGATTTGCTTTGCTATTTTCTGTTCTAGCCCCTGGTACTTTTCTGTTTCATTACAGATGAGTCCCTGGACAGAAACTCTAATATCTTTTAAACTAAAGATGATTTTGAGTTGATTCTTTTTCTGTCCTCTTTAGTTTTCTGCCTAGTTTTTTGTCATATTTATGTGGAAATTTTTGGAGCAACTTTATTTGCACGCGCGGTATTTATGTTAGTATTTATTTGTTTGAATACATAGATACCGGAGGCCGTGACGGAGACGCGAACCACACCGAGTTAGGCTCCGACTTCTCAGAACCAGGCAAGCATGTTTGAACTTTTGATATGATGAGTGTGTTGCATGTTTGCTCGAGTAGTTCGTTTCATAAGCATGACCATATGGGCATAAGTGTATGGTTTTATTTCATGCTAGTAAGCTTCGGGTGAGCCCCGAAGGATAATGTTTGAACCACCTCGATCATATGGTGATATGATGGGTGGAATGCTGGTATTGTTGGAGCATGCCAGTAGTTGGTTAACTCAGTATCAACGAAGATCATGTCATGATTCCGTTCGTCTCCTTTATCGGTACTATCATAGGCCGTCCGTTGGGATTACGGTCTAGTCAGTTGTAAACCACTTTCCGAGTACACACCAAGTAGAGGGGCCGGGATGAGGGTCCCATGGCCCTGAATTAAAGCCCGTCATCCAGTCAGGGGGCATGGGTGTTTCCGGTTGGGACCGAGAGGGGGGCACCCCTTAGAGCGCGCATACATAAATTTGATCCCATGCTATTCGAGGTTGTAGCCTCCCCGTCTTAAAGTTTTTCGTGAATGTCGTCGCGGGTGATTCCGGACGACAAGATGTTAAATGGGTGTGTACTGGTTAGCTGGGTTTCTACTAAAACACCGTAGACGGAACTAGCCCTCATGGCTAATAGAATCCGTCGGCTATGAACTAATGGTACAAGCTCTGCAGAGTTAAATTCCTTCAGTGGCCAGGTTCATGGCCTAGGGTCAATCTTTATAACAACCCAGTGACCGTCTCTAGGAAATTCTTGTGGGTAACCAGAGTAGTGTTCTTGTCAAGTTCATTTGGTAGATGAACTCACCAACTATCCCAGTATTGATTTACTTTCAGAAGTACTTCATCATTATACTCTTTTATTTATAAGCCCTTTATGTGATGTCGCTTAGACGTCCGACTGTGACATTCTTTTTATTTATAAGCCCTTTATGTGATGTCGCTCAGACGTCCGACTGTGGCATTCTTTTATTTATAAGCCCTTTGTGTGATGTCGCTCAGACGTCCGACTGTGGCATTCTTTTTATTTATAAGCCCTTTATGTGATGTCGCTCAGACGTCCGACTGTGGCATT
>LR738709.1:325384776-325524714 GCA_902687465.1 Secale cereale
TTGTGATGTCGCTCAGACGTCCGACTGTGGCATTCCTTTTATTTATAAGCCCTTTATGAGATGTCACTCAGACTTCCGACTGTGGCAATCTTTTATTTATAAGCCTTTTATGTGATGTCGCGCAGACGTCCGACTGTGGCATTCTTTTATTTATAAGCCCTTTGTGTGATGTCGCTCAGACGTCCCACTGTGGCATTCTTTTTATTTATAAGCCCTTTATGCGATGTCGCTCAGACGTCCGACTGAGGCAGCCTTGTTTTTCATTTTGCTATAAGCCCTTTAGGTGGTGTCGCTCAGACGCCCGACTGTGGCCTGCTATCATTTACTATTTTTCCTACGAGGCGTCACTCAGACACTCGTTTAGTCTCCTTCCATTTATCTTTTGGATTTCGGGAGGATTACCGCCCGACTTCCATCATTGCATACATCACTTTAATATTTTAATCCGGTCGCATTTTTGCTGGAATACTCATATGCATCATGTTGGCATTTATTATATCTTAAGTCCGAACTGTCTTGCGAGTACATTCAAAGTACTCACCTGGCTTGTTGATTTGGCCATATGTGGACGAAGGCGATCTTATGGATGAAGAATTCGATAGCGAGTCCGACGCTTAGTGGAGTCCCAGTCAGTCCCTTGCGATCCTGAAGTTGATCACTGTTTTATAACCGCTTTCGCCTACCACCAAATAAATTCATCGGGTCTCACTCCGATACTCGATGAGTTGTAATATTTTGGAGTCACATCACCCACTTCACTATGACATATTCCACCACCTTTTATTACGAGTTAGTAGTATGCCACCCTGCCTTGTGTCATATCCGCCTCTATGTATTATTGGCGCGCTTGTAATAAAATTGTTGAGCAACCCAGCTCAACCTTGTATAATATTCAGTATACTGGAATTCTGTGCCAATGATTTGTCTGCCAGCAGGTAATAATATCCCTCGCTGGTTAAATAAAAAGGTCGGCCTTCCGGTAATTATTTTACTAAAGGACCGGTCCTGACAAGCATGTGACAACTTTTTTTCGTTAAAAAAAACTGTATAGTATCCTTATGAGAGGCCCTGCCTTATCCTTATCTCCATGCATGATACATTCTCAACTTTTAATGCTACTCCCTATGTCACAAAATACAAGAATTTTTTAATATTGTTGATGTGTTGAAAACGTCTTAGGCCTCCTTTGGTTTAGAAGAATCTGGTAGGAATTTCATAGGATATGATTTCTATAGGAAAAATTCCTTTAGAGCCCTTTGGTTTGTAGGAATGAAATCCTATTCCTATGTAGGAATTCTTCCTATCCTACACATTTCATAGAAAAATAAACATTAGCCTAGACTCAATGGAAAAAATCATATGATGTGAATCAAAGGGCATCTTCTTTCCTATTTCTATATATAGGATTTGAGATACATGTCATCTCAATTTCTATGACTTTCCTATTTTTACGATTTTCCTACCCTACGAACCAAAAAAGGCCTTACATTTTAGGATTGAGGGAGTACTCCAGTACGTATATTAAGAGCATACTCCAGTATAGACTTCAATTTTAATAGTCGTGAGTTGTGACCCGGGCGGGTGGCGATGCTGCAGCAGCGAGGTGTCTCGGTGATGCGAACGAGGCGGCATTCGACGATGCACCGGCGCAGTTTGGCGGGGGCACCCAACGGTGCTGCGGTTTTCGCATATGCGTAGTACTAATTTGAACTAAAACTGCGACTGAGTAGGAAGCAGTGGGGAGGACGGCTCACGGCTGATTAGTCGACTGGTTACCTATCCTGGCCATTGTTTTGCCAGTGGGACTGAAGCAGCAAGCACACAGCTGCACGTACCAACGAGACACAGGACGGGCATGGAACTATGAATTAAAGTACAGTACGTGCAAGGAATCAGGCCGCTCTCAGACCGAAGGCGTCGCCCAGCCGCCGGCAGGCCCGGGTCAAGTTTTGGACGTGAGACGAGGAAAAGTATCTAGCACATGCCCACGCTATATCTCACTACGCCATCTATCCGACTGATGCATGCACTGCACGGCCGAGTGAATTGAATTCGTCCATGCGCTTATGCAGGCGCGCACGGCGACAAGCATGAGAAACTGTGGGCGGCGTGGGCCGCCGGATTGAGTGGCCGGTTCTGTTGGTGGATGGATGCATCGCTGCGTGCAGGGAGCGGACCACGGTGCGTGGACCAGGGTGCTGTGCGTACAACTGGTAGTACAGTACAACGTACGCGCGTGATGGGTGGATGGATTCGACACCCCGCTGCGCTGATGCCTGACGGGGTACCAGCTATGGCCGGCCGCGCCTATTTCTCCGCGGTTCCGTGGGGATCGACGCGACTGTCCCGTGTAGCCGGCTGCAGAGACGATGAGCTTGATGTGCTACCAACTGTGCATGCCGTGGGTCCTGGACTTCTTGGTGCAGGTCTCTTACAACTCCCTCCGTTCCATAATGTAGTGTCTATAGATTTTTATAAAAGTCAAACATTATAAACTTTGATCATGTTTATAGAGAAAAATATGTACATTTAGAATACCAAATGCATATCATTGGATGCATCGTGAGTTATATTTTCAGAATATACATGTTTGGTATTGTAGATGTAGACAATTTTCTCTATACACTTGGTCAAAGTTGGCAAAGTTTGACTTTCACAAAAATCTATAGGCACTACATCGTGGAACGAAGGAAGTACTTTTCTTTGACCTCCGTGGTTGTTTCTACAGTTTTTTCCTCCAAAATGGCCAGTCAGACAAAACATGTGTGCCTTTACAGAGATCAACACGTCTCTTTTTACGCTTTTGAGATCAACACGTTTGCCTTTCTTCTCGCAAAAGAAAAAAAGACGTTCGCCTTTCTTGCCAGGACATGTTTTTTTTTCAAAACAGAGGTAAACATGCATCATCTATTAAATAAGAGAGGAGAGTTTCGGAGTGTTACGAATGACCCACATACACAACAATGACAACACCATGAAGACCCCATTAATCCTAATGGTAACCCACACCCTCCTCCTCAGCAAGACAACTTTCACCCAAATCAACACAATCACTTATTGGGACCCATCCAACAGCATAAAGCACCAGCTCACCACAATCATCATCATGCTAATCTAGTTAATCTGCAACTTGCACTTAATAATGGTATGAATGTGGATCCACAGGACCTGAATGATCTTGATGAGCCAGAAGAGGATCTGCCAGGTTGGGGGCATTGGACCATGCCTCAGAACAACCAGATTGATCAGGAGATTCATCAGAGAGAGTTTCTTCAGTTGGAAGATCTTATGGCACCAATGGAGGAGGGAGAAATACCTGCTGCCAATGATGATGAAGATAGCAACATAACCATTTCTTTGGGTTACCATGACAGTGCAAACTCTGTTTCTTCTGCTATTGGTCCCTTGTCGCCACTTGAGGGAGGTATTCCAGATTTGAATGAGATAATTGGGCCCATTGCAGATGGCCCGACCCAGGAAGCCAATGTACCACTTGTTCCAGAAGTGATTGAACCAGTCCAGCCTGCTCTGGAGGAGGGCCCAGTAAATGATATTTTTCATATCAATCACCCTATTGTGGACCACATCATTGACTTTTTCCTCAACAGATTGTCCCTCACTACCCAGACATCACAGTGGATCCTATGCAACTTGAATCACTAGCCAATGCTTCTTTTCAACCAACATCTCCAGCACTGAAAACCAATGTAGTTAGTCAAGCTGATATAGTCTCAAGTAGTACTTCAGCACAGAAGTATTGAGTGCACAGCAGAATGCAACACCTGAAGAGACTGACTAGATGGTAGGGATTGCTGAAGATACTACCTCAGGTGAGCATGCTTCTGATATGTCTGCCCCACTAGGGTTTCCTCATCCAGCATATCTTAATGAGCGTCACACCATGCAATCAGGGGAACAACACTCACAACACCAAGGGACACGGATTATGCAGCAAAGCAAAGAGGTGATTATTGTTCCTGTTGATTGGGCCAATTTTCTTTCAGTGGTATTTCTCACAACTCACAAATTTGTATGGGCAAAACGATTTATTTATTCTCAAGTCTGGGAGATTATCACACAGGGCTCTACTTGCCCCCATACTTTACCATTTGCTATCCCACAATCATGCCCTACTGAGAATGCTCTCGGTTCTCTCTGTCTCAGCAGGTGCATGATAAGGTGGATCAGAAAGCCAGTTCACCCCTCCCTACTGCATCTTCAGACTCCATAACTGCATCTTCTACATCTGCTCTTCAGAAAAACAGAAAGAGGAAGGACAAGGCTCCATTGGTTGAGACTGAGGTAAGGAGGAGCTGTAGACTTATGCAGTTAGCCAAGGGGTTTAAGAAAAGTACTTGTACCAACAAAAATTGCATCACATGTCATCCTTTACCACCTCTTATTCCTGCAAACGTAGTCAAAAATCTTAATACTACCTTTTGCAAGGTCAATGAGAAGGACACCTCTGAGGAGCAGCTGCAGACTAAGATCAAGAAGAGCAAGAGCACCAACCTAGCTAAGGAGCACATCAAGAAAATTGTGGCTGCCAAGGATAGCCCAACATCTACCTAGAGGGATGTGTATCAGGACATTAGTTTGATGTTATTAAGTTCTCATGTTAGGGATCCTCAGTATGGCACTAGACTTTGATGTCTTGGATGTATGCGTTGTAAGATATGTGATAACTTGGACTGGTGGGACAATGTTTTGTGTTTGCTTCTTGGTACTACAGTTATTTGAATGGAACATGTCATTCACTTGTGCTAATCTTCCCCTGGACTGTCCCAAAGGAACAACAGTTCATACTCCTCATTAGATTATGTCTAGATAATGGTCCATTTTGAACTGGAACATAAGGATTCAATGATCCCAAGAAATGGTCAGCTATTCACAATAAGATTGAAGAATCACAGTGCATCATCCTTTGCTTGCAAGAAACAAAAAGAGAACACTTTGACAGTACATACATAAGAAATTTCTTCCCTAGGAGATTAAACAAATTTGAATTCCTCCCTTCTGTGGGAGTTGTTGGTGGATTGGTAATTGCATGGAATGAACATGTCCTCATGGGTCAACTATATCACAGTAATGAATTTTCCCTTACTATTCAATTCACATCTTCTCATACTGGGGAGAGATGGTTACTTTCGAATGTTTATGGACCTTGCCAGCAGGAGGAAAGAGCAATTTTTTTGGAATGCATTAGAGACTTCCAGGTAAAAGATTTTCCTAATTGGCTGGTGACACAGGATTTAATTACATCAGTTACCCTCAGAACAGAAACAGAGATGGTGGCAATATTGCATACATGCTTGCTTTCAATGAAGCTATTAGTAATCAAGAACTGATTGAGATCCCACTTAAGGGAAGTAAATTCACTTGGAGTAACATGCAAGATGCTCCCCTTCTTGAGAAACTTGATTGGTGTTTCACCACTGAAGAATGGACACTTAACTACCCAACAACGTTTGCTCATCCTCTGGCCAGAAGTACTTTGGATCATATTCCCATCTTGATCAAAATTGGCACATCTATTCCTGAATCACAAATTTTTAGGTTTGAGAATCATTGGCTGCTTCATCATGATTTCAAGGATCTTGTCTCAAGGATTTCGACACAAGAAGTCCCAGCAATGGATAGTGCCAAGAGGATTGCAATCAAGCTCAAAAGATTAAGTAAAGGGATTAAACTTTGGGCTAGAGACAAATCTGATGTCAAGAAGATCATTGAGAACTCTAACTTCATGATCTTATGTTATGATAATATTGAGGAATTCAGACCCCTGGGTCTTATTGAAGCTAATGAGAGGGCTATTATCAAATCACATCTTGAGGATATCTTGGAGCACGAGAGACTTTACTGGAAGCAGAGAGCTACCATTAGGCAAATTAAAGTTGGAGAGGCCAACACTAAATACTTTTAGGCAAAAGCAACCGTCAAATTTAGACATAACCGTATTGCTATGTTAAAGGATGAAGATGGCAATGAGCATCATGATCACAATGCAAAATCTGCCATCCTTTTTAGAGGCTTTAAGGAAAGGTTGGGCACTACTTCAACTGCACAGAACCCACTTCTCTTGCATCACCTTTTGTTGCACCATGAAGACTTGGATGCACTAGAAGCCCCATTCTCTAAAGAGGAAACTGACAAGGTGATCAAGGAGATGCCCACTGATAAATCACCAAGTCCCGATGGTTTGAATGCAGCTTGTATCAAACACTGTTGGGAGATTATTGTAGAGGATTTCTACAAGCTCTTTGAAGATTTTCACAAGGGAACTGTGTGACACCCCGAGACCAGTGTGCGAGGTGTCAGCTAGTTATTCGTTGCCGTTGTCATGTCATCTGCTCGCGTGTTGCATCTTGCCATGTCATCATGTGTGTTGCATCATCATGTTTTCAAAACTTGCATCCGTCCGAGTTCGTCTGTCCTCTCCGTTGTCCGTTCTGAGCCCAATCACACTCACACGTGCCCGCGGCGCCTCCGAATATTTATTTTGTGAGTGGCCGGAAAATATTTTCGGAATGAGTTGAAACTTGGCGTGTGGTCTTATTATAGCATAGGTAGACCGCCTGTCAAGTTTCGTCGCATTCGGAGTTCGTTTGATAGCCCAACGGTTTACCGTGTTAACCGCCGGAAGCATTTTCTCTTTTGGCCCAACACCCCTCTCCAACAGCCCCCAAGCCCATTCTAACCCCCTCCATGCTCTTGGCCGTTCGATCACGATCGCGTGGCCGCGATCCGCTCCTCATTTGGACACTCCTAGCTCCATCTACCTATAAATATGTGCCTCCCTCTCCATTATTCTCGCAGATGAAAACCTAACCCCGCTCCCACCGCGCGCCGGACATGTCTGTTCCGCCGCCGTACACGTCCAGCGCCCCAGCCACCTCACTCCGCCCAATCACACGCCGCGACCTCAGCGGGGCCGCCACGTGGCGCCCCCTGATTCGCCGCCGCCGCGTGCCCACTTCCCCGCACCACGCCAGGCCCGCGAGCCCACGGTCGGCCCGCGCCGGGCCCGACTGCGCCCCGCGCCTCCACCGCCGTTCTGCTTCGCTGCCGGCCGCCCGCCTCGCCGGAGCTGCCCCGCCGTCGCGCACCTGGGTCACCGGAGCGCCCGCGCCTCCCGCACGGGGCCCGAGCTCCCGACCGCCGCCACCACCGGATCCCGTTCCGCCGGCCGCCGACCCTCGCCGGCCTCCTCCCATCGCCGTCGCCGGCCGGCGCAAGCGCCGCCACTCCTCCCTCCTCCCGATCCAGGCGGAATCGAGAGGGAGGACGACGACGGCCTCGCCCCCGATCCAGGCCGCTCCCTGGCCTGGCCCGCCTGCCAGCTCGCCTCGTGGGCCGGGCCTCGCCAGCCGACCAGCCGGCCTGCTCCGCCCATGGCCCAGCCGAGGCCGGCCCACCTCCCTCCTCCAGCAGCTGGCCTGCTACCGCCCCGACTTGGGCCGGGCCCATGGTGAGCCGCACGCTAACCCCCGCCCCACGCGCAGTTTATCTATATAAGGCTCAGTTCAGGCTTGGTAGATTTTGACTAAGTCTGTGAAATTTTATCAGCATGATGCATACTTTGTCTACTTGTAACTTGATGTGTGTATGTCCAAATTGAATGTATAATATGTCAAAATGATCGTGGTGTTATGCTCTACACTTTGTTCCATTGTGACATGCTTGTTTGACTTCATCTTGATGCCCTAATCTCTGTTGCAAGAGTGCTATATGTTTAAAACTGTTGTTAACTATAATTTTGTTGCATGCTTGTGATGCTTGTAACTTTGTGCATGTTTATCCAAATGGAGCATATGATATGTCAAAATGTTCATTGTGAAGTGCTCTACATGATGGTTGCTGTAGCATGCTTGTTTGAGTTCATATTGACATATTAATCTCTGTTGGAAAAGTGCATTTGGCTGTTAAGTGCTGAAACTTGTTACAAGATGCTGATTTCACTTGTTCATTGCTATTGATGTGTTTGTCTTCATGCCACATGTTTAGATGTTTTAGAAGCACAATGTCACACCCTGGTTTTCATGCCACATTGCTTAAGCTAATTATCATGTTAAAAATGTGGATTTACAAAAAACTTTTGAGTGATTTTGACTTTGCTTGATTGACTTTCTGTTTGCTCCCTACTAGTGCTCTAAAAATCAAATAAATCCTCCAACTCTTATACTTCCTCTCCTTGATCCAAAACTTTTTCCCAATGATCATGCCATGTGTATAGAACAACATAAAATTTTCTTATAAAAATATTTTGGCCAAATAGTATTTTCTAAAATTAGTTTTCCAAAGACCCCTGAATCGAGGTTTGCACTGCAAGTACCTTATTTAGGGTGTGAAAAATCTTTCAAAAAGTATATTTGAATCCTATTAGGCATAGGACTCCCAGAAACCACAAAAAATTAATTTTAAAAGTTATTTTTATATTTTATTTAAAAGCTTTTTCTTAAGGCCAGAAATGGTCTTTAATAGGGAAAAATTATTTAATCATTTCAAAAATATTTGCCAAACTTCAAGGAAACTCATAGGACATATATTGTCCATATATAAGAGTTTCAACACATGGTCATGTTCAAAATATTGGACAAATCCTTCCAATACCCTTTCTGGATATTTCAAGCTTTTGAAATATTTACAAAGGAAATATTCTCCAAAAATTCCAGAGAAATTCTATCATGTCAAATATGACATATTCTATGATCTTGCAAAGCCTCATGCCTTGAAGATCAAGGAAACATCATCTAATCCCCTCAAAACCATTTCTGTCCATTTTGAAATTTGAGCAACTTTACATTGCCAAACTTGTCCAAATGCTCTCAAACTTGGGGCACATACTAAAATGATGTAATTATGCATCTATGCCAAATGACACAAGTTTTGGAGAAGCATAACTTGATCTAAGTGCCCCACAACCATTTCTGTTCAAATTCAAATTTGAACAACTTTACATTGTCAACTTTTTACCTGGGGCTTCAAACTTTTTGAGCATGATCATAACCCCAAATGATGATACTACACCAAGTGGTGCATCAAGGGGACATGATTAACTTAACTCAAACATGGTGAAACCATTTCTGTTGATTTCTAGGGTTCACCAAAGTTACATTGGCAACGTTGCCCAAATAAGCTCAAATTTGGTGGAAGGGCCTAAATGTATGTGGCATTCCATCCTGTTAAGTCCCATGCCAATTGGAGGTCAATTGCTTTCCCAAAACATGATCAAACACCTTCTGCCAATTTACCAAAACCATTGTTCTAACCCTTTTTACTATACCCCTTCACCTCAAATTCTCACCACAGCTTCACCTAGTCGTATTCTACCTCCAGTAACTCTCCCCTGCCTCAGCTCAATCATTGGAGGGGGTAAAACCCCAATTTACTCTTCTGGACAGCAGTTTTCACCTCCTCCTTCACCTCCCTCCTCATTCCAGTGGCTCCCCAGGGCATCCAAGACCATCACACCTTTGTTTACTAACCCCTAGCACTGCTGGACATAAGGGGACACATAATGGCACTTTGTTTATGCCGTGGCATGCAGAGTTCGCGCTCTGGAGCATGCTACAGTGCCCTGGCGCACTATAGCCTCGCCCAACCAGGAGCCCCCGACCACCTCGGGCCTCCTCCTCGTGTCCCCCGAGGTCGCCTCGACGTCCGCAACCTGCAGGACTGTCGGCCCTATCCTCTCCTGCCCTCCTTCTCCCTCCGCGAGCTCGTCCAAGCGCGTCCATGGACGTCGCTCATGGTACACCGCGGCTGCACCTATATAAAGCCTCCCCCGAGCACTGCCTTGCCTCTTCTGGATCCTCCTCTCTCCGGTGCACCTAGCAGACATCATCCCTCTCCCCCTCGTGCCCTCTTTGCCCCTCCATGGCCGACGAGTCACCGTCGGCCTCCTCCCAAATTCGCTCCCCGTGGCCACTCCCTTCTCTGTTGGCCACCAGGAGGAGAACGGCCACTGGGCTACGGAGCCCCCCGTCCCCTCGCCGCCTCTTCCCGTACCCCGTGGTGCCCGTACCACCACCGCCCGACGAGGCCATCCGCCACGGCCAGTGTAGGGCGCGCTTCGGCCGTCCCCCGCCGTCCCCGAGAACTTTCCCTGGTAGCTTGCTCCCCGGCGGCCCCTCCGGTGCCCGGATCTTGGCCGGGGGTGGCCCATACCGCAGTGGGCAAGCGCCGGCCGGCGCGCAGCCGAGGCATCGAGCCCCTCCGTCGCGGGCGCGGGAGGGAGGGATGACCCTGCGGGTGGGGCCCGCAGGTCAGTGACCCCGTCAGCCAGCCACACGGTTTAAGTGGAGACGGGCTAGGCGGAAACCGTGTTCCACAGGCGGAAGCGCACTTCGGAAATGACGCCTTCGGCGTCACCACCTCCGCCCGCATGGCCGAGCCGCTGGGCTGGCCCACGGCCTATCCGCCGCCCTGAGCGCAGTGAAGGGTATAACCCTTTTTCCTATTCTTTTTCTTTTCCAGACAACTTCATAAATCCATTTATAATTCAAATGAACCCCAAATTTGATGATTCAAATTTCTGGTAGTTTCTAAAATCATGCTCTATCACATGATGCAACATGCACATTTTTCCAGGAACATTTCCTTCACAAATAATTATCAAATACCCTTATTTCATTTTCTGTGATGAACTTTAGATAATCACAGAGGACTCAAATTTGATCCAAATGCAGTGGTTCAAATTCCTAGATGCTTGTCATATCCAAACTTAGTTTTGGAACATTTTTATTAATACTTTCTGTACCCCACCAAATAATGAGCCATTTCTTCATATGTATCAACTTTGCAAAATCCTAGGAAATTCATTTGAATTCCTAATCCAGTGAAACCAAATCCTAGGTGCTTCTAAAATCATGACTTGTTGATGGGTGCTTTTGCTCATCATTCAAGAATATATTTCTGTACACTTCTTTCAAATCCATTAAACCCTTGATTCCATCATATTGAAATGATCAAAACCATTCATTGATCATACCCCAATGAAACCACCTTGGTTATTTTTCATATGACCAGAGGTATCCTAGGAAAGCCCAACTCCTATTTTTAGAGCACTTTTATTTTTGCTTTGTTGTGTTGCTTATTATGATTGTTTCCGTCGATTAGTTGACGAAATAAACGAAGTACTCGGAGATGGACCAGAAGGTTTGAAGACTCGGAAGGACAAGGAAAGCAGCCCTTTGACCATGTCCGAGAAACCTTTTTATGCATGTCTCATAGCACCTTATTATCAATGCATCGGAATCATGTTGAGGTGGAGACCACTTTGGTTGCTACCTTTGTTACTTTGCTATTGAACTTGCATCAAACATGACCCTACCTTCCTATGAGGGTTATGTGGGTGGGAATAGATAGATGTATGCTATAGTAGTTGGCTACGCAAAATGGGTCAGGGTTATGCATTGAGTGAAACTAGTGTGGTAAGACATACTTGCAGATAAACCAGTGGGTGCCACTAATGCCCGTGAGAGTTGATGAGGAACTAGGGCACTACTTAGTGAAGAAGTAGTGTGCCGAGGCTTGACGAAAGTGTTGTTTACAGAGATGGATTAGATTTATGTGTGACTACCGTCCCAACCAAACATGCGCAACCACTCTACCCTTATATGGGAAAGGGCATTATTGATTACCTAGGTCGATACTAGCATGGTGCCCGCATTACTAGTGACGGGGGTGACATGAGGTCACTCTCGGGACGGGGTCGTGCTTGGATAGGCGACCATGACTGTCTTTACAGGGCACCGGACACACCGTTGGTACCCCGCGCTTGTTGTATGTGATGATTATGGGAGCAAGTCTCCACAAGTATTAAGATGTGAAATGTTTGACACGGGGCTGTTACCAATCGAGTGGACTCTATGTTAGTGTCTTCTAGGGAAAGATAGTGATCGGGTGCTTACCCCGGGTACTTGAGGTACCGCGGGTCGTGGATGTCATGAAAGTTCCCCGGATCTTGTGGGTAAAGTGTGCAACCTCTGCAGAGTGTCAAACTATTCGAATAGCCGTGTCCGCGGTCAAGGACAGTTGGGTGGTGCTACTTAGACTATGTCCATAAGTTTCTGCAAAACAACACGGTATGGTGGATCTGTTGATGTGATTGTGAGGAAGTCACAATGAGCTTGAGCATGAGTTGCTTACAACTCTTTCTCGATAATGATGTCTGCGACCTCCTGATACTTGTTGCAGACACACGCATGTCCATGTTATGTGTTGATCATACTTGCATATGAAAAACTAGCTTTCCGCAAAACTGCCAATCTAGCAGTAGAGCCTTGCATAATTATTATGTCATCACACTTGGGTTGCTTGCGAGTACATTCAAAGTACTCATTGGCTTGCCACTGGTTATTTTATTGGCCAGGCATGAGAGAACAGGTTATGATGAAGATTTCTTGGTGACGAGCATGAGAGCTAGGGCGCTTCCTAGTCATAATGCCTGTAGGGTTAAGGCAGATGGCATGGGTCCAAATTGTTATTGAAGATTTCCGCTGCGATGATATACTCAAGACTTGACCATAATGGTCCTATTTGTGTAATACGGTATGTATGGATGTAAGACTCTTGTTATTCAGCTTCTGTGTGTTCAGTGAGCATTGATCTGTGGGATCACTGTACACGTGCATTCGGTGATCACGACTTATGAGTCGGGGTCCCCACAGAGCTGGTATCAGAGCCATCCTGACTGTAGGAAGCCTTAGTTAGCATGGTCGTTAGTTAGGGTAAAACTATTTTCAAAACTATTACTAGTTTTAAAAACTATCTATACTTCTCTTCCCTTCTCAGTTTTTCGAAAAAACTAGGCCGTACCTAATCTCTTCCCCCTTCAAAACTGTTGGTCGTTAGAACCCCTATGCCCCTGACCACTGGATTTTCTGTAATCCTCGTGGGGTGCACCTTGCCAAACACTCACCCACCACTTCTGCAGACAAGATTGGCGGCACCACGACAAGACGATGTCAACGGAAAATCCATCCTCGAGGAATGGAGACATGAAGACCCAGAAGATGGTGACACCCTTGACAGTGCCCCAAGAAGATGCAACATTGGCCTATGATGACCAGGGTATAGGTTATGCAAAATCGGGATATACATCACTAATAGAGTAATCCTGTCATTATCGTTGTTGTATCGGCAACCACCGGTGGATGAGAACCTCGCCATTTGGTCCGCCTCACTATAGTGAGCAGGAAAACGATTCTCTTCATTCCCCGCTCTTGGTGTCGATGTTTTCATCAACGAAACCGACATGTTGGACCTCTATTATGTCTGTTATTGTCATTGCATACGGATTGCCTACCTGGTACCCTCGACGTCCCAGAAGGCCCAAGGGGTCGTCATGATTAAAGAGACAAGAAAGGACCAAGTCAACGCCAGCTACAAGGAGGCACCTTCACCACATCACCCCATCAGGCGAGAAGTTGTTGAAGATTCTTCAGGCTCAACCCGGATCATTCAACAAACAACTACAAGGGACATAGCAACACCTGAGGAAGCTCAGAAGACTACACGAGGCACAAGTCACGACACTGAGTCCGAGAACCCCTAGGGTAGGATGAGTCGTGTACCCCCTATGCGCAGTCGAGTCCGTATGATGGTTCAAATAGAACCATGATTGTGTGTTGTTTGCTTTTATTTGTTGGTGTCTTGATATAAGTCGCACTTTTGCCCCAGACAACAAGTGCATGGCTATATCATCTTCCTCGCCTTGTTTCTTTTGTTTCGGCCTTTTTGCACCTGTTTGATTGCACTTGCACTATAGAACCCCCTTTAGGCGTTTCCCTCCTCTACGCTACTTTTTCCCTCTCCTCTCTCTCCCCAACTGAAGACCCGCAAGACAAGATGCACCAAGGTTTCTACCTCGGCAGCCATCTGGCACTGAAGACTTCTGCTATAACCTCCACGACCAGATACAACCCCGTAGAGTTATGTTTAACCCTCCAGATTAGAAACCCATTCCGATGACCCTTTGAGGCTTCACGAGACACTCCAGCACGAACCCTTAACCATGTGCCAAACCCGTAGTGTTACAGGAAAACCAGTTAAGCCTCTGCAACCTTGCACCACACTGGGTTCGTAATGGAACTAGTGGACACAGTGAGTGAGCACATTTTCATCCTAATATAGCACAAGAACTGACGATGCCATAGATAGACCAATTTGAGGATATAAGATAGAAACTTGGTGGCTTTATATAAGTGACTTCGGGGAATTATCTGAGACCTTGATGGATTGTGAGATTTCATATTGGTGGGATCATGACTTTGGGGAAGTATGTAGGAGTACCCGTTGGACATGAGATTTGGATTTATGTAGGTGATTCTAGTTGGTATAAATGCTAGATATGCCTGCATGGTTCGGAGTAAATTGGATTTAGACCGATGATCTTGATCATGATACCATGCTTCTCGGTGGACAATAACTTAGGAGATTGGATTATTTGTCGGAGTTGGTTTAGGGATCTATATAATCGTGACCTTGGAGTTTACTTGACCCTGATGATGGGAGTTTGGTGGACTTACTATCGTAATGCATAGTCCTTCCAAGTATTTGGGTAATATAGGAACTTGAGATCTTGTGGAACACTGTAGACGCCGGATTTGTAGAATTGTTGGGTTATGTGGTGATTGATGGAAATTACCAGGCTATTGGAGTTGATCTATAGGAAGGAAACAAAATCTTGGAGTGGCATATGACGTGTTTCCTTAGAATAGAGATGCATTATCGTGAGCCTTGCAAGAATAGATTGAGTGCTTGGATTATGGAGTTTATTTTAAGCTTAGTAGCATGTATGACCTACCCATGGATTTTAGGGGTAGACATACATATGGATTTGGGGATCGTAGGAAAGTACAATTTTGTTAGACCGCCTCTTGAGAGTCATGAGGATATGGATGGCATGAGTGGTGATTGAAGATGGTCTATGCGAGAAGATGCTTTTTTGTTCTGAGTACTAGATAGAGCTATTGGCATCTCAGAAACCGTGCTTAAGGATAAGATAACAAACGTTCACTCACTCACTAGAATCCTTGAAACCCTTAAGCCCCACCAAGCCACAACCTGGTCTGATCCCGACCACGGGCCTTTGCTCTAAGTCAGGAAGACCTTGCAAATGCTCAACGGAGACCACCACCAATACCCCAGCCTACCTTGCGTACCCACATAGACCTCATGGAGTAATTGGACAAGTTGGGTAACATCATTATTTGATGGCCTACTTGTCTGCCCGAAGACAAAAGAAGAGGTGGACAGCTGGATAGAAGACATTTGAAGACCGCCCTGTCAAGAAGGAAGAACTACACCGACCACCGTCATCAAGAAGTCAACTTCTGCGTCCAAGACCGGGCGTATCTGCAAACCACTCCTCTCGAAGGGACCGAGCATTTCCGTGTCGAAGGAACGCTCACACCAAGATTTATCGACCTTTCTTCAAGGCCACTGCAAGACAAATAGTAGATGGCTCCTAGCTAGATTTACCGCCTGAGATACTCACCGTGCACCAAATATTCCATGAGTCATCACTCTGGAAGTACTTCCTACTTCCTAACTAGCCCGGTCCCCGCAAGGACATCGATCACCGAGCCTTTGACATCTAACCTAACCTAACCTACGCAAGAGACCCCTCAACAACCTGCATCAAAGAGGGCATCAAGCAAGAAGCCACACCATCAAGCACTTCAAGATTCCAAGGAGCACCACTCGGAAGCAGAACCGACAAGAAGAAGTGAAGACTACCCCGTATCGAAGACTCCGTATTCCTTTCCACGCCTAGTCCGGGAATCTCGGGGACGATATTCTTGTAAGGGGGGTAGGTCTGTCACACCCTGATTTTAATGCCACATTGCTTAAGCTAATTGTCATGTTAAAAATGTGGATTTACAAAAAACTTTTGAGTGATTTTGACTTTGCTTGATTGACTTTCTGTTTGCTGCCTGCTAGTGCTCTAAAAATCAAATAAATCCTCCAACTCTTATACTTCCTCGCCTTGATCCAAAAGTTTTTCCCAATAATCATGCCATGTGTATGGAACAATATAGAATTTTCTTATAAAAATATTTTGGCCAAATAGTATTTTCTAAAATTAGTTTTCCAAAGACCCCTGAATTGAGGTTTGCACTGCAAGTACCTTATTTAGGGTGTGAAAAATCTTTCAAAAAGTATATTTGAATCCTATTAGGTATAGGACTCCCAGAAACCACAAAAAATTAATTTTAAAATTAATTTTTATATTTTATTTAAAAGCTTTTTCTTAAGGCCAGAAATGGTCTTTAATAGGGGAAAATTATTTAATCATTTCAAAAATATTTGCCAAAATTCAGGGAAACTCATAGGACATATATTGTCCATATATAAGAGTTTCAACACATGGTCATGTTCAAAATATTGGACAAATCCTTCCAAAACCCTTTCTGGATATTTCAAGCTTTTGAAATATTTACAAAGGAAATATTCTCCAAAAATTCCAGGGAAATTCTATCATGTCAAATATGACATATTTGATGATCTTGCAAAGCCTCATGCCTTGAAGATCAAGGAAACATCATCTAATCCCCTCAAAACCATTTCTGTCCATTTTGAAGTTTGAGCAACTTTACATTGCCAAATTTGTCCAAATGCTCTCAAACTTGGTGCACATACTAAAATGATGTAATTATGCATCTTTACCAAATGGCACAAGTTTTGGAGAAACATAACTTGATCTAAGTGCCCCACAACCATTTCTGTTCAAATTCAAATTTGAACAACTTTACATTGTCAACTTTTTACCTGGGGCTTCAAACTTTGTGAGCATGATCATAACCCCAAATGATGATACTACACCAAGTGGTGCATCAAGGGGACATGATTATCTTAACTCAAACATGGTGAAACCATTTCTGTTAATTTCTAGGGTTCACCAAAGTTACATTGGCAACGTTGCCCAAATGAGCTCAAATTTGGTGGAAGGGCCTAAATGTATGTGGCATTCCATCCTGCTAAGTCCCATGCCAATTGGAGGTCAATTGCTTTCCCAAAACATGATCAAACACCTTCTGCCAATTTACCAAAACCATTGTTCTGACCCTTTTTACTATACCCCTTCACCTCAAATTCTCACCACAGCTTCACCTAGTCGTATTCTACCTCCAGTAACTCTCCCCTGCCTCAGCTCAATCATTGGAGGGGGTAAAACCCCAATTTACTCTTCTGGACAGCAGTTTTCACCTCCTCCTTCACCTCCCTCCTCATTCCAGTGGCTCCCCAGGGCATCCAAGACCATCACACCTTTGTTTACTAACCCCTAGCACTGCTGGACATAAGGGGACACGCAATGGCACTGTGTTTATGCCGTGGCATGCAGAGTTCTTGCTCTAGAGCACGCTACAGTGCCCTGGCGCACTGTAGCCTCGCCCAACCAGGAGCCCCCGACCACCTCGGGCCTCCTCCTCGTGTCCCCCGAGGTCGCCTCGACGTCCGCAACCTGGAGGACTGTCGGCCCTATCCTCTCCTGCCCTCCTTCTCCCTCCGCGAGCTCGTCCAAGCGCGTCCATGGACGTCGCTCACGGTACACCGTGGGTGCACCTATATAAAGCCTCTCCCGAGCACTCCCTTGCGTCTTCTGGATCCTCCTCTCTCGAGTGCACCTCGCAGACATCATCCCTCTCCCACTCGTGCCCTCTTTGCCCCTCCATGGCCGACGAGTCGCCGTCGGCCTCCTCCCAAATTCGCTCCCCGTGGCCCCCCCTTCTCTGTTGGCCACCAGGAGGAGAACGGCCACTGGGCTGTGGAGCTCCCCGTCCTCTCGCCGCCTCTTCCCGTGCCCCGTGGTGCCCGTACCACCACCGCCCGACGAGGCCATCCGCCACGGCCAGTGTAGGGCGTGCTTCGGCCGTCCCTCGCCGTCCCCGAGAACTTTCCCTGGTAGCTTGCTCCCCGGCGGCCCCTCCGGTGCCCGGATCTTGGCCGGGGGTGGCCCATACCGCCGTGGGCAAGCGCCGGCCGGCGCGCAGCCGAGGCATCAAGCCCCTCCGTCGCGGGCGCGGGAGGAAGGGAATGACCCTGCGGGTGGGGCCCGCAGGTCAGTGACCCCGTCAGCCAGCCACACGGTTTAAGTGGAGACGGGCAAGGCGGAAACCGTGTTCCCCAGGCGGAAGCGCACTTCGGAAATGACGCCTTCGGCGTCACCACCTCCGCCCGCACGGCCGAGCCGCTGGGCCGGCCCACGACCTATCGGCCGCCCTGAGCGCAGTGAAGGGTATAACCCTTTTTCCTGTTCTTTTTCTTTTCCAGACAACTTCATAAATCCATTTATAATTCAAATGAATCCCAAATTTGATGATTCAAATTTCTGGTAGTTTCTAAAATCATGCTCTATCACATGATGCAACATGCACATTTTTCCAAGAACATTTCCTTCACAAATAATTATCAAATACCCTTATTTCATTTTCTCTGATGAACTTTAGAAAACCACAGAGGGCTCAAATTTGATCCAAATGCAGTGGTTCAAATTCCTAGATGCTTGTCATATCCAAACTTAGTTTTGGAACATTTTTATTAATACTTTCTGTACCCCACCAAATAATGAGCCATTTCTTCATATTTATCAACTTTGCAAAATCCTAGGAAATTCATTGAATTCCTAATCCAGTGAAACCAACTCCTAGGTGCTTCTAAAATCATGACTTGTTGATGGGTGCTTTTGCTCATCATTCAAGAATATATTTCTGTACACTTCTTTCAAATCCATTAAACCCTTGATTCCATCATATTGAAATGATCCAAACCATTCATTGATCATACCCTAATGAAACCACCTTGGTTATTTTTCACATGACCAGAGGTATCCTAGGAAAGTCCAACTCCTATTTTCAGAGCACATTTATTTTTGCTTTGTTGTGTTGCTTATTATGATTGTTTCCATCGATTAGTTGACGAAATAAACGAAGTACTCGGAGATGGACCAGAAGGTTTGAAGACTCGGAAGGACAAGGCAAGCAGCCCTTTGACCATGTCCGAGAAACCTTTTTATGCATGTCTCATAGCACCTTATTATCAATGCATCGGAATCATGTTGAGGTGGAGACCACTTTGGTTGCTACCTTTGTTACTTTGCTATTGAACTTGCATCAAACATGACCCTACCTTCCTATGAGGGTTATGTGGGTGGGAATAGATAGATGTATGCCATAGTAGTTGGCTACGCAAAATGGGTCAGGGTTATGCATTGAGTGAAACAAGTGTGGTAAGACATACTTGCAGATAACCCAGTGGGTGCCACTAATGCCCGTGGGAGTTGATGAGGAACTAGGGCACTACTTAGTGAAGAAGTAGTGTGCCGAGGCTTGACGAATGTGTTGTTTACAGAGATGGATTAGATTTATGTGTGACTACCGTCCCAACCAAACATGCACAACCACTCCACCCTTATATGGGAAAGGGAATTATTGATTACCTAGGTCGTTACTAGCATGGTGCCCACATTACTAGTGACGGGGGTGACATGAGGTCACTCTCGGGATGGGGTCGTGCTTGGATAGGCGGCCATGACTGTCTTTACAGGGCACCGGACACACCGTTGGTACCCCGTGCTTGTTGTATGTGATGAATATGGGAGCAAGTCTCCACAAGTATTAAGATGTGAAATGTTTGACACGGGGCTGTTACCAATCGAGTGGACTCTATGTTAGTGTCGTCTAGGGAAAGATAGTGATCGGGTGCTTACCCCGGGTACTTGAGGTACCGCGGGTCGTGGATGTCACGGAAGTTCCCCGGATCTTGTGGGTAAAGTGTGCAACCTCTACAGAGTGTCAAACTATTCGAATAGCCGTGTCCGCGGTCAAGGACAGTTGGGTGGTGCTACTTAGACTATGTCCATAAGTTTCTGCAAAACAACACGGTATGGTGGATCTGTTGATGTGATTGTGAGGAAGTCACAATGAGCTTGAGCATGAGTTGCTTACAACTCTTTCTCGATAATGATGTCTGCGACCTCCTGATACTTGTTGCAGACACACGCATGTCCATGTTATGTGTTGATCATACTTGCATATGAAAAACTAGCTTTCCGCAAAATTGCCAATCTAGCAGTAGAGCCTTGCATAATTATTCTGTCATCACACTTGGGTTGCTTGCGAGTACATTCAAAGTACTCATTGGCTTGCCACTGGTTATTTTATTGGCCAGGCATGAGAGAACAGGTTATGATGAAGATTTCTTGGTGACGAGCATGCGAGCTAGGACTCTTCCCAGTCAGAATGCCTGTAGGGTTAAGGCAGATGGCATGGGTCCAAGTTGTTATTGAAGATTTCCGCTGCGATGATATACTCAAGACTTGACCATAATGGTCCTATTTGTGTAATACACTATGTATGGATGTAAGACTCTTGTTATTCAGCTTCTGTGTGTTCAGTGAGCATTGATCTCTGGGATCACTGTACACGTGCATTCGATGATCACGACTTATGAGTCGGGGTCCCCACACACAATCATATGGTCTTTGCTGTGGTGCAAACCACTTTCCATGATATGCCTTGAGGTGACTTAAACAAGCTTGTAAACATGCCATGTTGTGGTTGCTTTTTTATACTTAGTGAAAAAACTGCTAAGTCTGGAATCTGTTATAACCTGATGCTATGTTTGCTTGATGCCTCACTCAAAGCCGTGCTTGTTTTGGAGTGGCCAATGATCATGTCTTGTTGTAAATGTTGTTGTATATCCATTCATGCCCTTACTTGCATATATGGCCTGCTGTAGCTTATTTATTTCTTGCTCTCAAGTTGCTATAAATTTTAGCTGTCAGACTTTTATCAGCATGATCAATTTGGTGAAGATTGTTGTTATTGATCCATGCCTCCTATGGAGATGTTCCAATGGAGTTGTTTGATGTATGATATGTCTACTACATGTACATGCTCTTTATATACTTAGTAGAGTTGATATTCTTGTTGTTTTGTGCCTCCGAAGACAGCATCGTGATGATGTTTTTGCCTTCCCAGATTTTGGCTAAGTCTGGATAATTTTATTGCAACTTGCCATGCTTATTTAATTGTGTTCCAGCAAGCTTTTGGGAGTGTTCTAAGTTCATGCTTGTTGATTATCATGTCTACTTCACATCCATGCTTCTTGTTATCATGTTTGGGTGCTGTAACATATATATATATCTTGCTCCAAAGTTGCTATGTGGCTGCTAACTTCAGCTTTGCATTGTAACTTGTTTTGCTCGTATCTTTTAGCCCATTTCTCCGTTTTGAGCGTGCTCTATATGAAACTTGTGTGATTTTGCATGTAGAAGCATAATATCATATTATTTTCATGTTTGGAGTGTGTTTGCTTGATGTTTGGGTGTATCTTGCACCGTTGACATGCTTGCCTTGTTTTTCTCATATCTTCTAGGCCGTAGCTCTGAATTAAACAAACTTTATATGAAACTTGACTAGAATTTCATGTAGATCATCATGGTGCATGTTAACTTGCTGTGTAACAACTTTAACTTAAGGTTTGTTCAGATATGGACCAATTTCAAAATGTGCATATGAGGACTTACCGAATTTGCTATATGTTGATTCCGGCCTCATTTAAACTTGTTGTTTGGTGTTGTTCTTGTGTGCTTCATCCCTTGCCATGTATTGCATCATATATAGACTTGTCTTGCATCATACTTGGTTGAGCATCTTGTCATGTCTTGTGTGGTATGTTTACTGTGTTGCTTGCTTCTTCTCGTTAGTGCTTGTTCCGTTGTGATCGTGAGGATTCGTTCGTCTACCCGTGGTTCGTCTTCAAGGCTTCTTCTTCGTCTTCTTCATGGGATCGTTCTTCTTCCTTGTGGGATCTCAGGCAAGATGACCATACCCTTGGATACCTTTACTACCATTGCTTTTGCTTAGCGTCTCGATGCTATCGTTATATGTCACGCTACCCATCTTTATTGTCAGCCCCTCTCCTTGTTTCCATGAAACCTCTAACCTTGACACCTTCCTAGCAAACCTTTGTTTGGCTATGTTACCGCTTGCTCAGCCCCTCTTATAGCGTTGTTAGTTGCAGGTGAAGATGAAGATTGTTCCTTATTGGAACTTGATGTTTTGCGAATATCACAATATCTACTATTATTATTAACACACCTATATACTTGGCAATGGGTGGAAGGCTTGGCCTTTTGCTCGGTGTTTTGTTCCACTCATGCCACCTTAGGAGCCGATAAACCGGCATTATGTTCCTTGATTTTGCGTTCCTTACACGATTGGGTATATGGGGACCCCTTGACACTTCGTCTTTGAATAAAACTCCTCCAGCAAGGCCCAACATTGGTTTTAATTTGCCTCATAATAATAACTTAATTAATTAATTAAATTGCATATGGGGTCGCATCCCCGAGGATTCTTCTACATAGCAGGGGGGCAGTGCTGATGGTGTTGGTCCCAAATAGAGCAGCTTGCGGCGCCGCCCCTTGGAAACTTGGGGTATCTGGTCGCTATAACCATAGCTCATCCGGACGTGGCCTGAGACGAGATACGCGCGGCTACTATCAGGGTGTCAGCACGCCGGGAGGTCTTGCTGGACTTGTTTTACCATTGTCGAAATGTCTTGTGCACCGGGATACCGAGCCTGATCGGATTGTCCCTAAGATAAGGGGTAATATTATTATTACTTCTGCTGATCGTGAGAGCTTGTGATGGGCTAAGTTGGGACACCTCTGCAGGGTTATGATCTTTCGAAAGCCGTGCCCGTGGTTATGTGGCAGATTGGAATTTGTTAATGTCTGTTTGTAGAAAACTTGACATAGGATCCGAGATAAAACACACAACTGTCTGAGTAACCGTGACTGTCTCTTTTCACTTTGAGAAGAGAACACGGTGGGGTTATGTTTGACTCGTAGGTAGTTCAGGATCTTTAGCGATCACTACTAGTTTGTGACTGTTTGCGTAGATGCTCATATTATTCTTGTACTCGTAAGTTAGCCACCATATATTGCTTAGCCGCTGCTGCAACCTCACCACCTTACCTCTTCCTACCTATTAAGCTTTGCTAGTCTTGTTACCCATGGTTATGGGATTGCTGAGTCCTCGTGGCTCACAGATACTACAACAACAGTTGCAGGTGCAGGTTACCGATGACTTGACGTGAGAGTGATGTCCTTTGTTGTTGGAGTTGTTTCTTCTTCTTCTTTTTCAGTCTTGGGCTAGGTTCCGGGTCGGCAGCCTGGGATAGCAGATGGATGTCGTTGTGCTTTTCATGTTTTCATCCATAGTCAGATGCCTTGTATTGATGTTGATGTATTCATGTGACTTGTATGAATTGATGTATCCCCCATGTATGTATGTAATGGTACGATGTAATGATATCCATCTTGCTAAGCGCCTGAGATGCGGTTGTGCCCCAATCACGTATGAGTCTCGTGATCGGGATAGAATCGCATCTTGGGCCTGACAAACTATCAACCTACAAAACATCAACTACTCATTTATCACCCTGATTCCCGAAACAGAGTCTGCATGCTCACTTGCAGAATTTAGACCCATTTCCCTCCTGAATCGCACATTGAATAGTATCACTAAACTTTTGGCTAACAGGCTGTAGAAGATTATTCATGAGATGATCCATAAAAACCAGTATGGTTTCCTCCATAAGAGATGCATTCAAGATTGCCTTGCTTGGGGATATGAGTACATCCATCAATGCCACCAATCAAAGAAGGAAATTGTGCTTTTGAAATTGGATTTTGAAAAGGCTTTTGATATGCTCAATCTTGAGACTCTCATTGATATCCTAAGAGTCAAAGGATTTGGAGATAAATGGATTAAGTGGATTAGGATGATTTATGGCACTAGTTACTCATTACTACTACTCAATGGCATCCCCGGCAAACAATTCCTTTGCAAAAAAAGGGTCAGGCAAGGAGACCCACTCTCACCTTTAATCTTTGTTTTGGTAGCTGATTTACTTCAAACCATGATGAATGTAGCCATGCAGAACTCACTGATAAGCTCTCCTCTTCAGCATAATTCATGTCCTGATTATCCTATCATTCAGTATGCTTACGATACCATTTTAGTGGTCAATGCTGAGGCACAACAACTCACTCACATCAAAAGTCTTTTGCTTCATTTTGCTGCATACACTGGGCTCAAGGTGAATTACTCCAAATCAACCATGATTTCCATAAACACTCCTGAGGATAAGATGCAACAACTTTCTGAACTGCTAGGGTGTAAAATTGGAACCTTGCCTCACACCTACCTTGGACTTTTTTTTAGCACCACCAAACCCAAAGTTATAGATTATGTGCCAATGTTGAGGAAGATTGAAACCAGATTGCTGAGTTGCTCCACTTTGCTTTCCACCGGTGATAAGCTTACATTGCTCAAATCAGTCTTCACAAGCATGTCCACATTCTTTATGTGCACCCTATCTTTACCCAAAATAGTGGTTAAGCAAATCAACATTTACCTCAAGCAATGTTTCTGGAGAAATTTGGCACTCTTGAGTCTGGGACACCATTAATCAAATGGGACAAAGTATGCAAACCAAAAGAATATGGGGGATTAGGAGTTCTGGACATTGGCACTCATCACCAATCACTCTTGATGAAGTTTCTTCACAAATTCCTCAACAAAGAAGATATCCCATAGGTGCATATAATATGGGAGACATACTATCAAATTGCTTTACCAGGTGAAAGGACAGTCGAATCATTTTGTTGGAAAGAGATATGCAAACTACTACCACATTATAAGAGACATGCCATTTGTAAAGCAGGGGTGGGAGACACAGCTCTGTTTTGTCCTAACAATTGGTTGGGCAGACCACTTTCCCTGAGCTTTTCTCATTTTCCATGGATGATAATATTGCTTTGTCCAGGTGATGGAGCATTAGGACATCAACCATCTTTTTCAGAGACTACTGTCTTTACATGCATATCAACAATTCAATGCTTTGACTCAAGACCTCAACTCCAGAGGAACAAACAATATTCATGACAGATGGCATTACACTTGGAACTGTGATCACTATTATTGCATGAGGATGTACCGAGACAATAAAGAAATAGAGATTCATCATAACATTTTCAAGCACATTTGGAGCTCCTCCTGTGGACTCAGGCATAAGATATTCTTCTAGATGCTCTATCAGGACAGAATAAACACAAGGAATTTGCTGCATCACAAAAACATGTACCTGCCAGACTAGAATTGTGCACTATGCTCACACCACACTGAAGAAACATCCTTGCATCTTTTCTGGGACTATCCATTTGCCATGGCATGTTGGGAACTGATCATTCCAGATAAGCAAAGAGGGGTTTCACCTCATGATGAGATCTTACTAGCACTGTGCACATTGCCATCAGAGATTGCATTTGACATAATCATCATGAGCTACTGGGGTATTTGGTCGGTCAGAAATGAGAAAATCTTTAGATATGCACCACCTCATCTCAATACATGGAAGTTCTATATCAAAGAGGGTTTATGGGCATCAGAGTTGAGAGCTAAAGCAAAGAAGGCAGATAAGATCAGGACCTAGGTTACTCACTTGTTAGGACCAGAATAATTGTGTTTTCTTATGTTACCTAGAGCGGGCATTGGTTAATTGTACTCAAGACTTTGTTGTTGTGCTTTTATTATATATGAAAATACCGTAGAACAATTGTTCTATGATTTCGACTAAAAACACAACAATGACCACTATTCATGCAAAACAACAAGCCCAAGTTTCTTAGCATCTGCAATAACCCAAAGCTTGGCCTTGTTGATGATTGCGCGAAGGAGGACCAGAGGCCAGGCACTCTTGCGATGAAAGACACAAGCATTGCGCTTGTTACAAATTTTCCAAGATACAAGCATCGTGAGGGAGGCCAAGGCACGTCGATGAGGGTTGTGTAAGACGGTTCGCTAGTCCCACCACTCCAACACGGAACCATCCAAATGTCAAGAGGAGGTGTCCATGTCCGCAAGGCCGAATTCAAGAATGACCGAGTTCCAGAGTAGAATGGTGTATTGGCATTTGTAGAAGAGGTGTGCGTTCGTTGCACCTTCCTGCCTGCATAGAGGGCAAAACCCACAATTTTCCCATCCGCATCACTCCAACCGATCGATGGTCCAAATGCGGTCTTGGATAGCCAGCCAAGCGAAGAACTTAATCTTGGGAGGGGACCAAGCCTTCCAAATCATGAAATCCATGGTCGAGAGCGTTAATCCGAGGAACCGGGCCATGTAAGCAGTGACCGCTGAGTAGTTCCCGTCATTTGCGTCTTTCCAGATGATGTCATCTTTGGTTTGCTCATCAAGGTCGAAGAAGTGACGTCTTCCCGGTCTTTGGTTATGCCCAGGCTACGACAAACCGGCCATTCAACCACTTTTGCTGCTGGGACCGCCGGCGTGCGGCTAGAAGGGCGTCAAAACCTCTAGATAGAGATGCCTTGTGCCTGCAAGCCAAACAAGGTTATGTGGCACTTTCGTGGAAGTATCCAATTAGTTATTATCCGAACAAAGAGCAGATGTGAGTATTTATAATTGCGCTTCTGTCACACACAAGGTGTCACAAATCTCGTGTGAAGTAACTGCTTGAGCTTCTGCAAATATTGTTACTGTCCTAGTGAACAAATAAACTAGAGTAGCAAGGGTAAAATGTTTATAGTAATAGCGGTAAAAAAACTCTTGAAAGTAGAGTTGCGTTTCTTGCAATGAAGAGAATATGCTCTAAGAGAATTCATTTCATGGTAATAATGTATCGAGTTGCCAGTGCGACGGTAATACCAGTTACCTTGTATTATATTCATAGTGTTTGATATGTGTGTTATGTAGGTGGATCACCCTTACGTTATGAAACTCCTCTTTATGGGATTACATTCCATTCGATGGTCCTGCTCCGCCATTCCCGTAGAGTGGTAGTCTCCACAATTAAGGTCCTCAGACCGGAACCAAACATTTAGTTTTGTGGATAATAGTTATCTCATATTGTATTTGGTCCTCATAGATATCTCCACATGTCATGTCAAAGGTCACATATACCTAAACAATACGTCTTACCCATGTACGTCTTGAGATCATGTTGCCTCGGCCCTTAAATTGGACAACATGCATATGGTTCACCACAGTATAACAACTTACTAGACAAATCATACTACTACAAATACAAATGATGACGTATAGATCAGGCACAAATGAATCTTACCACTTACCTACATCTCCCACGTCTATGGGGGGATTACGCACGCATCATAAGAGAGAAACCAATCACGCTAGATATTAACCCCATGAAAGCCATATCGATAAGACCGTGAAGATCCACAATAAGATGAAATGGATAATTCAAATAGTCTCAATCTCCAGATGAGAGTGGATAGAGTTTACAACTTGTTCTCACAACATGGAATTCCTCTTACAGTACAGAAGGATGGGATGGTGATGGAGATGAAAGGACCAAAAGTAATAAGATCTTCAAAGGTTCGACGGATCTTCTCCTCTTCTGTTCTAGATGTGCTAACGGCAGCTAGGGTTCTCTTCTCCTCTAGGCCCCTTCACAAAAGTGTCTTGAATAGATGTGGGGGTGTAGTCACCTCATACGGCTGCTCTTACAAGCGCTTGCGATCCCATTGAATGCCATTTTTGCTCTGGTGCGCCTGGTGGCTTGGCACACCACATGGAAATTGCTCCATTTGACTTGTTTTGCAATAATTCTCCTTGGCTTCCTTCTATATATCATATTTCTTGCCAAACAACAAAAAACGGGTTTCTTCTCTTTTGAAGGATTATCATTAGAAGGTATCAAGAAGTAACAAAGATCTTGCGAAAACCAAATAAGAATTACACCAAAAATGTCACAAATTCTCGAGCCATCAACTCCCCAAAGCTTAAAACTTGTTCGTCCTCGAGAAAATCAGAAATCAAGATAATGAAATGGACCTTGCTTGAGTAAAAGTAAGTTTTACCGGCTCGAGAGAACATGACATATCCATCCTCACTTATCCTGCAATTTCATTTAAGAAAGTATTCGCATTCGAATAGCCGCACTCAAGCTCGTAGCCTAGCCATGCATAGTTTCCTATCACTAGTTATAATTTCTCAAATAATTTTTTCATTGTTCACCAAGTGCTAGGGAAGCGAAAACATTTCTTTCTCACGATGGACATTCTCGTATGCTCTTCATAAAAAATGCATTAGGGGATTTCAGAAAAGAAGAGAGCAAAGAATTCGAGCATACTGTTAACACCAACACTAACATCCTATTCATGTCCTTCAAACACTTCTCGCAGCCATTATTCTTCGGAACTTCAACTCTTAGTGATGGAGTTATGCCCAAATTTACTATGTGCAATTGGTTTCTTTTGTGGCTTGATTTTTTGCACTATGGATCAAGATGGGTTGTATCTTTCGAGATCAGCGATCAGTGCTCTTATTTACGACCTAGACACTTCCTTGGAGAAGGTCAATCATTTACCACACAATCTCCAAGTATATGACGGCATCGTAGTTAAGCGAATTATCACAACATATAGCAATGAGACATGAAGCCAGCCATAAGCTGGCTCCATGATTTTAGTATTGCAAATAAATATTGGCATAACCTCAATCACTTGAAATATGCATTCCCCCAAATAACTCTATCAATAGATGCTTGCAAGACAATCAAATTCGGCACTATGGAGTTGAATTGTTTGAATGCTCGTTCTCTTTGAAAGTCTGAGCCCCTAAATTTTTTCTTACAAATTCCTTTAGAGCAAAATCATGCTTCACAACAAGTTTTCACTAAAACAAATTGAAGTTGGGGGTTATGACTAAATGATATCCAACTAACGAAGGGACCTAACTCAAGTGCAACATGTCTAATGAAAATTCTTTCTCAAATAATATTGCGAGACAAGGGATTATGCATATGTTATACCTTCTCGTGTTGGATCACTTCCCCCCTAGGTTAACTCTATGATTTATTTACTTCATTTCCAACTTGCTAGTGGTGAACAAATCTGTGGGCTTGAAGAGATAAAACACAAACAAAGAGAATT
This sequence comes from Secale cereale, assembly GCA_902687465.1. NCBI lineage: Eukaryota > Viridiplantae > Streptophyta > Magnoliopsida > Poales > Poaceae > Secale > Secale cereale. The sequence continues at coordinate 325,413,770 of LR738709.1, forward strand.
CGAACAAAGCAAGAGCAAGGCTTGCTGTACAAATTTTATTATGCAAATTGAAAATAAACATGATAAATAAAATAAATGGAAGAAATACAATAAAATATGCATGCACGGATAACTAGGGGAGGAGCTCCCCAAGCTTAGGCTCATGGCCGACTCTCTAGCCATGTCGTCGTCATCGTTGCCCCTCGGAGCAGTATGAGGCCATTGCATGTGAGATGGGGCACTAGAGGACTTAACTCTGATACGTCTCCAACGTATCTATAATTTTTGATTATTTCATGCTAATATATTATCTATCTTGTATGCTTTACACACCATTTTATATTATTTTTGGGAACTAAGAGCATCTATAGCCGGACACCTCATATCCGACCCCTCAAATGCTCGCGGACGTGCCCAGTGCATTTGCAGACACAGACTGGTTAATCCACAAATTTTGCTTCTCACAACTGGACACATCAATTAGCATACCTCAAATCAATACAAACTCATGCAGCTACGTAAACAATCCATTTACACAGTATCCGACTTCTACATTATAACATGCCATTGGACTACCAAAAGTCAGTATGTTTGGCTATGGTGGGAAATATCATCCCCGACTGTCCTTTCCCTTCCCGGCGCCATTGTCGTCCTTCTCGCGATACCAGTCAAAGACGTAGTAGGGACCGCGCCAGATCTTCTGGTCGCCGGAGTTGTCCTCACTTTCGCTATCTTCCTTCTTCTCCTTTGGTGGTAGTCTGGCCATGGCACATACCGCCTGATTGTGCTCGTGGGTGAGGGCGCGCATGTTCCTTAGCTGCCACTTCTTCACAATGCGGGCACAGATGAATTCCTCCTCTATGGCCGCCCGGGCCACCGCATCAGCCACTTCTGCCACCGCCATGTCAGCATCGAGTGGGGCCTCAGTGGCCCTTATCCTCTCCTTCCCACGGTGGGCACACCGATCTCAATGGGACTCATACTCCACCCGACCAGAAATGGGGAAGGAGAGATTTAAGGGCTGTCGGGACCACGATGATCCAACCCCAGAGGAACCGAGCGCCCATTGAGCCGACGCTATGGAGTCGCACCAAAGAGATCTTGCCCTCGGTCGGGCGTTGTCCTCTCGGGAGCGGCGCAGCGCAATACGGACGAGCATTGCCTCGTCCAATCCACACGAGATGACACCCCAGTCGGTGGATCTAGACTGGTCGGAGTCAAATCTGCTCCCCGCCATGCCGGAGAAGGCCAGATATCGCCAAAGGTGAGCTTGGGTGGCGGAGAGGAGTGCAGAAGGGGTGAAATGAAGTGGCTAGGGTTTGGTCCGGCAAGCGGACGGGAAGGAATATATCTGGGGTCGGGTGGTCCAGCGTGGTCCAGGTCCGACCTGGTGGATGCGCCTGAGCGTGCCCGGGTACCCTCGTATCCCCCAATATTTGAGCCGGATATGAGGGGTGTCTGTCAGCCCGGGCGTTTAAGGCCCGTTTGAGGTGCCCGTCTGGGTCGACTTTTTGTGACCGGTCGGCGACCGGGCCGTCCGCTGATACATCTCCAATGTATCTATAATTTATGAAGTATTCATGCCCTGTTTACACCATTTTTATATAGTTTTGGTATGATTTGCATGGAACTAACCTGGACTGATGCTGTTTTCAGCAGAACTACCGTGGTGTTGTTTTTTGTGTAGAAATGGAAGTTCTCCAAATGAGCAGAAACTTTTTCATGAATTTTCTGGAATAAAATAGGCGCTAGAAGCTTCGTGGGAGGGCCAGGAGAGCCACGAGGTGGGCACAACCCACCGGGGCACGTCTGGAGCCCAACCTGTGCCCCGGTGCCTTGTGCTCACCCCGAGGCCCATCTTAGCGTGAAACCAACGCCAAAAAAACCTATAAATAGAGGAAACCCCCAGAAATAACCCTTTATCAGAAGTTCCGCCTTCGCAAGCCTATGCAGCCATAAAAACCAATCTAGACCCCATTCCGGCACCCTGCTGGAGGGGGAAATCATCACCGGTGGCCATCTTCATCATCCTGGTGACCACCATGATGAGGAGGGAGTAGTCCACCCTCGGGGCTGAGGGTTTTTACCAGTAGCTATGTGTTTAATCTCTCTCTCTCTCACTCTCATGTCCTTTGGCATGATCTTGATGTATCGTGGGCTTTATTAATATAGTTGGGTCATATGGTGTTTCTCCCTCTCTATCTTGTTGTGATGCATTGAGTTTTTCCTTTGAGATTTCGTTCTTATCGGATTGAATACTTTTATGGATTTGAGAACACTTGATGTATGTCTTGCTATGAATACCCCTGGTGACAATGGGGTTTCATATTGATTCACTTGATATTTGTTTTGGCACTCAACTCGCGGATTCCCGAGGTGACATTGGAGTAATCTATGCATAGTGGTTGATGCACATTCTCATCTTTGTTTCTCCGGTAGAAATCTTGGGGCACTGTTTGAGGTTCTTTGCGTTGGATTGAGTATTATGAATCTGAATTTGTTTTCGTATTGTTTTAGTACAAACTCTTGATAGATCGATCGGAAAGAATAACTTGGTGTTATTTTAGTACGAACTCTTGATAGATCGATCGGAAAGAATAACTTGGTGTTATTTTAGTACGAACTCTTGGGTAGATAAATCAGAAAGAATAGCTACAAAATATTTCTTCTTATGTTTTCCGCTAGATAGGTACTTTGGAGTGATTCTTCATCTTACATTGAGGGATGGTTATGTGATCCAATTATATTAGCATTGTTGAGATATTGCACTAACGAAAGTATGAACTTAGGCCTCATTTTCAAGCATTGAAATACCATTTTTGCTTAGTTGTATCAATTGCTACCTTGCTGTTTTTTATTGTTACTATTACAAAAATCAATATCTATTATCATTACTACACTTGTATCACCATCTCTTCGCTGCACTAGTGGAGCTATACAATTTACCATTATATTTGGTGTGTTGGGGACACAAGAGACTTTTTATTATTTGGTTGCGGAGTTGTTTGAGAGAGACCATCTTCAACCTACGCCTCCCATGGATTGATAAACCTTAGGTCATCCACTTGAGGGAAATTTGCTATTGTCCTACAATACTCTATGCTTGGAGGCCCAACACGAGTCTACAAGAACAAGTTGTGTAGTAGACATCAAGCTCTTTTCCGGTGCCTTTGCCAAGGAGGTGAGTGCTTGAAGGTATATCTTTAGATCTTGCAATTGAATCTTTTAGTTTCTTGTTTTATCACTAGTTTGGTTTATAAAAAGAATGTTACAAAAAATATGGAATTGAGGTGGTCTCATGTTGTTTTTCTTTATCACGTCTTTCTTGAAAATGATGGAAAGGAAAATTGTGCTCAATTGATATAAGAAGAATTTAATAAAATGTTTGGCATAAAATCTTTGAATGATGAGCATGATTGCAATGTTGTTAGAGTGAATTCTATGAATAACCATGATGCTAATGATATGCAAAGCCATAAGCTTGGGGATGCTATATTTGATGAAGATGATATTTATAATCCCCCAGGATTTGATGTGCAAATTTGTTACAATGGTAGCATGCCTCCTATTTTTCATGATTACGATGATGACATGTATGCTATAGAGAACAATGATAACCATGAAACTTGCCATCATGATTTTAATCTCAAATTGATCATGCCAATCAAGTGTCTCATGATAGTTATTTTGTTGAGTTTGCTCCCACTACTATTCATGAGAATAAAATTGCTTATGTGGAGAGTAATAAACTTTCTATGCTTGTGGATCATGACAAGAATGCTTTATGTGATAGCTATATTGTTGAATTCAGTCATGATGCTACTGAAAATTATTATGAGAGAGGAACATATGCTTGTAGGTATTGAAATAAAACCAAGTTTCCTTTCTTTATGTTGAAAGTTTTGAAGTATTGCTTGTTTTGCCTTCCTATGCTAGTTGATTCTTATTCCCATAAATTGTTTGCTCACAAAATCCCTATGCATAGGAAGTGGGTTAGACTTAAATGTGCTAGTCGTATGCTTCATGATGCTCCCGTTATCTTCCAATTCTTATCTTTTATGTGAGCATCATTGAAATCATCATGCCTAACTAAAAAGGCATTACAGAAAAGCGCTTGTTGGGAGACAACCCAACATTTATCCCTACTGCTTTTGTGTGTTCACATTATTAAACTACTGTAGTAATCATGTTTTATAGCTTTTCTTTCAATAAAGTGCCAAGTAAAGCCTTTGGGATAGTGTGGATGATAGTTGACTTGATTCTGTGGAAACAAAAAGTTTTGCGTCCAATGCAAAAAATTCAATAAATTAGTAGGAAATGTTAATTTTTTGAAATTATTACACCTAATTGATATAGAAATTGTATACGTTGTACTGAATTTTCAGAATTTTTAGAGTTGCAGAAGTATAGTCAATGTTTAGATCATTACAGATTGTTCTGTTTTTGACATATTCTATTTTCAATGCATAGTTTGCTTGTTTTCTAGTTTCTATGGATTATATTGATCAATTATGCTACAATAGTGTCGGGGAAACTGATCGCACACGAACACCTATGGGACCGGAGCCCCTTTTCGGTACGGCAAGGGAGCGGAGGGAGCACGGAGAGCAGATCGACGCGAGCACACGGGCAGTTTACCCAGGTTCGGGCCGCACGGATGCGTAAAACCCTACTCCTGCCTTAGTTGTATTGTGTTCTTGGCTCGAGAGCAAGAAGAGCTACAGTACTGGTTGCTAGCTACACCGAGCGTGAGAGTGATCAGGGATCGGAACCTCCTCTACGTTGTGCATGGGCCTCCTTTTATAGGTCAAAGGGGTCACCGACAGGTGGCAACGTAGGTGAGGGTAAAAACGTAAAAATGATGGTAGTTGTAACAGTGTTTGTACAGTGTTTTGTACCTAACCCTGACGGTGGGGGACAAGTGCATTGAATGCCCATCGCCGTCGCCCCAAATAGTGCAAAAAGCGTCCGTCCGGGCGTCTCCGTTCGCCACGACAGTAGCCTCGTCATCGTGGCTTGCCACCGTGTCCCCCAGGCTGCAAAGTCTTCCGCCACGTGCCCCCGAAAGGTCCCCAGGGCGACGCGTGGCCGGATGAGCTGGATCGTGGGCACACAGTGGAAGCTTGCCGCGGCAAGCCCCTTGCCGCGGTCGCTACCTTGCCACGCCTGGAAGCTTGTCGCTTCCCGGGCCTTGCCGGGGCGCGCGATGCGCCACGGCAAGTCTTCTGAAATGCCATGTTTGGCCTTCCTGACAAGCTCCTCTTGCCAGGGCCTTGTGCTAAAGGGGTGGTCTTGAGCCTGGTACGGCCTTCCCGGCAAGCTCCTCTTGCCGGGGTCTTGTTTCTTTAACTTAAATACTTTGTTCTTGAATGACTCTAAGGGATCCAAAGCGGGCCTTGGCGGGCGCATGGCAAACCCTGCCACGAGACGCTGCTACTGCCCGTGCACTAGTCGGGATACTAAGGTACCCCTACTTTAGTACACCGACAGGAGCCCCTGGGCCTGGGCCACACACGGTGCCGAGCGCTGTTGGGCCAGGCCCAAAACAGTGCACGGGCACACGCGGCCCACGGCGCGCCGTATCCCACTCCGTATCCACCGCGTCTCTCCCTAACGGCACGCGTCGATTGCGGCGTCGTGGGAGAGATCGTGGCTTGTTTCTTTAATGGGGGAAATGCGGAACGCCCCCCTTCCCCCCTTAAAAGCAGGGGAAATAGGGGCAGTTCCCCCCATTAGCTTCATTGCTTCTTTGTAATGCCCCGGATGTAATACTTTCCCTTTTGGGCATATAATATATCTCCGGCTTCATCTATTCCATTCCGGGTTCTTTGTCTTTCGGGTTTTCGTCGTTTTGTTGTGTGCGTGTGTGGCATTCATTCATATCATGTAGTCATGTGAATCGCATTGCATTTGTGTTGTCGGTTGCATCCGGTTCCACGCGTTCCTTCCCGTTGTCCGTTTCGCGTTCCGGAGCTCCCTCACGTGTCCGTGGCATCCCGTAGGCCTACTTTTTTGTTTGGCCGTGTAACGTTACCGATGTGGCGCGAGACTTGTCGTGTGTTGTTGTTTTGGTTTGTGTAACGCGCCTGTCAAATCTCGTCGCGTTTCGAGTCCGTTTGCTACCCCAACAGTTATTCTCGTGGGCTCAAAGTGCCTCCACTTTGTGGCCCAAGACACCCCCTCCAACAGCCCACCAACCACTCCTAACCACTTCTATCATCTAGGCCATCCAAATCTGATCCGGTGGCCGAAAACCGCACTCCATTTGGGCAACCCTAGCTCCTTGTGCCTATATATTTGTCCACTCCCCCAAAATTTGCCCCAAATTAAGGAAACCCTAGCTCCCCTAGCCACTTCTCTTCCACCTCCAGCCACCTCACCGGAATTTCGCCGGAGTCCCGCCGGAAGCTCGCCGGACCTTCGCCGGAGTTCATCACCGCCACCTTCTCCTCACCACCGGGCCTCTCCTCACCGCCACCTCTCCACCGTGGGGGCTTCTCCGCCGGCTCCGTCGTCCTCCGGCCAGATCCGGCGAGGGGCCGCCGGATCCAGCCAGCCCCGACCTCCCGCCGGCCTGGGAAGTTCGCCCCGCCGTTTTTCCTTCGCAGTCGCCGCCGCATCGAAGCAACAGCAGCAACGCCAGCGCTGCCCGATCCGGTCAACGCCCCGCTGAACCGGCCCAGGCCAGCTTCCCCGATCCCACATCCCCCTTCGCCAGCTCGGCCATCGCCGCTCGCCCTTGGGCCCAGCTGCGCCAGCCGAAGCCGCGGCGCCAAGGCCCGGTCGCCATCGCTCCACCTCCAGCGCGGGCCAGCCGCCCCGCCCTGGGCCGGCCTCCTACCTCGGGCCAGGCCCCTCCTCCACTTCGCCAGGCCGCCCCGCCGGGCTGGGCCCCAGGCCTCCAACGCCGCCAGCCGCCAGATCGGGCCAGATCCGCCCCGAGGCCCGTGTTGACTTTTGGATCCAGATCTGAAGGTTGCTCTTATTTTCCACTAAGTCCCCATTAATTTGTTCTCTGATGCAATATTCAATTGAGGATAACTTCTTGTGTGTTGCTCCGTTTTGCGCAAATGAGGTGTCCAGACGTTCGTGGTGATTAGCACTGCGATTCATTCCATTGTGCCATGCGTGTTAGAGATCATCTAGGTGCTTATTTTTCTGTTGCAATAGTGCATCCCGATATAAACTGCTGCTATGTGTTGTTTTTATGCCACCTTTGCATAGTGATATCTTTTAGCTCGTTTGTCCGAATGATGCAAATGACATGTCCACGTGTTCGTCTTGTCATGCTCTACATGTTGTTTGTGTTAGGTTGCGTGATAGATTTATTCTTGCCATGTATATCTTCGTTGCAAAGTGCCATGTGGCTGTGATGTTATTCCACTTGTTATGAAATGCCATCTTGTTGAGCTCATTGCTATCGTTGTGTTTATCTCCATGATGCATGCTTGTATGTTTCGGAATCACCATCATGTGTACTTTGAGGTGGTGCTTACCACTTGCCATGTTTAGTTTCGAGGTGACTTAAACTTGCTCTTTTAGATGTCATGATGAAACTGCTGTTTTAACACTTAGTGAAATTTCACTAAGTCTGGAATCTGTATGCCATGTTTGCTTGCTGTTCTAGGACAAACCATGATAGTTTTGGGGTGGATCTTGATGGTTCCTTGTAGTATATATTGTTGGCTATCCATTCATGTTCTCACATGCTTATTTAAGTGGCTGTAGCATGTTTAACGTTTGCTCCAAAGTTTCAATAAAATTCTGCCGTCAGAATTTTGTTGTCAAGTTCAATATGTCCAAGCTTGTTGCTATTGATCCGTGGCTCCTTTGGGGGTGCACCTTTGGACTTATTTGCTGTAGGATATGTCTAGATTATGTTCATGCTCTTTGCCATGATGTTTGAGTGCATTAGCTTATTTATCTAGTGCTTCGAAGTTGCTATGTTGCTGTAATTTTCAGCTTTCGCCTATTTCTTGTTTCGGGCATAACTTTTAGCCCGTAGCTCCGTTTTCAGCGAGTCTTATATGAAACTTGATTGATTTTCCGTGTAGATTAATAATATACTATTTTTATCATGTTTTGAAGTGATTTTCTTGAGTGCTATTTTTCGTGCTCCGTGTGCTCTCATAGTGCATCCATCATGCATCCATCATTTTGTGTGCGCATTGCATCTTGTTGATTCGTGCCTTGTGTGCTTGTATTGTTTAGAGCCGGAAGCTGAGACCGAGTACGAGTACGAGCACGAGGTTACCAATGAGGTTGAGCATGAGGACCCTTCTTACGATCCGAACGCCTACTCTTCAGGCAAGAGGACCGAACCCCGATAACATTACTATCTTTGCCTATTGCTAGTAGTCTCGATCTATAGTTTTGCGTCGATGCCCATGTTTTTCCTGTCAGCCTCCTACTTGTAACCATGACCATGTCTAACCACCCTACCTATGCAAACCGTTGCTTGGCTAAGTACGCTTCGCTTGGCCCCTCTTATAGCATTGCTAGTTGCAGGTGAAGATCGAAGATGCTTGCTTCATGTTGAAGTTTTGTTGGGTTATATCACACTATATATAATGCTTAAAATGAAATCATCTATATATTGGCAAGGGTGGAAGGCTAAGCCTTTTGCTTGGTGATTTGTTCCACTCATGCCGTTAGGAACCGTTTAAACCGGTGTTATGTTCCTTGATTATGCTTTCCTAACACGGTTGGGGTGTATGGGACCCCCTCGATAAACCGCTAAGTGCTAAGTCTTTTCCAGCAAGTCCCAACATTGGTACTATTTGCCTAAACAACTAAAACTTTCCGAGGGAGTAATTAACCCGAGGCTTAATTAATTCAACCCCCCTGGGCCAGTGCTCGATGTGAGTGTTGGTCCAAACTAGAGTCGTGTGCGGGGCCCCCCTTGGCAACTTGGGTATTTCGGCCACTGTACGTTGTGCTCATCGGGTCGTGGCCTGAGACTAGATACACGCGGCTACTATCAGGGTGTCGGCACGCCGGGAGGATTTGCTGGATTAGCCTTACCTTAGTTCAGAGTATCTTGAGCACGGGATTCCGAGGATACTCGGGCCTTCCCACTTTGGAGTTGCGACTCCGCGGATCGTGGGCTTGTAATGGGCCAAGTTGGAAAACCCCTGCAGGGTTATGAACTTTCGAAAGCCGTGCCCGCGGTTATGTGGCAGATGGGAGCTTGTTAATATCCGGTTGTAGATAACTTGACACCTTGTTCTAATACACTACCAGCGTGTGTACCGTGACTGTCAATTTCCGAATAGGGATTCAGGAGTTGAACACGGTGGGGTTATGTTTGTTGAGCTTTAGCTAGGATCACTTCGTGATCACCTCTCGACCGAGGCCTTCTCTTCTCGCACTCTTTCACGTAAGCTAGTGCTAGTTGCTGCTGCAGACACTTATTCTTTTCTCCAGCCTTATCCTCACCCAAGGCTTTCATAGTCTTGTTACCCGGGAACGGGATTGCTGAGTCCTCTGTGGCTCACAGTTACTTCACCACAACAGATGCAGGTCCAGTGGTGAGCTATCCAGGTGATGGCACCGAGCTAGACTGGGAGTATGACGAGGAGCGTAGTCGATACTATGTTCGTTATCCTGATGATCAGTAGTGGAGACTTCTACTAGGATTCGATCCGACCTGTGGATTTAAATTATGTTTGGTATCTTGTCATTTGGATTTTACCCTTAGAGGGCTGTGATGTTTTATTGATGATGATTTGGACATGTATTGTATTTGAGTGACGTGGCGAGTGTAAGCCAACTATTTTATGTTTTCCATCCCCATCTTTTACATGAGTTGTGCAAAGATACCAGACTTGCGATCATTCCAGCATGGGGTTATGTCTCTAAGTCGTGCCTCGACACGTAGGAGATATAGTCCCATCCTGGGCATTACAAGTTGGTATTCAGAGCCTTCTCCGACCTAGGAGCCCCCACTGATTGATCGAATCGTTGACGGTCGAGTCTAGGCACACACTGAAAACATTTTGAGTCCTATATTATATCGGAGAGTAGGATTTCTTTGCTTCTCATCTCCTTTCTCTCTGGTGAGGACTCCTGACGACTACTCTTGTCTCTTCTACTTTAAAAAATTGCACCAAATTTTTTTTAGGAATCTCGCGAGTATTGTGGGATTGTTTCGATGTTCTTGTGACGAGGATATTGTTCTCGATGCCTCCTGACATTAGGGGTTGTGGCAGTGTCCCAGGGAGTTGAGCTTCGGGGTATTGTCGTCACAAGCATATCGCGGCAGTACTAAATACTTAAGACGGCCGACATCGAAAATCTCTCCTATACGGTTAGTGGCAAGATAACCCCGACATCACCCAGTACTGGGGAGGTAGTTCGGGAGTATTGCCATAGCTTGTTATAGTGGATGCTTTTCGAAGGTCCGAGGTAAATAGTTTCCGATAAAGACTGGTTATGTGTTGAAGGATGGATACAGCTGGATGTAGGTTTAGAGTTGATTGCGCGGTGCTTCCCCTGTATCCCCAACACCTGATTGCATAACTGGAATCTTTCGGAAATTAATAGGTGGGTTTATCCAGTAGATCGTAGGCATTCTTCCAACGAATGCAGGCTAGCGAGTTCGGGGTTCTACATTGAGTGAAGTGGTTTATGACCGATGTTCCGATCGGGAGTTGCATCTTAAAGGGTCCTTGGCTATGCTGATCCGGGGATTGCAAAACCCTTCCGTAACGCGTTCATATGCTTTCAGCACAAAGATGTTAGAACGAAGCTCCTATCTTGTGTTTGTTCCCGTCTGTACCTTGTTGTTTCTGATGTTACCTTTTGTCCCCTATGTGGCTTCTCGTGAAGATTGATGTTATCAGTTAACTGAGAATTTCATTCGTTCCTATTGTTCGAATGATTATTGTGAAGACTTGTTGCAATTCATTCCATTGATTCAGCTTATACCTTCTGTCAATCAATTGCTGATTCGTGGTCATCTATTTCAGGATGGCTCCGAAAAAAGTTCCCAACGCTAACCCAGAGGTGGAAGAGGTTCCAGATCGTCCTCCTTCCCCTCCTCCTCTGCCTGAGGCTTGTAGAGCGATTATGCAGACTACAGCTCAGAACATCCAGATGTTGATGCAGATGATGCAGCAGATGCAAGCTAATCAAGCTAATCAGGGTGTTCCAGGGAATCAAGGCAACTTATTCAACCAGCAGCACCATGCTACTCTCAACCAGTTCTTGGCCAATAATCCAAAAGCTTTCAGTTACTGTGTCGACCCTCTTGATGCTGACGATTGGTTAACCGACATAAAGAAGCATTTTGAGTGGAGTAACGTGAAGGAAGAGGATTATGTGAAGTTTGCAGCCTTCCAACTCAAAGACCAAGCAGCTGACTGGTGGCAGAAGTACAAAGACTCCAGGCCAGGTCGTGTGATCTCTTGGGAGGATTTCTGCAAGGACTTTCGCTCACACCATATTCCAACAAGTGTCATCGAGGGCATGCGTGAGCAATTCCGCAACCTGAAGCAGGGCTCTATGACAGTCTATCAGTATAATGTCAAGTTCCAAAACCTCGCCCGCTATGCTAAGCAAGACATTCCTGATGCCAAGAGCAAAATCTACCAGTTTCGTGGTGGTCTCAAAGATGAACTTCAACTTGCTCTCACCTTGTTCGAGCCCGATGAATTCAACAAATTCTATAATATGGCTTTGAAACAAGAGGCAGCTCAGCTTAAGATGGAGGCTTCTAAAAAGAGGATTCGAGATGCCGTTCACTCCTCCTCATCGTCTCAGATGGTCTCGAAACAACAGAAATTCTGGCTTCCTCCTCCTCCAGTGATTCGAGCTCCATACAACAACTCCAACAACTCCAACAGCAACAAGAACTCCGGTGGACGTGGTTTCTCCCACCCACCCAACCCGAGCAACCAGTCGAGGAATCAGTTTCAGTCTCAAGGCTCCAAGTCAAGTGGTTCTCATTTCCGTCCTCTCTCAGAAGTGGTGTGCAACAAGTGTGGCCAGAAGGGTCACTATGCCAACAGATGCCCGAACCCGAAGCGTCTTCCACCTCCTCCACCTGTGAGTTCAGCTATTGTCAAGCATAATCCCAAGCAAGCAAGGGTCAATCTGATGAATGCAGCTGAAGCGGAGAATTCTTCTGATGTCATTTTGGGTAACCTCTCAGTTAACTCTTTTCCAGCTAAAGTCTTGTTTGATTCAGCTGCTTCACATTCCTTCATGTCAAGACCTTTTGCATTGTCACATGATATGCCATTGCAAGCTTTGCCGAGACCGATGTCTGTGCTTTCTTCGGGTTTGCTTATGAACTCCAACAACTTTGTTCCCAATGTGTCTATTCGCATGGGTGATTATCGATTTCTGGCTAATCCGGTGGTTCTTGGTAATTCTGATATTGACCTCATCCTCGGGATGGATTGGCTTTCTTAGCATGATGCTCACATTGATTGTGCACAGAAGGAAGTCAAGATGACTCATCCTGATGAAGATGTGATTATCTTTGCCTCCAGGGATAACACTATCAGGCTTTTCTCTCTCAATGATAAGGGCGAAATTAATGCCATATCTCAAATTCCGGTGGTGAACGAATACCAAGACGTTTTTCCTGAAGAACTTCCAGGCATGCCTCCACACCGTCAGGTGGAATTCGTCATTGAACTCGAGCCGGGTACTGAGCCAGCATGCCGGCGTCCGTACAAGCTCTCTCATGAAGAATTGAAGGAATTGAAGAAGCAGCTTGATGAACAGGAGCGTATGGGTCTCATCAGGCCTAGTACGTCTCCTTGGGGCTGTCGTGTCTTATTTGTCAAGAAGAAAGATGGCACGGAGCGTCTCTGCGTCGATTACCGGCCATTGAACAAGAAGACAATAAAGAACAAATATCCGCTCCCCAACATCAATGAACTCTTCGAGCAGCTCAAAGGAGCTAAAGTGTTCTCTAAGCTTGATCTCCGAATGGGCTATCACCAAATTCGCATTCGCGAGGAAGACATCCCCAAGACTGCCTTCAGAACGAGCTACGGTTCATATGAATATACAGTCATGTCTTTTGGTCTCGCCAATGCTCCTCCTACCTTCTCGAGAATGATGCACTACATCTTCAACCCCTATACCGGCGAGTTTGTGCTTGTGTATCTGGATGATATTCTGGTGTTTTCCAAGAATGAAGAAGATCACGAAAAGCACTTACGTCTGGTTCTTGATCGACTCCGTGAGCATAAGTTCTATGCCAAGTTCTCCAAGTGCGAATTTTGGCTCGATAAGGTTTTGTACCTGGGCCATATCATCTCAGCTGACGGTATTGCAGTAAATCTCGAGAAAGTTGAAGCAATTGTTAACTGGGAAGCTCCTCAGAACGTCAAGCAACTCCGCAGTTTTCTGGGTCTTGCCAGCTATTGCAGAAGGTTCGTTGAGAACTTCTCCAAGATTGCCAAGCCTCTTTCCAACTTGCTTCAGAAGAATGTCAAATACTTTTGGTCTCCAGAGTGTGAAGTGGCATTCAAAACTCTCAAAGAAAAGCTCGTCTCTGCTCCAGTTCTTACCCCTCCAGATGAGTCCAAGCCCTATGAAGTATTATGTGATGCTTCTCTTCAAGGTCTTGGTGGTGTGCTTATGCAAGATAAGAGAATTGTGGCATACACTTCTCGTCAGCTCAAGCCAAGTGAGAAGAACTATCCCACACATGATCTCGAGCTAGCAGCTATGGTACATGCTTTGATTACGTGGAGACATCTGTTGTTGGGCAGAAAGGTCGACATCTTCACTGATCACAAGAGCTTGAAGTACATATTCACACAGCCGAATCTGAACCTCCGCCAGACTCGTTGGGTTGAAATGATCCAAGAGTACAATCCCAGCATTGAATACACTCCTGGCAAGGCGAATGTGATTGCAGATGCTTTGAGCAGAAAGGCATATTGCAACAGCCTTCTTATCAAGCCGTTCCAGCCTGAGCTTTGTGAAGCTTTCAGAAAACTCAACCTCCAAGTTGTTCCGCAGGGTTTTCTTGCAAATCTTCAAATTGCTCCTACCTTGGAAGATCAGGTCCGTGAGGCCCAACTCAGTGATGCCATGGTGCAAAAGGTGAAACATGGTATTGCAAAGGGCACTCCAAAATACAAGTGCTTTCGTGTTGATGAGAGAGATACCTTGTTCTTCGAGGACAGACTCGTTGTTCCCAAAGGTGATCTCAGGAAGCTCATAATGGAAGAAGCACATGATTCTCTCCTTTCCATTCATCCTGGTAGTTCCAAGATGTACCAAGACCTCAAGCAATCTTACTGGTGGACACGCATGAAAAGGGAAATTGCCCAATTCGTCATTGAATGTGATGTCTGCAGAAGAGTGAAAGCAGAACATCAACGTCCAGCCGGTCTTCTCCAACCTCTTCCTATTCCCGAGTGTAAGTTCGACCACATTGAAATGGACTTCGTCACTGGCTTTCCTAAGTCCAAGCGAGGGAACGATTCTATCTTCGTGGTGATTGACAAGCTTACCAAAGTCGCTCACTTCCTTCCAGTCAAAGAATCCATCAATGCAGCTCAATTGGTAGAGTTGTATACTTCCAGAATTGTGTCCTTACATGGCATTCCTCAAGTTATAGCCTCAGACCGTGGAAGTTTGTTCACTTCAAAGTTCTGGGACTCCTTTCAGTCCGCCATGGGCACTAAGATCAGGTTTAGCACTGCTTTTCACCCTCAGACAAGTGGTCAAGTCGAGCGAGTGAATCAGATTCTAGAAGACATGCTCAGAGCCTGTGTCATATCTTTTGGCATGAAATGGGAAGACTGCCTTCCATTTGCCGAGTTCTCTTACAACAACAGCTTTCAAGCAAGTGCCGGTAAAGCCCCGTTTGAAATCCTCTATGGCAGGAAGTGCCGTACCCCTCTCAACTGGTCTGAAACAGGCGAACATCAACTTCTTGGCAATGACTTGATCTCAGAGGCCGAAGAAATGTGTAAAGTCATATGTGAGAATCTCAAGGCCGCTCAGTCGCGTCAGAAGAGCTACTATGACGGCAAGCATCGTGATTTGACATTCAACATTGATGATCACATTTATCTCCGTGTTTCTCCGATGAAAGGCACCCAAAGATTCGGTATCAAAGGAAAGCTTGCTCCTAGATACGTCGGGCCTTTCAAGATTCTTGGAAAAAGAGGCGATCTAGCCTATCAACTTGAGATCCCTTCCAACTTCGCCAATGTTCATGATGTGTTCCATGTGTCTCAACTCCGCAAATGCTTCAAGGCACCTGAACGCATGATTCCGTTTGAAGAGATTGATCTTCAACAAGATTTGTCCTACCGAGAGCATCCCGTTGCTATTCTCGAAGAAACCGAGCGCAAGACCCGCAACAAGTCCATCAAATTCTTGAAAGTCAAGTGGTCACATCACACCGACCGAGAGGCTACATGGGAACGAGAAGATCATCTTCGTTCTGAGTACCCTTCCTTTTTCCAGTCCTAGATCTCGGGACGAGATCTTTTTTGTAGTAGAGGAGAGTTTGTAATGCCCCGGATGTAATACTTTCCCTTTTGGGTATATAATATATCTCCGGCTTCATCTATTCCATTCCGGGTTCTTTGTCTTTCGGGTTTTCGTCGTTTTGTTGTGTGCGTGTGTGGCATTCATTCATATCATGTAGTCATGTGCATCGCATTGCATTTGTGTTGTCGGTTGCATCCGGTTCCACGCGTTCCTTCCCGTTGTCCGTTTCGCGTTCCGGAGCTCCCTCACGTGTCCGTGGCGTCCCGTAGGCCTACTTTGTTGTTTGACCGTGTAACGTTACCGGTGTGGCGCGAGACTTGTCGTGTGTTGTTGTTTTGGTTTGTGTAACCCGCCTGTCAAATCTCGTCGCGTTTCGAGTCCGTTTGCTACCCCAATAGTTATTCTCGTGGGCTCAAAGTGCCTCCACTTTGTGGCCCAAGACACCCCCTCCAACAGCCCACCAACCACTCCTAACCACTTCTATCATCTAGGCCATCCAAATCTGATCCGGTGGCCGAAAACCGCACTCCATTTGGGCAACCCTAGCTCCTTGTGCCTATATATTTGTCCACTCCCCCAAATTTTGCCCCAAATTAAGGAAACCCTAGCTCCCCTAGCCACTTCTCTTCCACCTCCAGCCACCTCGCCGGAATTTCGCTGGAGTCCCGTCGGAAGCTCGCCGGACCTTCGGCGGAGTTCATCACCGCCACCTTCTCCTCACCACCGGGCCTCTCCTCACCGCCACCTCTCCACCGCGGGGCCTTCTCCGCCGGCTCCGTCGTCCTCCGGCCAGATCCGGCGAGGGGCCGCCGGATCCAGCCGGCCCCGACCTCCCGCCGGCCTGGGAAGTTCGCCCCGCCGTTTTTCCTTCGCAGTCGCCGCCGCATCGAAGCAACAGCAGCAGCGCCAGCGCTGCCCGATCCGGTCAACGCCCCGCTGAACCGGCCCAGGCCAGCTTCCCCGATCCCGCATCCCCCTTCGCCAGCTGGCCATCGCCGCTCGCCCTTGGGCCCAGCTGCGCTAGCCGAAGCTGCGGCGCCAAGGCCCGGTCGCCATCGCTCCACCTCCAGCGCGGGCCAGCCGCCCCGCCCTGGGCCGGCCTCCCACCTCGGGCCAGGCCCCTCCTCCACTTCGCCAGGCCGCCCCGCCGGGCTGGGCCCCAGGCCTCCAACGCCACCAGCCGCCAGATCGGGCCAGATCCGCCCCGAGGCCCGTGTTGACTTTTGGATCCAGATCGGAAGGTTGCTCTTATTTTCCACTAAGTCCCCATTAATTTGTTCTCTGATGCAATATTCAATTGAGGATAACTTCTTGTGTGTTGCTCCGTTTTGCGCAAATGAGGTGTCCAGACGTTCGTGGTGATTAGCACTACGATTCATTCCATTATGCCATGCGTGTTAGAGATCATCTAGGTGCTTATTTTTCTGTTGCAAGAGTGCATCCCGATATAAACTGCTGCTATGTGTTGTTTTTATGCCACCTTTGCATAGTGATATCTTTTAGCTCGTTTGTCCGAATGATGCAAATGACATGTCCACGTGTTCGTCTTGCCATGCTCTACATGTTGTTTGTGTTAGGTTGCATGATAGATTTATTCTTGCCATGTATATCTTCGTTGCAAAGTGCCATGTGGCTGTGATGTTGTTCCACTTGTTATGAAATGCCATCTTGTTGAGCTCATTGCTATCGTTGTGTTTATCTCCATGATGCATGCTTGTATGTTTCGGAATCACCATCATGTGTACTTTGAGGTGGTGCTTACCACTTGCCATGTTTAGTTTCGAGGTGACTTAAACTTGCTCTTTTAGATGTCATGATGAAACTGCTGTTTTAACACTTAGTGAAATTTCACTAAGTCTGGAATCTGTATGCCATGTTTGCTTGCTGTTCTAGGACAAACCATGATAGTTTTGGGGTGGATCTTGATGGTTCCTTGTAGTATATATTGTTGGCTATCCATTCATGTTCTCACATGCTTATTTAAGTGGCTGTAGCATGTTTAACTTTTGCTCCAAAGTTTCAATAAAATTCTGCCGTCAGAATTTTGTTGTCAAGTTCAATATGTCCAAGCTTGTTGCTATTGATCCGTGGCTCCTTTGGGGGTGCACCTTTGGACTTATTTGCTGTAGGATATGTCTAGATTATGTTCATGCTATTTGCCATGATGTTTGAGTGCAGTAGCTTATTTATCTAGTGCTCCGAAGTTGATATGTTGCTGTAATTTTCAGCTTTCGCCTATTTCTTGTTTCGGGCATAACTTTTAGCCCGTAGCTCCGTTTTCAGCGAGTCTTACATGAAACTTGATTGATTTTCCGTGTAGATTAATAATATCCTATTGTTATCATGTTTTGAAGTGATTTGCTTGAGTGCTATTTTCCGTGCTCCGTGTGCTCTCATAGTGCATCCATCATGCATCCATCATTTTGTGTGCGCATTGCATCTTGTTCGAGGGCAAACGCGAGGGAGCTGAAGGACAAGTTCTACCTCTTCTGGTCGAGGGAGACGAAAGCTCACCCGCGCACCAGGGTACTCCCCGCCGAAGCCTGCCACATGTTTACAGGAGGGTACGCCTATTTCGCCCTGTTCTTCCATTGTGGACTCTGCCCTCCATACTCAGAATTCTTCTGCGACGTTATGAACACCTACGGGTTTCATCTTCTTGATTTCACCCCGAACGCAGTCTTGACCATGGCCGTTTTCGCACATCTGTGCGAGAACTTTGTCGGGGTGTATCCCAATGTAGCCCTATTCCGCCATTATTATACACCTCGAGTAGAGTCTGGGTCTCCTTTATCTGGCGGGATTTCTTGGATCTTTAGACTCAATAAGAAAGAGGCATACTTGACTGGGGAACTCCGCGGCAAGTGGGAGGAGTGGAGGGCCAACTGGTGCTGGGTCATGGAGGATAGACCCTAGCAGTTCACTTCCCCGCGCCGAGCCGCAATAGTGCGCGGCAAGGACTGGAGTGGCCTGGCCCCGGAGGACGACAAGCTGAAGATAGCCATTACTAGGATCCTTCCCCTCCGGCAAGCCAAACTCACTGTAGGGGCTGTCGGAGCAGATTTCCTTCGCCGCCGCATCGCCCCCTTGCAGGAGAGGAAGAGGCCTGCTTGGGAATTTGGTAATGCGGCAGACTGTATGAGGCTACGCCCAGGCCTCAACTATAATTTTACTGTCCCGGAGCTCAAAGGGATGCTCCGTGAGCTGTTCAAGCACGACGCCAAGCACCCGGAGTGGTTCACCTTGCCGCGGGGGGTAGTCCCATTATGCAACAATTCGTCGCTCAGTGCTATCCGCGCGGCAATGCCGTGGTGCGACTCCCATGGGATCGATCCCACTTGGCTAGCGCCTTCTGACGAAGCCATGCAAGCATTCTTCGATAACTTGGTTGAACTGCCCATCAACTCCGACGAGAAGAAGGGCCTCACCCGTGACACCACCGACCGGGAGATGGCGTATATCGCCACCAGGTTGGAGGAGGCAGCCGCAGCTGCGGCCGCAGGTGAATTTGGGTATACCATGGAGGAGGCAGACGCAGCGATGGCAGTGAGTCGGGCCGAGGAGGAAGAGATCCTCAAACTGTTGAAGCCTGCCGGGCAACCAGCCGAGACGAGCGAGGCTGCTGGGGAGGGCGCGGAGTCGAGTGAGCCCGCCGAGGAGGGCGCTGAACCAAGCGATTCTGCCGAAGACTCGGGCGGGTCTCTGAACCTTGACTCTTCTTCATCCTCGGGAAGTTCACCGCCGCCGCCAAGTCCTACGCCTCAACCAAAGAAACGTCTCCGCAAGGCCGCAGACGCGGCGAGGCAGCCGACGGGCCAGCAGCCGCAGCGTCGCTCGACGCGCGCTACCACGATGAGCAAGGCCGTCAAGGGGGCGCCTCGCGCCTCTGCAGCGGCTGGAGGAGGATCTTCCCGCACGGGCTCCACCGCTCCTTCTGCCCCTCGGGCCTCGGCGACAACCGGGGCGGGATCTTCTCAGACCACCGCTCCAGCGCCCGCCAAGCGCCCGAGGGAGGCTACCCCTCCAGCTCCTCGCGCCGGGGCGCGCGAGGCGGATTTCGACTTCTCCGTCCTCAGTTCCGATGAGGAGGAGGAAGAGTAAGCAAAGCAACTCTTGTTTTCTTCAATTTGCTGTTCTTGCCTTGAACCTTCTTTGTCTGACTCTGTTTGATGTTTGCCTTCCAGGACCCTGGCCCAAAGGGTGGCGAAGAAGGCCAAGATCCCGGTGGTTGACCTCGAGGACAAGCCCGTCGCAGCAGCGGGGGATGCGCCAGCGATGAGCTTGCCGGACCAGCCGGCTGCCCCGCAGAGCAGCCCCCAGCGCAGCCCCCAGCGTAAGTCTTCTATTTACTTCTTCGCTTGTCGGGCGCGCGTGGGCTTCTCATCCTTGTTAATCGTTTAGTTTGTTTGTTGATTTGTTCAGCAACAGAACCGCAGCTCCAGGAGCGCCAAGAGATTGCTCCCGACGAGCCGCTCGTCTCAACCTCCCCGCCAAGGAGGAGCTCCCCGGCGAGGGAGGATACTCCGCCAAGGGCGGGCACTCCGCCAAGGGCGAGTACCCCGCCAAGGGCGAGCACCCCGCCAAGGGTGGGCACTCCGCCAAGGGAAGGCGCCAGCGGCCCCCCGCCGGCGGAGGCTACTACCGCGCCGCCGAGGGGGAACTCCCCGGCAAGGAACCCCGTCGAAGAAGAGGCCCGCGCAGGTAACCCTTGTGCTTTTCCTCTTTTGATTTCTTCTTTTTGGATATTTCCTTGATCATTCTTCTTTCTTTTTCTTGTCTTCAGACTCGTCCGCTCCAGAGTCTATGGGGACGGAGGCTGCCACTGAGGAGGCCGCGCGCGACAACACTGGTCGCGCCGCGGCCACCGAGGAGGCGATTGGCATCGAGGAGCCCGCCGTCGAAGAGGCAACCAGGGACGCCGACGCGGCAGCTGAGGAGGGAACCGGAGGTCGCACTGACGACCCTGAGGCCGCAGGAGCGTTTGACGCTGCGCCGACCGCCGACCCCGCCGCTGCCGCGGCCGGAACCGGTGCCTACCTGGAGGCTGTGAACGGGGTCTTCATTCAGATCCCGTGGGCTTCTACGTCAAGGGTGCCCGCGGAGGGGGAGGTTTTCGATGGGGAAGTCCTCTCCTCTGCGGGGTTGAAGTTTGTCGACGAGCCCGGCAGTAGCAACGAGCCCGAGGAGGAGCAGCTTCTGCGCCGGCTCCTGGCCCTGTACCGCGCCAGGCAGGCCAAGCTGGAGTCCCGAGAGGCTCTGGCCGCCAAGGCGGGCGTCGACTTAGAGAAGCGCGCCGAAGAGCTTCCAGCCGCCAACCAGGCGGCCCTCCGATCCTTGGCGGAGGAGCGGGAGGAGCTCGCCGAGGCGCACCAAGCGTTCATCCTCGAGAAGGCTGAAGCGGAGGAGCAGCAACGACTCGCCGCCGAAGAGCTGTCCCGACGGGAAGGAGAGCTAACGCAGCGGAAGGTCGACCTCGACAGCCACGAGGACAACCTTGCCGCGCGCGAGCAGTCCATTGGAGGGGCTCTGCAGGAAGCGAGAGACGCCGCTGCAGCTGCAGAGACCGCCAAGAGAGACTTGGAGGCGAGGGTGGCGCAGTTGGAGATCAACTTGAGGACGAGCGAGGAGAAAGTTGCCGCGCTCACGTTGGAGAGGGAGAAAGACGCCCACAGCCACTCGGAGCTGCAGGTCCGTCTGTCCGACAAGGGCAAGGAGCTCGCCATCGCCAAGGATTCTGTCGCGGACTTGGAATTGAAGCTGTCCACCCTCACTGCATCACTTGACAGCGCCAGGAACCGGGAGACGAAGCTGAAGGAGGACCTCCGGGCTGAGAGGGCACTGCTGGACAGCGCCGCCCTCACGCAAAACAACTTCAGGCAGACGGTGGAGCAGTGGACCGAGGAGCTTGTCGCCGCCGCCGCTGACATCGATAGGGTGATGGCGGGGCTGGGGACGGAGCACCTCGGATACTCCCCTGACGCGAACCTCCCTCACAGCGCCAAGCTGAGCTTATTCTTCAGGGGAGTAGCGCCGGCCCTCGAGCAGCTGCGGGAAAGGCTCCCCACGCAGCTGGCGAACGAGGCGCGCAGGCTTTGCACAGGGGTTGTGGAGAGAGTGCTGACGAAGATAGTCTACCGCAACCCCGGGCTCAACCTCAACAACGTCCTCCGGACCTTGCCGCCCGACGCCGACCAGGAAGCGCTGAAGGCTCTTGTCGCCCCCATCGTGGCCAAGGTGGGCAAAATCAAGAGGGTTGATGGTGACCGTGCAGATTAGGTTGCTTCCTTTCTGCTTCTCTTGTCGCTGCCAATCACGTTATGGATAGTAGTTTGTTAGAACAGCGACAAGTCATCTTGTAATATAGCTTTATTTTGGGTAGTTAATGCATTGTTACTCCCTTTGTTCGACTTCTTTACTTTGTATGCTTTTTACCCTACGCTTTGAGGGAACTTGCCGGCAAAGGGACCCTTGCCGCGAGCGCTGAGTGCGGAACTTCAGCAGCCTGCTGGCAAAGCCACTACCGGCAAGAAACCTTGCCGCAGCTAGCCGCAGCACACTTAGGTTGTTGAGCGAACTCGAAAACAAAGTAAGGGCGCGACACTTGTCGCAGCACACTTAAGCCGTTGAGCGTGCTCGAAACAAAGTAAGGGCGCGGCTAGCCATGGGTAGGTTCCTCCGCGCACAGGTTTTCCATACAAATTGTGGTCGTTCAAGGGAGATAACTTCAAAAAAATTAAAAATCTTAATACTCAAACTTTGGCAACTTAGCTTTTGTGAGTTGTTTGCTTCCTGGTAAGGCGAGGCTTTCTTGAACGGCACTTGGTCCATACCACTGGTCTCCTTCCCCCTGGCAAACTTGTGTGCGAGGAATCCTTCTTCTGCTTGAGAGAAAAGAGAAAGGGGGGAAACATAGATATGGAGCCTTGCAGCTCGCTATTGCTTACCGGAGGTGTGTGCTGCACGAGGTGCCATATAATACATGCAAGTAAAAGAGAAAAATGCATGAAACGACAAGTTGTGCAAGGCACAAGAGTTTTACCGATGCACGGGGTCTGCGCCCGGCTTTGTACAAAGGTTTACATGCAACAGCGGCAAGACTTGTACAAAAGGTGGTTGCCGGAACGGATCACGGCAACCGCGCCTTATGGGTGAAACTTGCGAAGGTGCTCAATGTTCCAGGAGTTGCTCACCGGTAAGCCCTCTTCGGTCTCAAGGCGGACAGCGCCGGGCCTTGTGACTTGTCTCACCCGATAAGGGCCTCCCACTTCGGCGTCAACTTGTTGGAATTCTTGGCGGACTGAACACGCCGAAGAACAAGGTCGCCTTCCTCGAGACTTCTGGCCTTAACTTTGCGGCTATGGTAGCGGCGCAAAGCTTGCTGGTATCAAGCAGCTCGTACAGCAGCCTGAAGACGGTCCTCCTCGAGGAGCAGTGCATCATCTTGTCGCAGCTGCTCTTGCTCGAGCTCATCGTAAGCGAGCACTCGAGGCGACCCGTATACAAGTTCCGTGGGGAGAACTGCCTCTGCTCCATAGACAAGAGCAAAGGGTGTCTGCCCGATGGCTCGATTTGGTGTCGTCCTGATTGACCAAAGAGCCGCCGGCAACTCCTCAATCCAGTTTCTTCCACATTTGTGCAGCCTGTTGAAAGTTCTTGTCTTGAGCCCGCGCAACACTTCAGCGTTTGCCCTCTCCGCTTGACCATTGCTCCTCGGGTGAGCAACAGAAGAGAAGCAGACCTTGGCGCCAAGGTGTTGGACGTAGTGCATGAAGGTGCGACTTGTGAACTGTGTGCCGTTGTCGGTGATGATCCTGTTAGGGATTCCGAAACGGCAAACAATTGACCTGAAGAACTTGACTGCTGACTGTGCGGTCACCTTTCTCACTGGTTCCACTTCCAGTCACTTTGTGAACTTGTCGATGGCGACGTACAAGTACTCAAAGCCCCCGGCAGCGCGGGGAAAGGGGCCGAGGATGTCGAGCCCCCAGACCGAAAATGGCCAGGACAAAGGGATCGTCTGGAGAGCTTGAGCTGGCTGATGTATTTGCTTGGCATGGAACTGGCACGCTTCACACTTGGTTACTTGTGCAGTTGCATCCTGGAGGGCTTCTGGCCAAAAGAAACCTTGCCGGAACGCCTTGCCGGCAAGTGCTCTTGCGCCAATGTGGTGGCCACATATGCCTCCATGTATCTCTGCCAACAACTTTTGCCCATCTTCCCGGGGAATGCACTTCAACCTGACACCATTGAATCTTCTTCTGTACAGTTTGTTGCCGACGAACTAGTACATACTTGACTGCCTGGTTATTCTTTCTACTTCTTCTGGCTCTTCGGGAATTTCTCCGGTTTGAAGGAAACGGACGATTTGCTGCGCCCATGTTGGAGCTTGAGGCTCAACAACAAGGACTAAAGGCATCATTGCTGCTGCGGGAACGTCAGCTTCTACGGCAAGAACCTGCGGCTCGGCCGGAGCTGGACGTTCCCCGGCAAGCTTGCCGGGACAAGACTTGTCGAGAACGCCTGCTTCAACTGTACGGACCCTTGGGTCCGCAGGAGCAGACTATTCCTCAGCAACTCGGGCGTTGATCTTGGGGACCTTGCCGGCGACTTCAGGGACATCCGCCGGCAAGTAGTCACCGGAGACCAACTTTCTCTTCTTGCTTTGCCCAACTGATGGTGTAACGGATGGTTGAGTTAGCTTGAGCACGAAGATCCCTAGTTCCACAGGTAGCTTTAGTGCAGCACACTTTGACAGGCTGTCTGCGATGTCGTTTTGAGCTCTTGGAACGTGCTCCATCTGTATGCCTTCAAATTGCTCTTCAAGCTTTCTCACTTCGTCGACGTAAGCTTCCATCAATGGGCTCTGATAGCTCTTGTTCACTTGTCGGACAACCAACTGCGAATCTCCCCGCACAATCAGCTTCTTGATCCCAAGTTCTGCTGCGATTCTAAGGCCGGCAAGCAAACCTTCATACTCTGCAGTGTTGTTTGTCGCTTGTTCCTTGGGAAAGTGTATTTGGACGACGTACTTGAGGTGCTCTCCGGTGGGTGCGACAAGCAGCACCCCAGCACCGGCGCCTTGCAGCGAGAAAGCTCCATCAAAGTACATTACCCATTCTCTGCTCGCTTCTTTGGCGGGGATGTTTGTCTCTGGAATCTCTTCGTCTGGCGTTGGTGTCCATTCCGCTATGAACTCTGCCAATGCTCTGCTCTGGATAGTTGAAGTACTTTCAAACTTAAGACCAAAGCTTGACAGGTCTAGTGCCCACTCGACAATCCTGCCTGTTGCTTCTGGATTTTGCAATATCCTCTTTAGCGGAAAGCGAGTGACCACTGTTATCTCATGTGCTTGGAAGTAGTGGCGCAACTTTCTCGAGGCCATGAGGAGGCCAAAAAGCAGCTTCTGCACCCCAGAGTATCTTGACCTAGCCCCCTGCAAGAGGGAACTGACAAAATAAACTAGGCGCTGCACCATCTTCTTTCGCACTCCTTCTTGCATCTGCGCAGACTCATCCTTGTCGGGGCCAGAGCTTGTCGGGGGAGCCCCCTGCTTGTCGCTGGATGTGCTTGTCGGGGCTGTGGGTTCCTCATCTGCCTCCCTTTCCGCTACTAACGCAGCACTAACCACTTGATTGGTTGCTGCTAAGTACAGCAGCAACTTCTCTTGCGGTCTAGGTGCGACAAGTATTGGAGTGGAGGACAGGTACTCTTTCAAGTCTTGCAGCGCTGCCTCCGCTTCCGGAGTCCATTTCATTGGACCTACCTTTTTCAAAATGTTGAAAAACGGCAGGGCGCGTTCCGCAGACTTAGAAATGAACCTGCTGAGAGCAGCCACACAGCCGGCAAGCCTTCGTACATCCTTGACGCGCTTCGGAGCTTCGATCTGCTCGATGGCTTTGATCTTGTCGGGATTGGCTTCAATCCCCCTCTGGGACACAAAGAACCCGAGAAGCTTGCCAGAGGGGACTCCGAACACACACTTCTCGGGGTTAAGCTTGAGTTGTATTTTGCGCAAGTTCGCAAAAGTTTCATCTAGGTCTTGAATCAGGGTATCCTTGTCCTTGCTCTTGACCACTATATCATCCATGTAAGCTTCTACATTCCTGTGTATCTGTGGCTCAAAAGCAGTGTGGACCACCCTCGCAAATGTTGAACCCGCATTCTTCAATCCGAAGGGCATGCGTATGAAGCAGTAAGTGCCACATAGAGTAATGAATGCGGTCTTCTCTTCATCCTCTTCAGCCATGAATATCTGGTGGTATCCGGAGTATGCATCAAGGAATGAAAGAAACTCATACCCAGCCGTGGAGTCAATGATCTGGTCAATGCGCGGCAAGGGAAATGGATCTTTGGGACAAGCTTTATTCACATCTGTGAAGTCTATACAAAGCCTCCACTTCCCATTAGCTTTGCGCACGACAACAGGGTTGGCCAGCCACGTGGGATGGAGTACACCTCTAACAAGGCCTGCTGCTTCCAACTTCTTGATTTCCTCAGCGATAAAATCTTCGCGCTCCACCGCTTGCTTTCTGACCTTCTGCTTGACGGGCCGCGCGTGAGGACAAACGGCAAGCTTGTGCTCAATCACTTTCCTGGGAACACCGGGGATGTCAGACGGTTGCCATGCAAACACGTCGACATTCGCCCGCAGGAAAGCAACGAGCGCGCTTTCCTATTTAGGATCGAGCGTGTCACTGATGGTGAAAGTACCACCAGTGCCGTCCTCCTTGGCGGACACCTTCTTGGTTGCAGGTGGGGCTGCCATTCCCTTCTTGCACTTGCCGGTGGAGCTCGACGGCGCGTCCTCGACGGCAGCGTAGCACTCCGAAGAGGTGCGTTTGCCAGAGTGGGCCCAGAGCTCTTGCCGGACTTGGTCTTGTTCTTCCCGCCGGGAGCTTCAGCGGCAAGTGTTTTGCTATCTGCTGCAGCTGTTGCGTCCCGGTAGATCTTGTCGGCGCAGATAAGCGCGTCCTTCTTGTCGCCGGGGACAGAGATGACGCTTATCGGGCCTGGCATCTTGAGCATGTTGTAGGCGTAATGAGAGGCTGCCATGAACTTGGCAAGCGCCGGACGGGCAAGTATCCCATTGTATGGCAATGGGATATCGGCAACGTCAAAAGTGATCCTCTCAGTCCTGAAGTTTAGCTCTCCGCCAAAGGTTACTGGCAGCGTGGTCTTCCCCTTCGGCTTGCTCCTTCCCGGGTTGATCCCTTGGAAAGTTCCGGTTTCCTCGAGCTCGCTGTCGGGGATCTGTAGCTTCCGGACCACAACAGAGGAGATCAGGTTCAGGCCGACCCCGCCGTCAACCAGCATCTTGGTGACCTTGAGGTTGCGGATGGTTGGTGAAACCAACATCGGCAAGCACCCGACCGCAGTTGTGCGGTCAGGGTGATCCTCAATGTCGAAGATGATGGGCGTGCTGGACCACTTCAGTAGCTTGCGCGACTCGACGGGCGGCTCTACTGCATTAACTTCCCGCACCCATTGCTTGAGTTGGCGGTGAGAAGTATGCAGAGAGGCACCTCCATCGACGCACAGAACTTCGGTGGCCTTCTGGAACTCCTGCTCGCTGTTGTCTCCGTCGTCCATGTCCTCATCGTTGTCTTCGTCTTCGTCCTTGTCGCGGCCGCGGGGAGGTCTTTCTCCTTGCCGCTGCTTGGCCTTGCCGCGGCGTCCTCCCCGGCCATTGAATGGACGCTTCTTGCCGGACTCTCCTCCGCCTCCCTGGGCCTTCTCTTTGTCGCGTCGCTCGTACTCAGCCTTCTGCTGTTCGACGAGGTATTCGACCCTTTTGCAGTTCTGGAGATCGTGGCCCTTGTTGCTGTGGATCTTGCAGTACTGCTTGTCGGAGCCGTCCTGCTTGTCGGCGGCTGCTACAGTGGCAGCTTCCTTGCCGGAGCCACCAGCCTGAGCTTTCTTGGCGCCAGCCTCCTTGCCGGACTGCTCGACGGCCAGTACTTCCTTGTTCTTCTTTTTCTTATTGTTCCGTCGCCGGTTTTTCCTCGCCGGGGCGGCATCCTCACTGTCCATTCCTCCTGCTCCAGCATCCTCTCCGGGGAGTCTCCTCCCCTCTTCAGCATGCGCACACTTGTCAGCCAGGGCATAAAGCTCGCTGACGTCTCGTATCTTGCACATCGCAATTTCCTCCCTCATCCGGCGGTTACGCACGTTCTGGTGGAACGCGCTAATAACCGCGGCAGGGTGGACGTCCGGGATGTTGTGCTGGACGCGGCTGAATCTCTGGATGTACTTTCGCAGGGACTCTTCTTCCTTCTAGGCAAGTATATGGAGATCGCTCTCCTGGCCATGGGGCTTGTGGCCGCCCGTGAAGGCGCCAACAAACTGGTGGCACAGGTCGGCCCAAGAAGAGATGGAGTTCTCCGGCAAGTGCATGAGCCAAGATCTGACATTTGGCTTGAGCACAAGCGGGAAGTAGTTTGCTAATATCTTCTCGTCTCGTCCCCCAGCAGCCTGCACCGCAATGGTGTAGATGCTGAGGAACTCTGAGGGATGGGTCTTGCCGTCGTACTTCTCGAGTACGTCGGGCTTGAAGTTTTTCATGCTGGGCCACTGGACTTGCCGCAGCTCACGGGTGAACGCAGGGCAACCTGCCGCGTACGGCAAGTCGCCCGGTTCTCCGGGCGCGCGCATGTCAACAGCGGTCCCAGCGCGCTGGTCGGACTGTCGTCGCGCTTCTCTTCGACGCTCGATGCGAGTTCGAGCGTCCTCTTGTCGTCTGTCGTCGAGGACTTGGAGTTGATCGCGGCGAGCTCGTGGATCCGACGACGCCGTGGAGTCGTCGTCGATGTTGATCCGACGAGTTGGCGATTTCGGCCTTCGCGGCGGGGAGTGCACGGTAGTTGCACCCCCGGCGGTCTTGTCTCCATTAGCCCGCGCCTGGCTGACTTGCCGCGGCCGCGACGTCGTCGGCTGCTGCGGCGTGTCGTTGTTGGTGAAGGTGATGAGGCTTTGGATGGTAGCCCTCCAGTCTTCGGCCTTGTCTACCGCTGGAGGGAAGTCGAGGAGCAGCTGAGCTCTAGCTAGAGCTTCTGCTGGAGTGGAGGGGAGCGATGGCGAGCGGTGCGAGGAGCGAGTTATGCTCGGACTTCTAACCGTGTTAGAAGGAGCAGGTTCTCGCCCCGGCGACCGCGCCTTGCTCGTGCCAGCGCGTTGGCCTTGAGCGTCTCGCGACCCACCAACTTGTCCTTGGCCCAGCAAGCGGATGGTACCCTGCGTACCACGCCGCTGCCGTTCCGGCGCCTCCTGAGAGGGGCGCGGTGCGTGTACGGACGCAGAGGTCTTGGAGTGCGCCCGGTCGTCCGTCTTGTCCTTGGATTTGGCGGCGCCGTGAGTTTCCTCGCCGGCGTCCGTCCTTCCGCCAGCGTCTACCCCACCAACCGTTGGTTCTGGTGGTGGTGGGATCGACGCGGACGGGCCTCCTACCTCCGAAGCTTTCTTCTTCAGCGGCATGTCGATGAAGCTAATGAAGTTGACGAAGTTGCTGAAGGTTGCGCCCGCGTGAACGCCGGATCAGGTTCGCACAACCTCGACGCCCCCTACCTGGCGCGCCAAAGATGTCGGGGAAACTGATCGCACACGAACACCTATGGGATCGGAGCCCTTTTTCAGTACGACAAGGGAGCGGAGGGAGCACGGAGAGCAGATCGAGGCGAGCACGCGGGCAGTTTACCCAGGTTCGGGCCGCACGGATGCGTAAAACCCTACTCCTGCCTTAGTTGTATTGTGTTCTTGGCTCGAGAGCAAGAAGACCTACAGTACTGGTTGCTAGCTACACCGAGCGTGAGAGTGATCAGGGATCGGAACCTCCTCTACGTTGTGCATGGGCCTCCTTTTATAGGTCAAAGGGGTCACCGACAGGTGGCAACGTAGGTGAGGGTAAAAACGTAAAAATGATGGTAGTTGTAACAGTGTATGTACAGTGTTTTGTACCTAACCCTGACGGTGGGGGACAAGTGCATTGAATGCCCGTCGCCGTCGCCCCAAATAGTGCAAAAAGCGTCCGTCCGGGCGTCTCCGTTCGCCACGACAGTAGCCTCGTCATCGTGGCTTGCCACCGTGTCCCCCAGGCTGCAAAGTCTTCCGCCACGTGCCCCCGGAAGGGCCCCAGGGCGACGCGTGGCCAGATGAGCTGGAGCGTGGGCACACAGTGGAAGCTTGCCGCGGCAAGCCCCTTGCCGCGGTCGCTACCTTGCCGTGCCTGGAAGCTTGTCGCTTCCCGGGCCTTGCCGGGGCGCGCGATGCGCCACGGCAAGTCTTCTGAAATGCCATGTTTGGCCTTCCTGACAAGCTCCTCTTGCCAGGGCCTTGTGCTAAAGGGGTGGTCTTGAGCCTGGTACGGCCTTCCCGGCAAGCTCCTCTTGCCGGGGTCTTGTTTCTTCAACTTGAATACTTTGTTCTTGAATGGCTCTAAGGGATCCAGAGCGGGCCTTGGCGGGCGCGTGGCAAACCCTGCCACGAGACGCTGCTACTGCCCGTGCACTAGTCGGGATACTAAGGTACCCCTACTTTAGTACACCGACAAGTAGAAATTATGTGGAAACAATTATGAATATTGTTTTCAACATTACTTAAAGTGGTGATTTGCTTTATCATACTAACGTATCTCACGAAGGTTTTGTTAAGTTTTGTGTGATTGAAGTTTTCAAGTTTTGGGTGAGATATCGATATGATGAGAGTAAGGAGAGGCAAGGCCCTAAGCTTGGGGATGTCCAAGGAACACAAAGGTAATATTCAAGGAATACCCAAGCAACTAAGCTTGGGGATGCCTCGAAGGCATCCCCTCTTTCGTCTTCAACATTATTGGTAACCTCACTTGGAGCTATACTTCTATTTGTCACAAGATATGTGTTTTGATTGGAGCGTTATTTTATTTTGTTAGGATTTGCTTGCTATTTTTTAGAATAATGGGTTGTATATTTTATTTCAATAAAAGTGTCAAGGATAGCCTTTACCATGCTTATTTTGCAAGTCTACATGTTGCTGTTTGAAAACAAAAAGGTTTATCTTTGTTGCAGAAATTCCTCAGAAAAGTTAGAATGTGATAAAATTTTGAATTCTTTTTTGCACAGAAAGCTATGATAAATTTTCTACAGTGTGGTAAATTTTTAGAATTTTTTGCGTTAGATAAGTATGAATCTTCTTGCATTCTTTATAGACTGTTCTCTTTGGACAGATTGCTGTTATGTTTGCATTGTTTGCTTGTTTAATGATTCTACTTGAGGATAGGAGTATTAAATATGCAAAGGCATTTAGTATGAAATGTTAAATAGTAATTCTAGTGATTTTCTACAGCAGAGAGTGATAAGGTTTTGCATTGATTTATACTAACTTATCTCATGAGTTCTTGCTGAGTTTTGTGTGGATGATGTTTTTAAGATTTAGGGAAACCGTGATATAAAAGGAATTAAGGAGACACAAAAGCTCAAGATTGGGGATGCCCAAGGCACCCCAAGACAATATTTCAAGAAGTCTCAACCATATAAGCTTGGGGATGCCCCGGTAGGCATCCCACCTTTCTTCATCAACAATTATTGGTTAGCCTCAGTTGATGCTAAGTTTTTGCTTCTTCACATGAGATGTGCTATTCTTGGAATGTTATTTTATTTTGTTTTTCTTGTTGTTTGAATAAATACTTAGATCTAAATTTTTTAATTGGGAGAGAGTCCTCACATAGGTACTTATTCACTTAACTACTCATTTGATCTTCACATATCTTTTTCGAGTAGTTTGTCGAACACTCTCATGATTCACTTATATTATTTTGGAAGTTGATAATAGTGGTAACAATTTGAACAAGCTCTGAAATTCGTCCTAATATGACGAATATCCAAGAACGATATTATAAAAACTTTCATGTAGATCATTGGATATGATAAGTTTGATTCCATGGAATAGTTTTGCGATCTGGAGTTGATAATATGTGAGTCATGTTAGTAAGTAATTGTGGTTTAGTAAGAATGTTGGTGTTAAGGTTTGTGATTCCATACGCATACACATTAAGTCAATAGTTATGCTATGAAGTTATATCCTACTTGTGTTGCATTATTCGGTGTTAGTTATGTTTAATGTTCGTTTATGATGGTTTTCTTTCCTTGGTTGGTCGCTTATCAATCCATTTTCTAGCCTCCATTTGTACTAAGTGGGAATACTACTTGTGCATCCAACTCCCTAAAATCCAAAGTTGTGCCAAATGAGTCCACCATACCTTCCTATGTGCGGTATTTCCATGCCGTTCCTAGTAAATTTGTATGTGCTAACTCTAATTTTCAAAATAAACTTCTCTTTTGTGTGCATGTACCGCTCATGAAGCGGTGAGGGGTTGCTTATATTTTTCATGATGAGTAGGTTATTCTCAAGATGAGTGTTTGTTCATTTGTCATTGCACGAGAGTGTGGCGGTAATACGGATGTCCGGTCCTGAAATGCAAAAAAATACTACAAATAAATTCCTTGGCATGTGTTGGTGCAGAAGGCACCCATGAATTCGGCTAGCCATGGATTGTGAAAGAATGGTGGAAAGGAAATAAACTTTATTTTATGTTTGGGAACCGCCTATGATTTACTTAGCATGGAAGATATTGGGAACTCTTAGTCGTTTTCGTCAACAAGAAAAGCATGCCACCCAAAATAATTTTATCTCTCAATTTAAGCTTTTAGCTCTGGCACCTCCACAAACCCCTACTTCGCCATGCGAAGGACCTATCTATTTGCTTTTGTGCAATTTTTATTTTTGAAGTCTCCATCTTCTCTTATAAAGCACCAACTATAAACACTATTATCATACTTGAGCATTGGATGTAGCTAATATTTGAGTGTGTTTCATGAATGGATCAATGATTGAGCATAATGGGCTAGGTATAGCCTTCTTTAGCATTGATATTTTGAAAGACATGGTTGCTTGTTAGTATGCTTGAGTATTGATGTCTTCATGTCAAATTATAGACTATTGCTTTGAATCATTCAAGTTCGAATGTGCATGCTAGAAAAAGAAAGAATATATGATGAATATGATAGGTAGAATTCAACAAAATTTCCGTTTTCAATTGCTACATTAGCATGATGAGTTTTATGAGAATGAGTTGTTGTTATAATGCTAGGAAAAGTGATTGAAATTATCATTGATCAAACTTATGCACTATGCTAGCATTCACACTTCATAAATTATTTCTTTTATCATTCACCTACTCGAGGACGAGTGGGAATTAAGCTTGGGGATGCTGATATGTCTCCATCATTTCTATAATTTATGAAGTATTGATGCCCTGTTGACATCATTTTTATATGGTTTCGGTATAATTTGCATGGAACTAACCCGGACTGACGCTGTTTTCAGCAGAACTGCCGTAGTGTTGTTTTTTGTGCAGAAATGAAACTTCTCCAAATGAGTTGAAACTTTTAAACATTTTTTTTTGGAACAAAAGAGGCACTGGAAACTTCATGGGAGGGCCAGAAGAGCCGTGAGGTGGGCACAACCCACCAGAGCACGCTTGGAGCCCAACCAGTGCTCTGGTATCTTGTGCTCACCTCGAGGCACATCTTAGATTGAAACCAAAGCCAAAAAATCCTATAAATGGAGGAAACCCCCAGAAATATCCCTAGATCAGAAGTGCCGCCGCCGTAAGCCTCTGTAGCCATGAAAAACCAATCTAGACCGCGATCCGGCACCCTGCCGGAGGGGGAAATCATCACCGGTGGCCATCTTCATCATCCCGGTGACCACCATGATGAGGAGGGTTAGTCCACCCTCGGGACTGAGCGTTTGTACCAGTAGTTGTGTGTTCAATCTCTCTCTCTCTCATGTTCTGGAAATTGCACGATCTTGATGTATTGCGGGCTTTGTTAATATAGTTGGATCACATGGTGTTTCTCCCACTCTATCTTGTCGTGATGAATTGATTTTTCCCTTCGAGATATCGTTTTTATCGGATTGAATACTTTTATGGATTTGAGAACACTTGATGTATGTCTTGCTATTAATACCTGTGGTGACAATGGGGTATCATATTGGTTAACTTGATATGTTTTTTGGCACTCAACTTGCGGATTCCCGAGGTGACATTGGGGTAATCTATGCATAGGGGTTGATGCATGTTCTCGTCTTTGTTTCACCGGTAGAAATGTTGGGGCACTATTTGAGGTTCTTTGTGTTGGATAGATTATTATGAATCTAAATTTGTTTTGGTGTTATTTTAGTATGAACTCTTGATAGATCGATCGGAAAGAATAACATGGTGTTATTTTAGTACGAACTCTTGGATAGATCGATCGGAAAGAATAGCTACAGACAATTTCTTCTTATGTTCTCCGCTAGATAGGAACTTTGGAGTGATTCTTCATCGCACATTGAGGGATGGTTATGTGATCCAATTATATGAGCATCTTTGAGAGATTGCACTAGCGAAAGTACGGACCCTAGGCCTTATTTTCAAGCATTGAAATACCGTGTGTGCTCCGTTTTATCAATGCTACCTTGATATTTTTATTGCTACTATTACAAAGTCAATATGTACTACCATTACTACCCTTGTATCACCATCTCTTTGCCGAACCAGTGCACCTATACAATTTACCATTGTATTTGGTGTGTTGGGGACACAAGAGACTTTTTACTATTTGGTTGCAGGGTTGTTTGAAAGAGACCATCTTCATCCTACGCCTCCCACGGATTGATAAACCTTAGGCCATCCACTTGAGAGAAATTTTCTACTGTCCTACAAAACTCTGCGCTTGGAGGATGAACACGAGTCTACAAGAACAAGTTGTGTAGTACACATCATCCGCCCAGGCATTTGAGGCGGGTTTGGGATGCCCGATTGTATATGCTCTGACCTATTAATTCAATGCCAAGTGTGAGTTGCTGTTTTCTTCATGTTTTTCGTTTTATAGAAAATCCATACGAAACGAAGCCCAAACATGACAAAACTCTTTGATGATTTTCTCTGGACCAAAAGAGACCCAGGAAGCTTCGGGGGGGGGGGGGTCTGGAAGCCAGACAAGGAGACGACAAGGAAACATAGTGCACCTAGGGGGTAGGCGCGTTGTGCCCCCTTGTCGGCCCCTCATGGATTTGTCTAACCTAATTATAGCGCTATAAGCTCCTAAATATTCCAAAACCCTCAGAGCAAGACGTGAAACAATTATTTCACTGCAGCAAGTCTCTGTTCTTCTGCAATCCCATCTAGAGGTCTCTGTCGGTACTCTGTCGGAGGGGGAATCAATCATGGAGGGCCTCTACATCAACCTTGAAGCCTCTTCGATGATCTGTCAGTAGTTCCTCGTAGGATGTACGGGTCCATAGCAGTAGTTTGATGGCTCTCTCTCTCTCTCTATGATGTTCAATACAATGTTCTCTTTGGAGATCGATATGATGTAATCTTTTGCGGTGTGTTTCTTGGGATTCGATGAATTGTGGGTTTATGATCATATTATTCATTGAAAGTAATTGAGTTATTTTTTAACTTTATTATGTGTGATTGTTATAGCTATGAAATGCTTTTCGATCTATGAGTTATCTTTGGCTAAGTTGATGATTACATATTCAGTGGAAGTGGTGCATAGTAGTAGGTTCAATCTTGCGGTATCCTCAATGCACGACCTACCTTTTCAGGCATACGGTCTCCTTGTGTTTCTATGCCAACCCCTGGATTGAACCGTCAGCATACACGACAAGGATGTTGTATCATACACAAATGAGTCCTTTATTACATCACATGATCCAAAAAGGAAATAGTCTTACAGACTCTAGCCATAGTCTGGTCAAATACGTAGTCTTACAATAAGCAAACAAAGTTCATTACAAGCAGAAAGGAAAGCAAATATAAAATATACGTCATGATAGGCTCCATCAACACCACTGGAAAATGTTGAGTGGAGGCACGAAACCCTACGTAAGTTATTCCTTGTAGCAATCACCTACAACATGATACGTTACAACCACTAGGGTCAATACTTTGAATGTATTGGCAAGGCCGTTGTTCAATGGAAACCTATTCAACTATATGCACTTTGGCTAGTGAGGCTCAAGCATCTTTGCAGAAACATAGTTTTGCCCTATTATTTAGTGGTAGTCTACTCTAGCAGCTAGTCCTCTCAGATCAGCATCAAATAGTAGCCAGGGCAAATCATAATCACGCGATCAGCCATAATGCAATTTGTGTATGCGGGCTTCCGCAATCAGCCGGTTGCCCCAAGCCTTTCTATAAAGACCCCGGGTCCTCCAGTCCTCTAAGATTAGCTCCATCCACCCTATTGGTTCAACCCACTTATTTAATTAGAGAAGAGGTGATGAGATCAAGTTCAAAAATTTTGGATGAGCTGCTCAAGTTTGTCGGTAACCGGGGACATGGTTGTTCATGATCAGATTTTACACTCTACATAGGTTTGTGTACTTTACCCATGATTATCGATCACACCCTCCTGCTATTAAATTTCACTTGTGAAGTAGCTAGGTAGATCAAGATGAGACTTATTGGAATCCCTCTCCAAATGGCAGACCCAATCCAACCTACACACCTACATCTACTGGACTACCCAGGAGGGTTCCCACAACTTACTTGGTTCAGACAAAGCCCACATTATATTACGGTTACACACGGAAGCTACTCAAATTTGAACTTGTTCAATCCCTTTGAGTCTGGGTGGTCACCCACAAAACACGCGGCCACCAAGCAATACCGAAGCACCGCCCAAATGATTCATTAATTAAGTAGTCAACCATAAGGTTGTATGGTAAAATAATAAGTGGTGTTTCCCAATCCTCATCATAGCAACTAAGAAACTGATAGCTCTATATTTCGTGCATTTTTAGAGCTCATTTGCTGCATGTTCTCTTCATATATCATGCCCCATTAAACTAAAAAGTTGTCCATTATGCATGATTACCAGTTTTTACACTTATCATTGTGAGCATTGCACATTTAATATGTTATTTATTTTTTATTATTTTTATTTGTTTTCTTGTGTCTATAGGTGTATTGGAGCAACCTAGGAGCATGCACGATGAAAGGACCAAGGATGGGTTCAATACGGAGTCGCCCAAGGGCCAGACTTAGCGTTCAAAGGTTGGAAAAATTCATTTTTGATAGTGCTCCAAATCAGGATCTAAGAACAGGAATGGATTGACGTTGTTTATACGAATCCAATGATCCCAAGAGCGTCAAATTCCGTGTTTGTATGAAGAATGGCGACCATTTTACTAGAGGAGGTCAGATCAAAAGACGATGTTTCATGTGACCGCACGTTGTCATTTTGGCGGTCGTATGACATCCATGCAGCTCCAAAAGTTGCCCTTCTAGATGGGATTCTTCACCATTTTTTCCCTCAATTGTTCGCACGATTTAAATCCTTGGCTCGTAATGAAGGGATTGGGAGAGGATAAGGCTCATCTTTGAGCCCCTGGATGACTACATCAACGGAGGTGATACTGGGAGGCCTTCATATAAGCACCATCAACCCTAACCACACGCATCCGTCATCCAACTCCATTGTTGCTCCAATACCACCTCCAGAGATAAGAGAAGGTCCAAGCCAAGAGGAATAAGAAGGGACGCCTCCACCACACGCATCGGCCTTCAGGCCGGGTCTTCACTACTCGCACCACCATCATCACCGCCCCCGGTGCCGCCATGACCCTCTCCTCAACTGGCTTCACGCTGGCTTGTAACTTCCCCTCTCCCTCAAATATGTTTGAGTAGTGTGTTAGATCTTGAGGAATTGGGTAAACCCTTGCATGATTAGTACTTTGCTGAATAAGCGATTCAATATTCTCTGTATACGTATTGTGTTGATTGTCTCATGGTGTTGTGAAGAACGATCGCGTAGCACTAGTCCCATGTGGACTTTTTTGTAGTAATTCTCCTTGGTTTCTGATATTTCTTGCCAAACAACAAAAAAAATGGGTTTCTTCTCTTTTAAAGGATTATCATTAGAAGGTATCGAGAAGTAACAAAGATCTGGTGAAAACCAAATAAGAATCACACCAAAAATATCACAAATTCTCGAACCATCAGCTCCCCCAAGCTTAAAACTTGCTCGTCCTCGAGAAAATCAGAAACCAAGATAATTAAATGGACCTTGGTTGACTAAAAGTAAGTTTTACCGGCTCGAGAGAATATGACATATCCGTCCTCAATTATCCTGCAATTTCATTTAAGAATGTATTCGCATTCAAATAGCCGCACTCAAGCTCGTAGCCTAGCCATGCATAGCTTCCTACCACTAGTTATAATTTCTCAAATAATTTTTTCATTGTTAACCAAGTGCTAGGCAAGCGAAAACATTTCTTTCTCAGGATGAACATTCTCTTATGCTCTTCATAAAAATGCATTATGGGATTTCAGAAATGAAGAGAGCAAAAAATTCAAGCATACAGTTAACGCCAACAATTACATCCTATTCATGTCCTTCAAACACTTCTCGCAACCATTATTCTTTGGAACTTCAACTCTTAGTAATGGGGTTATGCCAAAATTTACTATGTGCAATTGGTTTCTTGTATGGCTTGATATTGTGCTGTCTCTTTCGAGATCAGCGATCGGTGCTCTTATTTACAACCTACACACTTCCTTGGAGAAGGTCAATCATTTACCACACAATCTCCAAGTATATGACGGCATCGCAATTAAGAGAATTATCACAACATATAGCAACAAGACATGAAGCCAGCCATAAGCTGGCTCCATGATTTTAGTATCGCAAATAAATATTGGCATAACCTCAATCACTTGAAATATGCATTCCTCCAAATAACTCCATCAATAGGTGCTTACAAGGCAATCAAATTCGGCACTATAGACTTGAAGTGTTGGAATGCTCGTTCTCTTCAGAAGTATGAGCCCCTAAGTTTTTTCTAAGAAAATCTTTTAGAGCAAAATCATGCTTCACAACAAGGTTTCACTAACAAAAATTGAAGTTGGGAGTTATGACTAAATGATATCCTACTAACTATGGGAACTAACTCAAGTGCAACATGTCTAATGAAAATTATTTCTCAAACAATATTGCGAGACAAGGGATTATGCATATGTTATACCTTCTCGTGTTGGCTCACTTCCCCCCTTAGTCAATTCTATGATTTATTTACTTCATTTCCAACTTGCTAGTGGTGAAAAAATCTGTGGGCTTGAAGAGATAAAACACAAACAAAGATAATTCCAACAAAGCAAGAGCAAGGCTTGCTCTACAAATTTTATTATGCAAATTGAAAATAATCATGATAAAGAAAGAAATGGAAGAAAATAATAAAATATGCATGCACGAATAACTAGGGGAGGAGCTCCCCAAGCTTAGGTTCATGGCCAACTCTCTAGTCCATGCCCTCGTCATCGTTGCCCCTCAGAGTAGTATGAGGCCATTGCATCGGAGATGGGGCACTAGAGGACTGAACTCTGATACGTCTCCAACATATCTATAATTTTTGATTATTTCATGCTAATATATTATCTATGTTGTATGCTTTATACATAATTTTGTATCATTTTTGGGAACTAAGAGCATCTATAGCCGGACAACTCAAATCTGACCCCTCAAACTCTCGTGGACGTGCCCAGTGCATTTGCGGACACTGACTGGTCAATCAACAGATTTTGCTTCTCAGAACTAGACACCTCAATTAGCATACCTCAAATCAATACAAACTCATGCAGCTACGTAAACAATGCATTTACACATTTGTCCGACTACTACATTCAACATGCCATTTGGCTACCAAAATTCAGCATGTTTGGCTATGGTGGAAAATATCATCCCCTGCTGTCCTTTCCCTTCCCGACGCCATTGCCGTCCTTCTCGTGATACCAGTCAAACACATAGTAGGGACCACGCTAGATCTTCTGGTCGCCGGAGTCGTCCTCTCTTTCGCTATCCTCCTTCTCCTCCTTTGGTGGTAGTCTGGCCATGGCACAGACCGCCCTATTGTGCTCGTGGGTGAGGGAGCGCATATTCCTCACCTGCCACTTCTTCACAATGCGGGCACAGATGAATTCCTCCTCTACGGCCGCCTGGGCCACCGCATCAGCCACTTCCGCCGCCGCCATGTCAGTAGCGAGTGGGGCCTGAGTGGCCCTTAACCTCTCCTTCCCACGGTGGGCACACTGTTCTCAGTGTGACTCATACTCCACCCGACCGAAAATGGGGAAGGAGAGATTTAAAGGATGTCGGGACAACGATGGTCCATCCCTAGAGGAACCGAGCGCGTGTTGAGCTGATGCTATGGAGTCGCGCTGAACAGGTCTTGCCATTGGTCGGGCTTTGTCCTCTCGGGAGCGGCGGAGTGCAATGCGGACGACCATTGCCTCCTCCAATCCGCACTGGATGACACCCCAGTCGATGGATCTAGACTGGTCGGAGTCAGATCTGCTGCCCTCCATGCTGGAGAAGGCCAGAGATCGCCAAAGGTGAGCTTGTGTGGTGGAGAGGAGTGCGGAAGGGGTGAAATGAAGTGGATATGGTTTGGTCTGACAAGCGGGCGGGGAGGAATATATGTGGAGCCGGGTGGGCTAGCATGGTCCAGGTCCAACGTGGCGGACACGCCTGAGCATGCCCGGGTACCCCCGTATCCACCCCATAATTGAGCCGGATAT
Organism: Secale cereale; assembly: GCA_902687465.1. Classification (NCBI taxonomy): domain Eukaryota; kingdom Viridiplantae; phylum Streptophyta; class Magnoliopsida; order Poales; family Poaceae; genus Secale; species Secale cereale. The sequence goes on from LR738709.1 coordinate 325,453,821, forward strand.
GAGGGGTGCCGGTCAACCCACGCGTTTGAGGCCGTTTGAGGCGCCCGTCTGGGTCAATTTTTTGTGACCGGTCAGCGACCGGGCCGTCCGCTGATACGTCTCCAACGTATCTACAATTTATGAAGTATTCATGCCCTGTTTACAAAAATTTTATATGGTTTTGGTATGATTTGCATGGAACTAACCCGGGCTGACGCTGTTTTCAGCAGAACTACTGTGGTGTTGTTTTTTGTGTAGAAATGAAAGTTCTCCAAATGAGCTTAAACTTTTTGACGATTTTTTTGGAATAAAATAGGCACTAGAAGCTTCGCGAGAGAGCCAGGAGAGCCACGAGGTGGGCACAAACCACCGGGGCAACCTGGAACCCAACCCGTGCCCCGGTGCCTTGTGCTCACCTCGAGGCCCATCTTAGCGTGAAACCAACGCCAAAAATCGTATAAATAGAGAATTCCCCAGAAATAACCCTAGATCAAAAGTTCCGCTGCCACGAGCCTCTGTAGCCATGAAAAACCAATCTAGACCCTGTTCCGGAACCCTGCCGGAGGGGGAAATCATCACCGGTGGCAATCTTCATCATCCCAGCGACCACCATGACACTACTAGGAAAACGGCTATAGCTAATGTGGGCATTAATGGCGCACCATGTATGTGGTGCGCCACTGCTATATAGCAGTGGCGCACCAGATACAAGTGCTCCATTAATGGCCATGTTACTAATGGTGCACCTGGCGTGTGGTGCGCCATTACTAGTTTTGTCCTGGCCCCACACCCCTCCCCAGACTTAGCAGTGGCGCACCAGGGTATAGTGTGCCATTACTAGTTTAACTAGTAATGGCGCACTGTACCCTGGTGTGCCCCTGCTAACATTCTTTTTTCGATTTTTTTTTCAAACTAGTAATGGCGCATTATTATGTGGTGCGCCATTAGTAACCGTGGTTACCAATGGCGCATTCTTAGGTTATGCGCCATTGGTAACCTGAGAGCAGATATGCTTTTGGTAGCCACCCTAGCTACCACACACTCACTTTCCCCACTTCATTCTCTCCACCCTCTAGCTTCGTCTCGGCTGCCTCCTCCTCCTCACCTCATTTGCACCATAGATTCACCCAAATTAAGTGGTTAAATTTCATTTTTTTGATAGGTAAGTAAGGGGAAAACTTTCTTTATGTTCTAGATCTACTTTTTTCTCCCTCCAACGTACACACTTTTATGGCCTAGATCTACGTATGTTTGTGGTGTTGCATATGTTTGTGTTTGCAGGTACCGGTATTTGAAATGCGATAGTTGCCAATATTTTGCCGGAATGTTGATTGATTTCCATTTCGGCGAGAATTTGGCAACTATGCATTCTTTTTTGTCCTATTTTAGGTAAAGTCATGCCAAATTTTTAATATCGTTTTGCTCTACCCCGCAGGCGACCATGGTCCGCACGATGACCGAAGGCATCATGAATAGGTTTTTGAGCTCCGCGAAGGCCGAGATGCTTCAAAAGAACGAGACGGAGATAAGATGTCCGTGTTGATCTTGCAAGCTGAAGAGTCTTATGGACCCGGATTCCAGACAGGTGCGGGACCAACTGCTCGTGCGTGGTTTCATGGATGGCTATCGGTGGCAAGGTGATGAAGATGATTATGAGGTCGTCCATGGAGGCCGGGCAAGAAATAAGGAAGGGCAGCAACACAATAGTGACGAGGCGGGCGATAAGACGAAGAATCTCTAGGACATGATCACGGACTAGATGCAGGACACAGTCATCATGTAGAAGATGCCGGACATGATGATGAGGAAGATCAAGACGAAGGGCATGATCATGAAGATGAAGATTCCGGAGTAGACGATGATGGACCATCGATGGGCTGGGTGCAGGACCCTCATATTCAAGAGCCGCTTCTCAAGTAGACGAGTAACGCAAGAGCTGTCGCCCAAGAGAAAGCCAAGCTGGATCAACTGGAGATAGACACGGTTACTCCATTGTATGAAGGATGCATGCCCGAGGATACCCGCCTGAAAGTAACGCTCATGGCTTTGGAGATGAATGTAAACCACAAAATGACCGACCATGCTTCGACGAGAACATGTCAATCTGGCACGAACGTCTTCCCAAGGGGAACAAGTGCCCGACCAGTTTCGAGGAGGCGAAGAAAATCATGTGTCCTCTGGATTTACCGCATGTGAAATACCATGTGCGCATGAACGATTGCATCATTTATCAGGACGAGCACGTGGAGTCTACCATATGTCCGGTGTGCGGCGTCACTCGATACAAGAAGAGGAAGAAAGCTCCTCGAAAAGTGCTGTGGTACTTTCCGATCACTCCTCGTCTGTAGTGGTATTTCACGGACCCTAAGCAAGCAAAGCTCATGCGTTGGCACGCAGATAGGGACAAGAAGAAGCGAGAAGATGACGGAAATGATCCAGAGATAAATAAAAAAGACAAGATGCTGAGTCACCCTAAGGATGCGAGCCAGTGGCAAGTGTTGAACTTCGAACACCCAGAATTTGCGGACGATCCAAGGAACATCGTGCTGGGCGCGAGCACCGATGGAGTCAATCCGCTTGGCAGCCAGAGAAGCACACATAACACCTGGCCTGTGTTTGTGTGGATGTACAACCTTCCCCCTGGATGTGCATGAAGAGGAAGTACATTCACATGAGTATGCTAATTGAAGGGCCGAAACAACTAGGGAACGACATCAATCTGTATTTGGGGCTGCTGAAAGAGGAGCTAGACACGCTGTGGAAAGTGCCAGCCAATACGTGGGACGCCGTAGTGAAAGAATATTTCCCTATGAGAGCCGCACTGCTCACGACGGTGCACGACTATCTCAGTTACGGATATGTCGCGGGGCAGGTGGTCCATAGATTTTGTGCATGCGTCAGGTGCATGGATGACACAACGTATCGCCAACTATATAGAGATCCTGGGTCTTCGAAAACCGTGTTCATGGGACATCGAAGGTGGCTTCGCGACGATGACGCATGGAGAAAACGCAAGGATCTGTTCGATGGTGAAACCGAACCCTGAAGACCCCCACATACGAGGAGCGGCGAGGAAATAGACAAGTTGTTGAAAAATTGGAAAGAGTGCCCACCGCAGGGAAAGAAGCGAAAGGTGCCAGAGCCTCTGCTGAAGGTATGGAAAACGAGGTCTGTTTTCTAGGACTTGAAGTACTGGAAGATCCTCCGTGTGCCTCACAGCCTTGATGTCATGCATATCACGAAGAACGTGTGCGAGAGTCTGCTTGGTACCCTGCTCAACATGCCAGAGAGGACCAAAGATGGGCCAAAAGCAAGGATATACTTGCAATCAATGGGCATCAGGGAGGAGCTTCACGCAAAACACCCTAATGATGATGAGGCGAAGGACACGGAAAGTCGTCGCAAAGGCAAATATGACTAGCCTCCCGCGTGCTTAACTCTAAGTCATAAGGAGATCGAGCAGTTTTTCACCTGCCTCTTAGGAGTAAAACTTCCTTACGGTTACACGGGGAAGCTAAGTAGATACCTAGACTCAGCGAAGCAGAAGTTCAGCGGGATGAAGTCTCACGACTGTCACGTGCTGATGACGCAGATACTTCCAGTTGCAATCTGTGGGATCATGGACGCGCACGTCCGTGAAATGCTATTTGGCCTATGCAACTTTTTCGACGTCATCTCTTGGAAGTCGGTTGGTGTAAGGCAACTCAGAAGGCTACATGAAGAGATCGTGGTGATACTATGCGAGCTTGAGATGTACTTCCCATCCGCATTCTTCGACGTTATGGTACATCTGCTGGTCCATATCATGGAAGATATCATCCAACTCGGGCCGAAGTTCCTGCACAGCATGATGCCGTTCGAAAGGATGAATGGTGTCATCAAAGGATACGTTCACAACAGGGCACGTCCAGATGGAAGCATAGCCAAGGGCTTTTCTGACCGAAGAGTGCATCTCCTATTGCACGAATTATAAAGGCATCGAGAACCCCGTTGGTCTGCCCGTTAACAGGCACCTCGGCAGGCTCGCTGGATGGGTTCACCTCGAGGGTCGCCACGAAATGCATGTCGACTTCAAGGGTCGACTCGCTGACTTTAAAAGAGCAAACCTAGTCACGCTACAACACATAGACATGGTCGATCCTTGGGTGGTAGAGCACAAAACCTTTATTGAGAAGACGTATAATGACCGAAGCCAACAGAGGACAGACGAAGATATAATCAAAGAGCACAACTCATGTTTCACGCGTTGGTTCAAGCAGAAGCTTCTGTTGTACCCTTTACATGAGGATTCTTCCGCGAAAGAAAAACTCATATTCGCCTTGTCACAGGGTGCCGAGCACAACCTGATGACCTATGAGGCATACGATATCAACGGCTACACATTCTACACTGAGGAAAAGGACATGAAGAGCGATTATGAGAACTCTCGGGTAACGATGGAATCCTACACCGTTAACGACAAGGATAGATACTACGGATGGATCAAGGAGATCTAGGAGCTGAGCTACGCTGGAGAGAAGGTCCCGATGTTGCGTGTCAGATGGTCCAAGAGCGTCCTAAAAGAAGACCGGTACTTCACCACCATGGTTATACCTGAAGCCAAATCCAAGACCGCAGGCGCAAACGTCACCACGAAAAATGAGCCATGGGTACTGGCTTCCAAAGTGGACCAATGCTTCTTAATTACCGACCCGTCAAAGCCCAGTCGTGTTGTTGTGAGGAGAGGCAAAAGGAACATCATCAGAATGGATGGAGTCGCGAATGAGCAAGACTTCGACAAGTATGGCGACCCGAAGATGGAAGATGACGACGATGATGAAGTACCATACACCACAAGAAGAAGCAGGACCACCCTACCTAAAGGACGTCCGTTGAAGAGAAGAACTCAAGGGGTTCCGGGGCTAAATTATTCAACCGCAAGAAAGAAGGGCAAGAAGATTGTGAAAAGATAGCTAAGATCGATTGTATTTAAGTTGTAGTCTTCATTTGTCGATTGTATTTCGACATATGGAAATGGCACTTTCTGGATTGTAGTCTTCATCTCCCAAGTTGAAGTATCGACCACTTTCTTCTTGGATTTGGATTTTTTGTTTTTCTGCCTCTTGTTTTGTTGCAAATCATCATTTATAGGCACCTTGGGCTTCTTTGTGTTTTCTTCTCGTATTTTAATTGTTTATATTTATGTTTATTCTGGTAAAAAAAAGTTACGAATGGCGCACCAGGAGAAGGTGCGCCATTGCTATCAAGGTATTTATGGCGCACCCCTAGGAGGTGTGCCATTGATATACCAATTTTTATTTATGTTTATTCTGGTATTGTATTTTTCAGTGTTCCTTTTCCTACTTAAATTTGCAAATATTTTTTTGAAAATGCAAACATTTTTCTAACTCACAAAAAGCATTGAATTTGTTAAAAAAAATTGAACTCATGAATATTTTTAAATTTCATGGGCACTTTTTGAATTCTTGTATATTTTTTTCAAATTTGATGATATTTTTTCATATTCATAAATGTTTTACCAATTCATAAATGTTTTGCAACGCAAGTGTTTGAAAATTAGTAATGACTACTTATATCGTAACATTTTAAAATTTATGGTTATTTTCTATAAAATATAAAAGGAAGAGAAGGCAGATCCAACTTAAAATCTGGACCATCTAATCACATAATCAACGGCCTAAATATGTCAATAACGAAATAGTTTTCGTTAACGAAACGTTACCCCGCTTCGTCTCAGCCCGCAAGTCCTCTGTTCAACCACCGCTTCGCCGTTCAGAAAAAAAGCAACAATCCCCTAAAAAAATGCAACAACGCAAACCCCACGTCCTTCCCCCCGCCCGCACGACCTCGACCACTCGCCCACTCCTCCTCCCATGCCGTTCCTCCCACCGCCGTTAGCCGCAGGAGCGGCCCTTCACCGCGGGAGACACCGCCGAGCCCGCCCGTCGCGTTCGAGCTGCCGCCGGAGCCGCCCTTCGCGGCAGGAGCCCCTTCGCCGTGGGAGCCGCCGCCGAGCCCGTCCATCGCGCCCGTGCCGCCGCCTGGTGCGTGCCAGGGTGCTCGCGACGCGACGAATCATTCACGTCAGCCGCTCACCGATCTCTACCGGCTTTTGCATCGCCATGCCGCCGTCTTCATCGACCTCTCACTTTGTACTGTTATGGGTGGTCGGCGAACAAACCCACCTACTGCCATATCCGTCTCAAGATTGAACGCACCTCACCTATCCTTCGTTTCATAGGTCAGCCCCAAATTTGTTGTGCCACCATTCCTATCATTGGTACAACAGATCCATTTGTTTTTTTTCACATTCGAGAGAAGATGGATAAGTAACAAATTTGAGTCCATTAGATAAAAAACAAATTTGTGTCATGATTATCTTCAGTTCGTGCTATTTATCCATCAGTTTGTCATAATCATGTTTTGACCCTAGAGACTCATAACCCAGTGTGTTTATGCATTTGTGGTTCAAGAGATGAACAAATGCGCTCCTGTCTGATCAATGTTTGTGAAAAACATGTTTTTCTTTGGCCATGCAGCCCTTCAGGTTTTATTCATCTCTGTGATACAAACTTCACCACATTGGAGCTGAGATGATGCGTGTGATCTAGCCTTTGTTCATACTTGAATTGAATGCTCACGAGCTTTGGTGGATGATATTTTGCTGGATTGATGGAACTTAGAGCTGCATGTACTGACGAAATCTCATGGTGATTCTGTTAATGTAGAATCAATTTTTAGAAAATGACTTTTCTTTGTTACCACTTAGCTGCAGTCTGCCGTATATCGAGAAAGATCATTATGCACATTTTTTTCTATGTCTTATATCCTAACATTCATTTCTTTGATGATCAGTCCAACAGAACTTGTTGAGAACCTTTAGAATGGTTATTTTAGTGACTTAACTTCTCTCTTTTTTATAAGGAACCTTTAGAGAAGTTGAAGATGAGCATCAAAGTTTGGAATAGTTTTACCAACAACAACCAAGAGATTCCAATGTCCTAGGGCTCGGTCATGTGCAGTTTTGTCGCTTAGCAAGAAAAGACACCATCCATGATTGTTCATGGCTTTGGCCTTTTGATCCTCTTGTGTGCTTTGTTGCCATAGATAATTCGAGTGTTGATGGTAAACATTTAGAGTCGCGCCCTTATCTGCGGGAGACATCACCGGAGTTGCCCGACCCGCCCAGCTTGGCGTCCGCCCCGCCGCCCTCCGTTCCTCTTCCGCTTCCCGGTGGCCTAATGCAAGTAAGTTTCTTTTACACTTTCAACCAAAGGGATTGAGCAACTGGGTGGTAGCAGATGCGCAATATATCGGCCACTCCTATCCTGTTACTATGCTTCTTACCAATGCCTAAACTCATCATTTGTGTTTTCTCAAAAGATGAGGAGAAGATAATCTCTGTAAACTAGAAGTTCTGGCATGTCTTTTGCTTTATTAGTGGCTCTTCTCTCTGATGATGTTCACATCGCCCGAGCCCCATTTACAGTGACGAGAATTGATGCGATTATATCTTCATGCTAACAGTAACACCCTTTTTGTTTTAGATAATTACAATGATCATGGGAAGCCCGACCAGCACATGGTAAAGCCACTTTTATCTTTGGGGAACCCAGAGACTTTTGCTCCCCACCAATGCTTCATTGTAGCCAACCATTTGTAAGTTCATGTCATCATGGGAATTGTTCTCTATCTCATATGCTGCCTTCAGTTGACCAGCTTTTTTTATAGGCATATATTCCTTATACTGCTGATGCTTATGCTGGGATCTTTCCAGGATATGCCTCGCACGCTATTGTAAGTTTACTCTATCATTTTACTCTTCAAATCCTGTAAGATATTTTACAGTTCAAGGTGATTACATATCCCATTTATATTTTCATGGTTCATTTATGAGTTCTTTAAATTCATTTACGATTTGTTGAGTTTTGGAGATCTTATTCATTCTGCTATGGCTTGGCCTCATCGAGAAGATAATCTTTTTACGTACTTATTGCTGAGTTCAACTACTATTGCAAAGCAACAGAACACACTAAAAGTGTCCTCTTAAAGGACAAAGAAGTGCATAAACACATCTTTCATTGTTTTCGCATTAAGGGCTTGAGCTTTATTGACTGCTTCAGAAATAATGGAAACAAATGGATATGATTAATGAAATCATATTTTGATCCTGCCAATGCACATGATAGTCGTCAACAATCTGGTCGCCAACTTCCCTCCAAGTATTATCTCCATGCAACTAAATTAGGGTGTTATTGTTTAGATGAGATAGAGGAGTTCACTGTTTCTCTCTAAAAATGTGTATACTGAGAAGCAACTACATAGTCAGTTTTGTTCTCTAAATTATATGTATAAGGGAGCAGCAAATATAAAAACAATGGAAGATGTGCCATTAGCAGTTTATTAAAACCTTAAAACAACATATTTTTTGCTCCAAATCTGATATTTGTTTGTGCTACTTCTATGTGCTACTTCTGCAGCAGACAGTTCGAGCTAAACTGATTGCATTCATTTGTGTACGTAAGTGTCAATTAGTGCAAATGTTTAATATATATATAGTTTTTGAATTTGGATTTGCACATGCTTTGATAGCTGGTAAAATAAATACGATTTATTTGACTACTTGCGTTAAGAACTACAGCTAAAGCTTATTTCGCTGGTCATGGGTTGTTAATTGTGGTTACTACTCGGGTCATGGATCATGGAGTGCGACTAATTGTGATTTTTTGTGTGTAAGTGTTATTCAAACAATCGATTATTAAAGTTCAGAAATGACAAGTATTCAGTAGCGTGCGGGGACATTTGATCCGGTGGTAATTGAAATTTCAGGAGTATTTCAGACTTTGCATCTTCTAAATTTCAATGTAGGGCAATAAACCCAAATTCATAAGCCGTTCCAAACATATAGCTACAAATACACCCCCCCAATTTAATTCTCAATGTGGCTTATCTAGAGCTTATGTAGGCAGCTGGCTTATGTATGAGATTATTAAGCTGTTCCAAACGCACCCTAAGAACTCTAGCGTGAATATCCTCCGAACAATATCCTCACCTTTTTGCAGGTGTAGAAACTGAAATACTGAGGCAGGACATGACTAATAAAGAGGCAGTTTTGTTCCACATAAAGACAAAAGAATGTATGCTGAAGGAGTTTTTGCTGCCCTTTGCCATCTGATATGCAGAGACTAAGGTATGGGTGTGCTAGGTGGCTTCTCACCCCTCGTTGGTTACCCCAAGTGTAAGGTTTGAGATGCAGTGTAGCAGAAGTTTTCCCTTGGTAATACCAAGGATCGATTTCCCAGAGACTCCCAGTTTCAACAAGAAGGTGTCAACTGCTAACGGCGCCAGATATTAGCAATCAACGTGGACCTGCACACAAATACAAATAACTTTGCTCCCAACGAGTACAGAGAGGTTGTCAATCCCTCCGGCCTTGTAGTTTACAAAGGATCAAACGCAAGTGATACTAGTGATAGATATTGCAATAGTAAGTAAATAGCAGAAAAGTAAATAGTGGATGTGATCAATGATGGTAATATGGACCGGAGTCTCATGATGTTCACTAGTGATGTCTCTCTCCCAAAAGACGATAAAACAGCTATGTGAGGTAAACGAATTACAGCTGGGCAATTGACAGGACCATGTGCGCAAACCAATGCTGACTACATTGCAAGAAAGGTAGAGGTTCAAAGCATGGGTGGTACGCCAAAGTAAGTAGACCGAAATCCATCAATATCTACTACTAATAATCCACCTTGAGATATCTATCCAGAACATCTCGCTGGTATTAAGTTGCGAGCCCCACCCATAGTGTAAACTCAAAGCAACAGACAACTGCATTAAAAGAACTTTGCGTAAAGTAAACAATCCTTGCACCCGCGGGCACAAGCACCGTTGTTTTCCCCCTTGTGGCAATAGCACATCCCCTTGACTCATGTTTCTGTCACTCAAGCTAGTCATCGAGGGGCATGAACCCACAATCAAGCATAACGTTCCCTCTTGGAGTCACTACCTACTACTTGGCCAAAGCAATAAATAACAACGGAGAACATGCAAGAATTACTTACGAACATAAATATAAAAGAGGTGAATCAAATATATTACTCAAACACAATCTGAACATAATCTCATAATCCATCGGATCCCAGCAAACTCATCATAGCAACAGCATAAGGATTACATATGTGCCTCGATCATGTAGGGCAGCTCACGAGGACTAATTAGTGAAGCACAAGAACGGGAGGAGAACATCACATAGCTACTGGTCATGGACCCATGGTCCAAGGGAGACTACTCACAACTCATCCGGGAGGCGTCCATGGTGGTGGAGAAGCTCCCGGTGGTGATCCTCCCCTCCGGCAGGGTGCCGGGAAGAGTTCTCCTGGTGCTCCCGATCTTGGAAGCGGCGGCGGCGGCGGAACAGAGATGAGATCGCGAAAAAGAGTTCCCATTTCGAGGGTTTCGGGCGACGCTTTAAATATATGCCAAATGGGGGCATCGGAGGAGCCTCGAGGGGCCCAGGCGCCCCCCCGGCGCGGCCCAGGGGGGGCGCCGCCAGGGCGCCTGGAGCCCTGGTGGCCCCCCGGCTGTCCTTCGGGCGCACAGTAGCTTCTGGAACGCTGATTTTTATATAATTTTTCTGGATTTTTCCTTGCAGTTCTCGTAACGTGAAAACCTGAAATACAAAAACAGCCGAAAACAGAAACTGGCACTGGGGTGCACTGAGTTAATAGGTTAGTCCAAATATGATCAAAAGTGTATGGAAGTGTATAAATATCATAGCAATATCACCCAAAAGAGGCATGGAGCAAGCAGAAATTATAGATACGTTTTGGACGTATCAACATCCCCAAGCTTAATTCCTGCTCGTCCTCGAGTAGGTAAATGACAACAAGAATAATTTCTGTGGTGACATGCTATTAACCATATAGTACTTATTCATAGTCATATGACAAAATCTTACTGAGATAATGAATCCGTAGTAATTAAGTTGCCTCATGAGAAAATCACAAAGAACTGAAAGTTCTACAATATGATACTGAAACATCAAATAGACTTGCAATGAACATGATGTGCAAATATGATAGAGTGATATCTAGCTTGCCCCCTTTAGTGAAGCAAAACATAAATGCAGGGGCACCTTCAAGGTTTAAGTGGTGACTAGATACAATGATTTCAAAATAAACGATATCACAATCATGCAAAAGACAATGCTACTTTGGGACAATGCACATTACACTCAGAATGACAATCATGCTCTCAATAGTTGGTGCTTTGAAGAAAGAAGGTGGAGACTCAACATAAAAGTAAAAGAATGGCCCTTGGCAGAGGGAAGCAGGGATTACTCATGTGCTAGAGCTTTTTATTTTGAAAACATAGAAACAATTTTGTCAACGGTAGTAGTACTTCATATGTGTTATGCATAAGACATCCTGTAAGTTGCAAGCCTCATGCATCGAATACCAATAGTGCTCGCACCTTGTCCTAATTAGCACGGATTTCCATGGATTATCATTGCATTACATATGTTTTAACCAAGTGTCACAAAGGGGTACCTCTATGTCACCTGTACAAAGGTCCAAGGAGATAGATCGCATTTGATTTCTCGTTTTTGATAGATCTCAACTTGAGGACATCCATACCGGGACAACATAGAAAATAGATAATGGACTCCTCTTTAATGCTTAAGCATATTCTCATAAGAGATTGAGGATTAATGTCCAAGCTAAAACTTCCACCATGATACATGGCTTTGGTTGGCGGCCCAATGTTCTTCTCTAACAATATGCATACTCAAACCATTCAACCCATGGAAAATCACCCTTACTTCAGACAAGACGAACATGCATAGCAACTCACATGATATTCAACAAAAGTGTAACAGTTGATGGCGTCCCCAGAAACATGGTTACCGCTCAGCAAGCAACTTATAAGAAATAAGATACATAAGCAACATATTCTTTACCACAATAGTTTTTAAGCTACTTTCCCATGAGCTATGTATTGCAAAAACTGAAGGTTTTAAAGGTAGCACATGTAAATTTACTTGGAGTGGCGGTGAAATACCACATATAGGTAGGTATGGTGGACTCATATGGCATAACTGGTTTAAAAGGATGTGGATGCACAAGCAGTCAGTCCGCTTAGTACAGGTGGAGGTTAGCAAAAGACTGGGAGCGACCAACTAAGAGAGAAATGACGGTCATAATCATGCAGAGCGACAAAGCAACATTGAATCAGGCATGGTAGTTATATCGCTACTCAGAAACAGAAGATCATCAAGGCTTGACAGACTTTGTTTACAGTCTTAAATATGCGTGAGCATACGCCAAGTCAATCAAAATAAATTCTTGAGGGAAGATATTACTAAACCATACCACATCATTGGCAAACAAATCATGTTGGTACTCCAATAACACATTGGGAATCCCTCAGCTATTTGAGACTAACCATAAGAAAACCTGAACTACCAAGCGCCATTATGCACGTAGCATCTTTACCATAGACATATTAACCAATGCAACGGAAGCAAACTCTCTTAATAAGATAAGCATGATGACTAAAGAGAGTTCAAGCAACCAACTAAACACAAGCTCTTTAAAAGGATAAGCATGAATACTAAGAGCAGAGCATGATAGTAGCTATTAAAAGACAAAGAACACACACATCAAAGATAGTCATGAAAATTCTATGTTATGTTCTAGGTAGAAGTGGAGTGTGTTTCTCTCCCACATAAAGAACGCTGAGTTCCGACTCGTTATGGAAAACTAAAAAGGAAATTAAAAGCAAGACGCTCCAAGCATAGCACATAACACATGAAGTGATTAAAATATAGTGGAACGAAAGACGAACTGATAATGTTGATGGAGAAGGGGATGCACGGGGGCATCCCCAAGCTTAGACGCTTGACTCTCCTTGAATATTTCTTGGGGGTGCACGGGGGCATCCCCAAGCTTGAGCGCTTGACACTCCTGAATCTTTTTTTCATCTTCCCTTGCACACTTGAAAACTCCCTTCATACATAACTCATCATAATCTGATTAGCGAGGTTAGTACCCATAATAAAATAATTATACCTTTCTGGAAATAAAGATATTATTGAAGGTCTACTGTTTCTCAAGATTGCCAAAAGGTTTTTGCAAAGAAAAAGCAACCTCTTGGTTTGCAAAATGAAAGAAAGGCAAAACAGGACAGAATCTGTGAAAAACAGAACAACAGGTAGTAATTGATTTGCTCGGGGCACTTCTGCAACTCAAATCAAAAAACTCAGAACATACGCACAAAAGACAATTATATAGAGAACGCTGTCGAAAAAATTCAGACCGAAAAGAGGATCTGGTGATTTTATACGAATTTTTCTATCCAAGGACAGAATCTGTTTCCTGGAAAACACCTCACAACTTTTGAACTTTCTAGCAATCAGAGGCTATACTTGGCACAAAATTGAAAAGCAAAGATACAATGATGATGCTACAGTAGTAAACAACATCAAGACACAACAAAAACAAAATAAATTTTTTATTCATGTGGGCTGCCTCCCAAAAGCGCTTTCTTTTATGCCTTTAAGCTAGGCATAATGCATAGAGGAATCAATAACCATCATAATAATCGGAGCTATAGATTGCTTCAAATGGTTCCTCAACAAGTTCACTCTTGTTCCTTCTAGGAAAGGGGTACACACCTTTTGCCTTTCCGCGCAAGCGGATTTGTCCCTTACCTATATCAATGAAGCCTTTTACTGCTCGGAGGAAGTCCCTTCCAAGCACTATATTTCCTTGGTTTGGCTCCATGATGAAGAAATCAATCATTGCAATCCCTTTAAGGAATTTAACTGGTACATCTTTTATTCTTCCCTGGATTTCAGAAATATCTCCATTAGTGTGTTCATGATGAGATGATAATCAATCCATGTTAAATTTTAAAGAATCATGAACAATTTTTGGCATAGTAGAAACCATAGATCCAATATCACAATAAGCAAGGAAGTCTTGATTAGAGATACCAATCCTAACAAGAGGCTCCCAATCATTATCTATTTCCAAAATATCTCTCTTATTGGGTTTGGGTTTCTCTACTTTCATTATGTCTAGAGCATCCATTCTCTTTTCAATAGTCACAAGTCTATCTATGATAGTATCAAAATTATTATCATAAACAAAGTAGCTAGATAGACCATGTATAATTTCAAGAGCTCTAGCTTCATCACATTCTAGGAAATCTCCCTCAGCTATAATGTCAAGAGAGTGTTTACACCATTTAAAAAGACCATGGTAAAAATTCCCAAGCACAATTTTTATAGGTATCCAAGGCATAATTCTCCTATGTGCATCAGAAATTCTGTCCCATGCCTTCTTCATATTTTCTCCATCCCTTTGATGGAAATCTAGAACTTCTAATTCCCTCAAAGCACCAAATCCTAACATGTTTGGCTAAACAGAAAGGACTACTAACAGAAAGGTAAATAATTTTTTTGTGATTTTTGATAAAAGATACTAAAGCAAAACTGAAAGGTAAACTAACAAGACTGAAATCAAAGGTAAAAGATAGCGTGCAACTCCCCTATCGTGAAGAGTGGAGTCCCCGGCAACGGCTCCAGAAATTGCTTTGCTAGGTGGCTTCTCACCCCTCGTTGGTTACCCCAAGTGTAAGGTTTGAGATGCAGTGTAGCAGAAGTTTTCCCTTGGTAATACCAAGGATCGATTTCCCAGAGACTCCCAGTTTCAACAAGAAGGTGTCAACTGCTAACGGCGCCAGATATTAGCAATCAACGTGGACCTGCACACAAATACAAATAACTTTGCTCCCAACGAGTACAGAGAGGTTGTCAATCCCTCCGGCCTTGTAGTTTACAAAGGATCAAACGCAAGTGATAATAGTGATAGATATTGCAATAGTAAGTAAATAGCAGAAAATTAAATAGTGGATGTGATCAATGATGGTAATATGGACCGGAGTCTCATGATGTTCACTAGTGATGTCTCTCTCCCAAAAGACGATAAAACAGCTATGTGAGGTAAACGAATTACAGCTGGGCAATTGACAGGACCATGTGCGCAAACCAATGCTGACTACATTGCAAGAAAGGTAGAGGTTCAAAGCATGGGTGGTACGCCAAAGTAAGTAGACCGAAATCCATCAATATCTACTACTAATCATCCACCTTGAGATATCTATCCAGAACATCTCGCTGGTATTAAGTTGCGAGCCCCACCCATAGTGTAAACTCAAAGCAACAGACAACTGCATTAAAAGAACTTTGCGTAAAGTAAACAATCCTTGCACCCGCGGGCACAAGCACCGTTGTTTTCCCCCTTGTGGCAACAGCACATCCCCTAGACTCATGTTTCTCTCACTCAAGCTAGTCATCGAGGGGCATGAACCCACAATCAAGCATAACGTTCCCTCTTGGAGTCACTACCTACTACTTGGCCAAAGCAATAAATAACAACGGAGAACATGCAAGAATTACTTACGAACATAAATATAAAAGAGGTGAATCAAATATATTACTCAAACACAATCTGAACATAATCTCATAATCCATCGGATCCCAGCAAACTCATCATAGCAACAGCATAAGGATTACATATGTGCCTCGATCATGTAGGGCAGCTCACGAGGACTAATTAGTGAAGCACAAGAACGGGAGGAGAACATCACATAGCTACTGGTCATGGACCCATGGTCCAAGGGAGACTACTCACAACTCATCCGGGAGGCGTCCATGGTGGTGGAGAAGCTCCCGGTGGTGATCCTCCCCTCCGGCAGGGTGCCGGGAATAGTTCTCCTGATGCTCCCGATCTTGGAAGCGGCGGCGGCGGCGGACCATAGATGAGATCGCGAAAAAGAGTTCCTGTTTCGAGGGTTTCGGGCGACGCTTAAATATATGCCAAAGGGGGGCATCGGAGGAGCCTCGGGGGGCCCAGGCGCCCCCCCGGCGCGGCCCAGGGGGGGGGGCGCCGCCAGGGCGCCTGGAGCCCTGGTGGCCCCCCCCGGCTGTCCTTCGGGCGCACGGTAGTTTCTGGAACACTGATTTTTTATATAATTTTTCTGGATTTTTCCTGGCAGTTCTCGTAACGTGAAAACCTGAAATACAAAAACAGCCGAAAACAGAAACTGGCACTGGGGTGCACTGAGTTAATAGGTTAGTCCAAATATGATCAAAAGTGTATGGAAGTGTATAAATATCATAGAAATATCACCCAAAAGAGGCATGGAGCAAGCAGAAATTATAGATACGTTTTGGACGTATCAGGGTGTTGATGAATTGTAACATCTCCTCTACATCTCAACAACTCTTGCTTCATCTTTATTAGGCAATGCTTAATTGTCCAATTGGCTTCGATATCATGCATTCCATAATGTTGTGTTAAAATGTATTTTAGTAACCTAAAATTTACTAATGATCGGAACAGACCAGTTTCGGAATGTACTTCTATTAGACAAGGATGCCACTTTAATTGATGAGTTGACATCAAAATAGGAAGCTGCAGGTCATTGTATGGTCCTATGAAATGTTTGTCAGTTTCGTTAGTTTTGTTTGATAGGTACATCTCCATCTCTTATTGTACATTCTGTATAAAATGTATTGCAAGTGTTGTCAGTTGTTTGTTCATCTACTACCCCTATGAAAGCACGAAGTGCGGAGATCCGAATTCATCTTACCCATCCATACAACAGATCATACAGCCTATATTCTTTCAATCTTTAGCGTAAATTGCAATTAGCGATGTACTTTTCCCAAACCCACGTCTCCCACAACCGCCCCTAGCAGTGCCATGTGCCCCGCACCCCTACGCCCATCTCTCTCGACGTCCGCACACAGCCCCTCACCCCCGAAACCGCACGGCCCTGCCGGCCCGAGCTTGCGCTCGCCCGCACGACCCTGCTCTCTGCTCTTCGTCGCCCCTCCCTGCCTTGTCTGCCGTGTCGTGTCTGCCCAATGATCGAACTAGACCAACACAAGGAGGAATTCGAGCCTATGCAGGCGCCATGGTGCTGATTCGGCCACCCCCACCTTTTCTTACACCGGATCGGAACCTCTATGTCCCACTTCTCGGTCCGATCCAATGGAAACAACATGTCGTCCGGGAGGTCAGGTACCACACAGGAAACGGAAACAGGGGCTTCTCCCTGCCAGTGTTGGTAAACCACTTCTCCTCCCCTCAGTTCACGACATCATGACAGACTCTCTTGGGCTCCCACCCCCCTGTCATAATAAAATCGCAACCACTGCCAGTGAGGCTTCAACTTCATGGTCACAACAATGTTAGTCATGTACATCCATGAGTCACTGAACCGAGGTTATCAATAAGAAGACCAAATTCATGTAAGAAGGATGCGTGTGCAATACAGTTTGTGCTCATTTATATACACGGTGTCTATGTATAGAGTACAAAGAATCCTTTGGGGGGAAAACATCCTTGGGCATCATATCCACTGGAAACCCATGAAACTTTTTACAACCGAAGGAGCCCTAGATATATCAAACTACGTACTACAAATTTTTTGAGGAACCTTTTTTTAGGCACCTGCAACACTAATTTATCAATTGTTCTTTCAAGAGACATCCAAAAATAGAGTACAAAGAATTCTTCAGAAAAATATAAAACCATCTCCATAGGAAAAACATCCTTAAGATACATATCCTTGAAAAATCCAATGAAACTCTTATAAATTGAAGGAACCCTATCTAACCTTTTTTATTATTTGTTCTTAGAAGAGACATCATATGTCAATAGATTGTGTACTAGCACGTCGCTAGAGAATCATAAAATGTTATCTTCATAGTTGGATACGTTAAAGAATCAAATAATTCTGTAGGAGCACATTGCCGAATTTTTTTCTTTCAGTTTTATCCACTCACGGAAGGGGGACGAACTAAACCAACCAATTTGTAGTGCAATATTGATTATTTCATAATTTTACATTCTACTAAGAAAAAATTCCTTAGATAATGCCTTATCATTCTCATTCATGATGGTTGCGAGCTAAGGATTAGATTTTTGGTGCACCTACTCATCTACATCAACAATGAAGCTGCACAAAACATTTCCAGTGTTGTACGAGAATTGATTAAGCATATTAAGAAATACTGAGATAATAATGCTTTTTGGCTCTATGCATAGGTTGCCACAAGTTAAAGTGTTTTCTTGATCCGTAATACTTGTACTGAGATAAAAATATATTTCTCTAGAAAAGAGCTATTCTTCTTTTTTATGTACAAAGAAGAGTTATTCTATGCATGTTAAGTCTAACATATATTTGTAATATTAGTCGAGACGTGCATTTGCACGTGCGAGCTTACTAGTTTTCTAAAAAATTATTAGACGCAACTAAAAATCCTAAAAAAGAGTTAGTAATGGCGCACCAGGGGAAGGCGCCATTGCTATCACGGTGTTTATGGCGCACCCCTAGATGGTGGGCCATTGCTAACCTCCCACCCCACTATAATATCCAAGACGTTCCATCTCGCTAGCCGTTCCTCCTTCTCCCATCTCGCCCCTCGCCTCTCGCCACCGCCGCCGATCCCCTTCCACCACCACCGCCGGCCCCACCCACCGGCGACCTCGCTCCCGGGCTCCGCCGCCCCCACCCACCCCTCCCTCGCCTTCGCCGCACCCACCCACCCCTCCCTCGCCTTCCCAGCCCTCGAAACCCTAGAAACCTGCGGCGCCTCTCCGCTCGAGCTCCACCGTGCGAGGTGACAGGCAAGGCGGCGGGTGGAATCTGCTTCAACACCGGGCCGGCGAGCCGCGGAAGCAGGGCGCGGTGGCGCTCGACCTCTCCACTCCACTCGACCTCTTCTTCCTCGGGTCACCGTCGTCTTCCTCAACTCCGGCCACCTCTGCTGCTACTAAGCTATCGCAGGGCCTCCTTGCGCCTCCCCGGTGAGCTCCGCCTCCTCTCCCCTCTTCCTTCTCGACTTGTCGCGCCCGTAGCCATCGTGCTCGTCAAATTTAGTGGCCTTCCTATTTCTGTGTTTTTTTCTGGCTGATAATTAATAAATGTGTCAGCTTATCCATTTAATTTGTTCACTTGCTAATTTCACATGATTTTAGAGGAGGTTGGGGCACCATTCATTAAATTGAATGTAATTATTGCAATATAGTCAACTTCCCTGTGAAATGTTATGTTGTGCATCACGTGTGAAATATTTCTCATTTGATCCAACTCATCCATGTCTCCGTTTTCTTGAACCGGAGCATGACTTTGCTTTACTTTCTGTATCTATTGATCCTCTTAGAGTGAGAGCGGCGTCTTGGAACCCAGGCTCATCTTCTCCCACCCATTAACAATATATTCAAAAATAAAAGCCATCTTCTTTCTTTCTTGCAAACTACCTGCTGCACTGTGCTGCAAGAGGGAACAAATGAGTGAACTGTTTTTTCCTTAACATACATGACAGTGAACTATTCTTACAAACTAGCAATAAGATGTTCTCCACAGCTGAAGACAAAGTTTGAACTGAGAGCATACCTGATAGTGAGCTATTTTTTTCCTTGTGATGGATGTCAGCCTATTGCTTGCACTAACCTAATAAGAATACATCTTTTAGGTAAGTTATGACCAAGCAATATTGTGTGGGAATGGAAACCGGGTACCATAGTTTGTAGAATACAGTGAATAGAAAATAATCACTAATGCTCAAATTAATAAGCAGAAATTGCAGTTAAAAAACACCTGTAAGAAAGGCACCACAAACACCAGCCCTACTTCGTCCATCATCAGCTTTACATAGGTGATCCTAGTTGTTACAGGAATAGTGCTAATATATTATTAATTCCTTCAAATGGTTACAACCAAAGTGAAATGACAATTCCAAATGAGGCAACGAGAACGTGGAATGATAACAGAATATTCCAAATGATGCAATAGATTCATGATGAATGAACTATAGCAGAACATTCCTGAAAAGCTGACTATAATGTAATCACTTAATATTAAAAAAAGTAGTACTCCAAGCTCTTATAAAAAGATGTACATGCAGGGGTCACTTGACAGCTTGTTTATGTTGCCTCTTTGTTTGGTTTGTGGCTCCTTGACGAATAGACTAGCAATACTACATTGCTAAGTGTTCTGGTTGAACAACCTATGAAGCTATATTTCTGAAATGTGGTGATGGTTTTATCTGCAAGAATGAAAATGATGAGCTATTGATGTCTACTACGCAACCTTGTTCTTGTAGACGTTGTTGGGCCTCCAAGTGCAGAGGTTTGTAGGACAGTAGCAAATTTCCCTCAAGTGGATGACCTAAGGTTTATCAATCCTGGGAGGCGTAGGATGAAGATAGTCTCTCTCAAACAACCCTGCAACCAAATAACAAAGAGTCTCTTGTGTCCCCAACACACCCAATACAATGGTAAATTGTATAGGTGCACTAGTTCAGTGAAGAGATGGTGATACAAGTGCAATATGGATGGTAGATATAGGTTTTTGTAAACTAAAAATATAAAAACAACAAGGTAGCAAGTGGTAAAAGTGAGCATAAACGGTGTTGCAATGATAGTAGGCAAGGCCTAGGGTTCATACTGTCACTAGTGCAAGTTCTCTCAACAAGGATAACATAATTGGATCATATTACTAGCCCTCAACATGCAACAAAGAGTCACTCCAAAGTAACTAATAGCGGAGAACAAACGAAGAGATTATGGTAGGGTACAAAACCACCTCAAAGCCATTCTTTCTAACCGATCTATTCAAGAGTCCGTAGTAACGTTCAATCTATCATAGAGTTTGTACTAGAATAACACCTTAAGACACAAATCTATCAAAACCCTAATGTCACCTAGATACTCCATTGTCACCTCAAGTATCCGTGGGCATGATTATATGATATGCATCACACAATCTCAGAAACATCTATTCAACCAACACAAAGAACTTCAAAGAATACCCCAAAGTTTCTACTGGAGAGTCAAGATGAAAACGGGTGCCAACCCCTATGCATAGATTCCCAATGTCACGTAACCCAAGTTGATCACCAAAACATACATCAAGTGGATCACATGATATCCCATTATCACCACAGATAAACACGTGCAAGACATACATCAAGTGTTCTCAAATCCTTAAAGACTCAATCTGATAAGATAGCTCCAAAGGGAAAACACAATCCATTACAAAAGAGTAGAGGGGGAGAAGAAGATCCAACTAGAATAGCAAAGCTCACGATACATCAAGATCGTGCCATCTCAGGAACACAAGAGTGAGAGATCAAACACATAGCTACTGATACATACCCTCAGCCCCGAGTGTGGACTACTCCCACCTCGTCATGGAGAGCACCGGGATGATGAAGATAGCCACCGGAGAGGGATTCCCCCCTCCGGCAGGGTGCCAGAACGGGTGTAGATTGGTTTTCGGTGGCTACAGAGGCTTTCGGCTGCGGAACTCCCGATCTAGGTTAATTTCCGAAGGTTTGAGTATTTATAGGAATTTTTGGAGTCGGGGCCAAGTAAAGGGGAGCTACGGGCCGTCCTCGAGATAGGGGGGCGCGCCCCCTTCCCAGGGCGCGCCCTCCACCCTCGAGGGCAGCCCGTGGCTCTCCTGACCCAACTCTTTTGCATCGGGGGCTTCTTCTGGTCCAGAAAAAATCATAAAAAAAATGGCTCGTCAATTGGACTCCGTTTGATATCCCTTTTCTGTAAAACCCTAAAACAGGAGAAAAACATAAACTGGCTCTGGATTAATAGGTTAGTCCCAAAAACCATATAAAAGTGTATAATAAAGCCCATTAAACATCCAAGACTTCATAAATAATAGCATGGAACAATAAAAAATTATAGATACGTTGGAGACGTATCAGCATCCCCAAGCTTAATTCCTGCTCGTCCTTGAGTAGGTAAATGATAAAAACATTTTTTTGATGTGGAATGCTAACCAATATAGTTTTTCAATGTAATTCTCTTAATTGTGAGATGAATGTTCAGATCTGGAAGATTCACGATAAAAGTCTATATTGACATAAGAAACAATAATACTTCAAGCATACTAACAAAGCAATCATGTCTTCTCAAAATACTATGGCTAAAGAAAGTTATCCCTACAAAATCATATAGTCTGGCTATGCTCCCTTTTTCATCACACAAAATATTCGTATCATGCACAACCCCGATTTCAGCCAAGCACTTGTTGTCATACTCTATTCTTTCAAACCTTTCAACTTTCACGCAATACATGAGCGTGAGCCATGGACATAGAACTATGTGGAATAGAGAGGTGGTTGTGGAGAAGAAAAAAAGGGGTAAGATAGTCTCACATCGACTAGGCGTATCAACGGGCTATGGATATGCCCATCAATAGATATCAATGTGAGTGAGTAGGGATTGCCATGCAACAGATGCACTAGAGCTCAAAATGAATGAAAGCTCAACAAAAGAAACTAGTGGGTGTGCATCCAACTTGCGTGCTCACGAAGACCTAGGGCATTTGAGGAAGCCCATCGTTGGAATATACAAGCCAAGTTCTATAATGAAAATTCCTACTAGTATATGAAAGTGACTAAACATGAGACTCTCTACAATGAAGAACATGGTGCTACTTTGAAGCACAACTGTGGAAAAGGATAGTAGAAATTGTCCCTTCTCTCTTTTCTCTCATTTTCTTGGAGGGGCTTTTATTATTATTATTATTCCCTCTCTATTTTTTTGGGCCATCTTTTTTTTATTAGCCTTTTCTCACATGGGACAATGCTCTAATAATGATGATCATCACACTTTTTATTACAACTCGAAATTACAACTCGATACTACAACAAGTATGACTCTACATGAATGCCTCTGGCGGTGTACCGGGATATGCAATGAATCAAGAGCGACATATATGAAAAATTATGCATGGTGGCTTTGCCACAACTATGATGTCAACTACATGATCATGCATGGAAATATGAAAATATGATGCGTGTCATATAAATGGAACAATGGAAAGTTGCATGGCAATATATCTCGGAATGGCTATGGAAATGCCATTATAGGTAGGTATGGTGGCTGTTTTGAGGAAGGATATATAGTGGGTTTATGGCACCGGCGAAAGTTGCGCGGTACAAGAGAGGCTAGAAATGGTGGAAGGGTGAGAGTGCGTATAATCCATGGACTCAACATTAGTCATAAGAACTCATATATTTATTGAAAAAATCTACGAGTCATCAAAACAAAGCAATCAACGCATGCTCCTAGGGGGTAGGTTGGTAGGAGTTAACCATCGCGTGCCCCCGACCTCCACACAAAGGTTGGCACTCTACAAATACCTCATGCTCTAACTTCGTCACATAGCTGTTCACCATATGTTTATGATACGGGAATCACTAACCTTAACACAAGTATTTCTCAATTTCATAATAACTCCACTAGCATGACTCTAATATTACTATCCTCATATCTCAAAACAATTATCAAGCATCCAACTTCTCATCATATTCAATGCACTTAGTTGTGGAAGTTTTTACTACATTGATATTGGATGTCTATCATCTGAAGACTAGTTTTATAGCCTAAACACATTACCATGCTGTTTTAATAGAATCTCAAAAGGATATAAGTGAAGCATGAGAGTTCATCTATTTCTTCAAAGTAAAACCACCGCCGTGCTCTAACAGATATAAGTGAAGCACTAGAGCAAATAACAATCTACTCCAAAAGATATAAGTGAAGATCAATGAGTAGTTGAATAATTATGTAACTATGTGAAGACTCTCTAACATTCAAGGATTTCAAATCTAGGTATTTTATTAAAACAGAAAGAAAAACAAAATAAACTAAATTGACGCTCCAAGCAAAACACATATCATGTGGTGAATAAAAATATAGCTCCGAGTATAGTTACCGATGGATGAAGACGAAAGAGGGGATGCCTTCCCGGGGCATCCCCAAGCTTAGGCTTTTGATTTTCTTGAATTACTTGGCGTGCAATGGGCATCCCCAAGCTTAGGACTTTGTTACTTCTTGTTCCATAGTCCATCAAAGCAATACTCACAACTTGAAAACTTCACAACACAAAACTTAGACAAAAATTCTCGTGAGCTCCGTTAGTAAAAGAAAGCAAACCACTACTCAAAGGTACAATAATGAATTCATTATTTGTTTATATTGGTGTTAAACGTACTGTACTCCAACTTCTCTATGGTTCATATCCTCCAATACTACTCACAGATGCATCGGAATAAGCAAACAACACACGAAAAACAGAATCTGTCAAAAACAGAACAGTCTGTAGTAATCTGCAGAGTTCGCCTAATTATGGAACTCCAAAAAATTCAAACTAAATTTTTAAATTTGTGAAATTTGTCTACCAATCAGCTGCAAAAAGAATCAGCTAAAAAGCACGCTCCAGTAAAATCCCACGACTACTTTAGCTAGCGCTAACGATTCTGTTTTTCACAGCAAGATCACATAAACTTCACACAAGTCTTCCCAAAGGTTCTACTTGGCACAAACACTAAACCAAATATGAAACCACATCTAATCAGAGGATATATGCAATATTTATTCCCTAACAGCAACAAAAGCAAATAAAATAAAATAAAGTTGGGTTGCCTCCCAACAAGCGCTATCGTTTAACGCCCCTAGCTAGGCATGATGATGCTCACATAAAAGGTAAGAATTGAAACATAATGGGAGCATCAGGAAGCATATGAATAGCACATTTAAGTCTAACCCACTTCCTATGCATAGGGATTTTGTAATCAAAGAACTTATGGGAGCAATAATCAACTAGCATAGGAAGGCAGAACAAGCATAACTTCAAATCTTTAAGTACATAGAGAGGAAACTTGATATTATTGCAATTCCTACAAGCATATGATCCTCTCTCATAATAATTTTCAGTAGAATCATGAATGAATTGAAAAATATAACCAGCACATAAAGCATTCTTTTCATGATCTACTTGCATAGAAATTTTACTACTCTCCACATAAGCAAAATTCTTCTCATCAATAGTAGTGGGAGCAAACTCAACAAAATAACTATCACGTGAAGCATAATCCAATTGAAAAATAAAATCATGATGACAAGTTTCATGGATATCATTATTCTTAATAGCATACAAGTCATCACAATAATCGTCATAGATAGCAACTTTGTTCTCATAATCAATTGGAACCTCTTCCGAAATAGTGGATTCATCACTAAATAAAGTCATGACCTCTCCAAATCCACTTTCATCAATATAATCATCATAAATAGGAGGCATGCTTTCATCATAATAAATTTGCTCATCAAAACTTGGGGGGCTAAAAATATCATCTTCATCAAACATAGCATCCCTAAGCTTGTGGCTTTGCATATCATTAGCATCATGGATATTCAAGGGATTCACACTAACAACATTGCAATCATTCTCATCATGCACATATTTTATGGCAAGCATTCTATGTAATTCTTCTTCTAGTACTTGAGCACAATTTTCCTTCCCATCATTTTCACGAAAGATATTAAAAAGAAGAAGCATATGAGGTAACCTTAATTCCATTTTTTTGTAGTTTTCTTTTATAAACCAAACAAGTGAATAAACAAGAAAAAAAATATTCGATTGCAAGATCTAAATATATACCTTCAAGCACTAACCTCCCCGGCAACGGCACCAGAAAAGAGCTTGATGTCTACTACGCAACCTTCTTCTTGTAGACGTTGTTGGGCCTCCAAGTGTAGAGGTTTGTAGCACAGTAGCAAATTTCCCTCAAGTGGATGACCTAAGGTTTATCAATCCATGGGAGGCGTAGGATGAAGATGGTCTCTCTCAAACAACCCTGCAACCAAATAAAAAAGAGTCTCTTGTGTCCCCAACACACCCAATACAATGGTAAATTGTATAGGTGCACTAGTTCGGCGAAGAGATGGTGATACAAGTGCAATATGGATGGTAGATATAGGTTTTTGTAAACTGAAAATATAAAAACAGCAAGGTAGCAAGTGGTAAAAGTGAGCATAAACGGTGTTGCAATGATAGTAGGCAAGGCCCAGGGTTCATACTTTCACTAGTGCAAGTTCTCTCAACAAGGATAACATAATTGGATCATATTACTAGCCCTCAACATGCAACAAATAGTCACTCCAAATTAACTAATAGCGGAGAACAAACGAAGAGATTATGGTAGGGTACGAAACCACCTCAAAGCTATTATTTCTGATCGATCTATTCAAGAGTCCGTAGTAACGTTCAATCTATCATAGAGTTCGTACTAGAATAACACCTTAAGATACAAATCAATCAAAACCCTAATGTCACCTAGATACTCCATTGTCACCTCCAGTATCCGTGGGCATGATTATACGATATGCATCACACAATCTCAGAAATATCTATTCAACCAACACAAAGAATTTCAAAAAGTGCCCCAAAGTTTCTACCGGAGAGTCAAGACGAAAACGTGTGCCAACCCCTATGCATAAATTTCCAAGGTCACGGAACCCACAAGTTGATCACCAAAACATACATCAAGTGGATCACATGATATCCCATTGTCACCACTGATAAACACGTGCAAGATTTACATCAAGTATTCTCAAATCCTTAAAGACTCAATCTGATAAGAAAACTCCAAAGGGAAAACTCAATCCATTACAAGAGAGTAGAGGGGGAGAAGAAGATCCAACTAGAATAGCAAAGCTCGCGATACATCAAGATCGTGCCATCTCAAGAACACGAGAGAGACAGAGATCAAACACATAGCTACTGATACTTACCCTCGGCCCCGAGGGTGGACTACTCCCTCCTCGTCATGGAGAGCGCCGGGATGATGAAGATAGCTACCGGAGAGGGATTCCCCCCTCCGGCAGGGTGCCAGAACGGGTGTAGATTGGTTTTCGGTGGCTACAGAGGCTTTCGGCGGCGGAACTCATGATCTAGGTTAATTTTCGAAGGTTTCAGTATTTATAGGATTTTTTGGAGTCGGGGCCAAGTAAAGGGGAGCTACGGGCCGTCCTCGAGATAGGGGGGCGCTCCCCCTTTCCAGGGCACGCCCTCCACCCTTGAGGGCAGCCCGTGGCTCTCCTGGCCCAACTCTTTTGCTTCGGGGGCTTCTTTTGGTCCAGAAAAAATCATAAAAAATTGGCTTGTCAATTGTACTCCATTTGATATTCCTCTTTTGTAAAACCCTAAAACAGGGGAAAAACAGAAACTGGCACTGGGCTCTGGGTTAATAGGTTAGTCCCAAAAATCATATAAAAGTGTATAATAAAGGCCATTAAACATCCAAGACTTCATAAATAATAGCATGGAACAATCAAAAATTATAGATACGTTGGAGATTCTCAACCGAAACAAAAATTAATCAACATTTATAGTTTGACCTAGAAGATGCCCAATCAGTAAAGCATTACAGTAGAAACAACCTATACTTTCTAATTATTTTAGATTACATGCCGAATAACCTAACAACCATCAAAATATAGTTTGAATCAGAAAAATGTGAGAAAACCCATCAATTGAGGCGGACAACTAGTTGTAGATGAGGAAGGGCATTTGAGGCCCCCATCGAGTCTACGAAGATGTGATGGGTCCTGATATATTGACTTGTGGATTTATTTTTTCCTAGACTGCATTTAAGAAATAACTCTAGTAGTCTTTTTGCCTATTTAGAGAGAACATGGCCGACAACGATGAGACCGGCGGTTCGGGCAAGCCATTCTGGGAGCTATCCCAGGAGATGGAGGAAGAACCTCACCGTTATGAGGACGTCGCAAAAGACACCGATCCCGACTACGCAACCCCTAGTTTAGTTGGGGATGACACAACTAACGATGCTGCCGCCGGGGATGCCAGCACTGATGATGGCAACAAACGCACAGATGGTAGCCAACCGAAGAGGCAACAGAAGGGCCGGGAGCCGAACGTGCTCGGCACCGTCAAGGAGGAATTTACTGAAGTGACCTCCAGTGGGCATCCAACGACGCCCAAAGAATTAGTCAGTGGGTACTCAGGACAATTCGGGTGCATTCTCCGGAGCACCGTCTCGATCAACACCGAGAACCTAAGGCTTTGTGACTAAGGGAATTTGCGCAACCTCCTCTTCACGAAGCTGCACGAACGATACAAGTTCCCTGCTGAGTTTGCAAACACACGCTTCTTAGGGAATAAAGTGAATAGTGCAGCCCTCACGAAGATCAGCACGGCCCTCACTACTTGGAGGGTTGCGGTGAAGAGAATGATTCTAAGAGGTGATAGTTATGAGAAGATCAAGGAGAAACATCATTCGATCAGCGAAGCTGACTACCTGGAGTTCAAGGTCAAGTGCGAGAGCGACGCATCGGCGGAATCAAGTCAGTGGGGGAAAGATATGCGGGACTTGAACTTAGGGGTCCACACACTCGGTCCCAGCGGTTACAGAGTGGTGGAACCTAAATGGGACAAGGAGGACGCGGAGCGTGCCGAGCAAGGCCTACCGCCCCTCTTTGATAAATACCCTGAAAAGGAGACCTGGAACTTTGTCAGGGCCCGGTACAAAGATGGACCTGAAAACAAAGGAGCTTACCACGGATCCGAACGTGAAGGCGCTTGAGCTTGTTCTAGCGCATGAAACTGAAAGAAGTAGCGCGGGCTCCCCGTCTGGCCGTTGGGACACCACATTAAACAGGGCGTTGAACGTAATGAAACACAAGGATAAGTTTAGTATGCCGTTGTCAGCTGGTCGTGTGGCTGGCAAAGGCTTGTCCACGAAATGGTCAGAATACTATAAGGCTGGGCGAAAGGAGAGAAAGACGGAAAGTTTGGAGCGCGAGGTTAAAGAACTCAAGGACAAGTGGCGCGGATTCCGGAGATTGTCCAAGAGCAAGTGCGAGACCAAGTGCCAGACCTAGTGGGAGTGACGATCACCGCCATTATGCCTTCCTTGATTGAGGGGCTGTGGGGGTGGATTGCGGGCGGCCAACAGGGGACGCCCCCGATTCCCAGCTTCGCGGGCAGCAACTCGCACAACACGCCGACATTGGTGTCTCCGGCGGAGGCGACATTGGTGTCTCCGGTGTCGGCGCCGGCATTGGAGTTTAATGCACCCGAGTGTGGGAAGAATACGTCGGCCGGCACCTCGGTGTCAAGCGGCGCCTCCGACACTTGCACACCCGCCATTGGCGGTTCCTCGACATTAGCCGAGCTCGACGCCATCACGGTAACTAAGCCTCGGCCTATGACTTCATCTCCTTGCCTTTGACTGGGCATCCCTGACGCCCTACATGTTTTCGCAGGGCGCCGCCAGCGTTCCATGCACTCTCCTGCACTTCGTGGACGGCGAGTTGATCGATGTCGCCAAGGCCAAAATCATTGAACCGGGCAACCGCGTGTTCCACGATACTCCGATGCCACCCACCGTGTATAGGGTTCAAATTATTCTGGTGCTACGGGGCTGCGGCGACTTGTTACCTCTGTATCGAACCCCTGGGGCCGACGAAGATGATGTAATGACCCTCAACGCCTGCTTAAACTGGTCCATGCTTTGGCCGAAGAGCCAGATTCATTTGGGGGCGGGGGACACCACCCCACAGACAACACCGCCAGTCGTGCCGGCGCCAAGCCATTTCAAGACCGTCGCAACGCTACCGCCGTCAGCTGATCCGGACATGCATATGGCACAGGATCCGGACGACGACGATGGTACATTTTCCAACGTCGATAAGTACATCAACGAACATGGACGGTGACGAATTCTTGGGGCCTCCTTCTCAAGAACCCAACCCTGCAAAAGACGATCGCGATCTAGCTAGTACCACGGAGAAACCCAATTGCAACATGCGTCATCTAGCATTCAGTTCTCAGGAGACGCCTCCAGCTGCCGCCTTCACCGAGACTCAAATAGCCGAGGTGCGAAATATTATCAGCCCCAACACACTCAAGAAGGTGGTCTCTAAGTAGAACTCGATCCCATTACAACAGAAGAAGCAGAAGGGACAGAAAAGAAAAAATAACAAGGGTGCGAGCCAGCCGGCACCGAGTACGATCCGTGCTCAGGACGGGCCACCAATACCTAAGGATATCTCGAGGAGGGTGCATGTGGTGGGTAGGCCGATGCTACCGACTAATCTGCTCAATGGCAACCAACACTATGCGGAGTCTGCATGACTGTGTTCTTTATATGGAGAAGCGGCGCCTCTCCGAGAATGATGTGGCATACCCGGTTTGCGTGGCCAAGGTGCCAGAGGGCAAGAGCATTGTCGATAGCTCCATCGGGCGTATGATCATCTTGCGGTTTGAAGACATCTTCGCTATGTTTAACCTTCATCAGCTGCACTACACCTTCATTCGGCTATTTTCGCTCAGTATAGAGATGCGGATCATTAGAGACCTGACCCCGGACAACGTGATAATCGACCCCTTCTACATGCATGCCAAGATCTTGGTCAGCACTGGGGACCGGCAAGTCGCGAGTTCATACCTCGAAGGCGTCATTCTGGCGAACCCAGAAAAGGATAACTTCCTCGTGCCTTAGTTTTCCGAGTAAGTCATCCCCTCACCGCCCCGTAACATATGATTTCTTAGATTTCGATCGTTCTTTTTTTCTCTAACATTCCGTGTTTTGTGCAGTGACACACATTTCACACTCATCCTCTTAAGCCCGAAATATTCCATGGCCATTTATTTCTACTCGGACCATCAGTCGAACAAAGACTACACAAATTTGAAGAAAGTTCTTGATGATGCTCTCCCTGGTTACGCCAAATCTGGAGGCACCTTCAAGAGACCAATTTGTAGGTACGACAGGCACGTGTTCACCCACGTAACGACATTCCCCTACGTCGAGCAGCCGCCCGGCAGTCAGAAGGATGCCTACTACGCCCTCCATCACATGCGGGCGATCGTACGGAACCATAATCACCTTACGGTACCAAATGATCTCAAATCATGGGCCGCACGCTTGTCGGCAATCCAGGACGAGGACATCAGACAAGAATTCTTTCGCATCCAGTCGGAGTTTGCGGAAATCATCTATAAAGATGTCCTTAGTACCTCGAGGCAGGTCCACCTCAAATGTCAACCGTCCAACAGTGAAATAGATACAACGCTACAAATGCAGGCTGACAACGACCGTACATTCATGACCATCACGAAAGACGGCGGCTTTATCCACGCGCCGGTCCCTGAGTCGAGTCAAAAGCAGTATTAATGCTATGTAGTTCTGAAATATCGATTAGCTCATGTTGTAATTAAACTTTAATGAACTTGTATGTCTCTTTAGTTTGGACAGTCATTCAACTTATATGTAATCGATGCTATTTATTAGTAGGACCATGTAATGCCCCAGATGTAACACTTTCCCGATATGGCATTATATAAACTTTGGCCTCATCATTTCTGTTCTGGGTTCTTCTTTCTTTTCGGTTTCTTCGTTTTGTCGTGTGCGTGTGTGCATTTCATCCATGTCATGTTGTCATGTGCATTGCATTGCATTTGTGTTGTCACTTGCATCCAGTCCCACTCGTCTCTTCCCGTTGTCCGTTTCGAGTTCTGACGCTCTCACACGTGCCCGTGGCATCCCTGAGTCCTTCTTTCGTGTGTGGCCGTGTAACGTTTTCGGAATGACGCGAGACTTGTCGTGCGATGTTGTTTTGGTACGTGTAGGCCGCCTGTCAAGTTTCGTCGCATTTGCAGTTCGTTTGGTACTCCAACGGTTAACCTAGTGGGCTAAAAGAACCTCTTCTTTGAGGCCCAAGACCCCCTCCACAACAGCCCACCAACCCAGCACAACCCTTCCCATCATCTCGGTCGTCGAATTGTGATCGCGTGGCCAAAAACCGCTCCCCATTTGGAGTCTCCTAGCTCCTTGTGCCTATAAAAACGTCCCCCCTTGCCATTTTCGTCCAAAAACCCTAGATCCAACCCTCTACCCCCGAGCCGGACACGTCTGACCGTCGGCGGACACGTCCAGCCGACGGCCGGACCAATCCGCGCGTGACACGTCACACCCGAGCCCCACTTCGTCGCCGGGCCCCGCGAAGCCCGCCTGCGGCCCGCTCCGGGCCGCATCGGGCCAGATCCCGCGCCGCCGCCTCTGCCCGTCGGCCTCCGCCGTCCCGTCGCCGGCGCCGGCCACGCCGCCGCTCAACGCCGGTCGCGTCCCCGCCGCCGACCACCGACCTCGTCGCCCTGCCGCCCAACCGCCGCGTCGCCGCCGCCGGCCTCGCCCAAGCCGCCGCCTTGCCTCCTCCGGCCGATCGCCGCTCCGGCCGGCCCCAGCTCCCGCCGGCCACGGAGCCCCGCCGCCCCGGCCGCTCCCCCTCGTCGCCGGCCGCTGCGGGCGCCGGAGGCCCGAGCTCCACTCGCCGCGCCGCCGGGATCGAGCCCGAAGCCGATCCAGATCGGCGATCTGCTCCGAAACCCTAACGGGCCACAACTTTACAACCCGCGGACCAGCTTCGCCCGTTAACCCGGCCCGCAACCCGCGTTGACCTCTGAGGTTGATTTTTTCCCCAAGTCTTTTTGCTATTTTGTTGTCTGATGCATTCTTGTGATGGCAATAACTTTTACTGGGCTTGTCCGTTTTGTGCATATGATATGTCAAAATGATCGTGGTGATGTATACTATGTTTTGTTCCATTGTGTCATGCTTGTTTGAGTCCATCTAGATGTCTTAATATTCATGACAAGAGTGCTACATGATATAAACTGCTGCTACTAGTTATTTTCATGCCATGTTTGAGATGTGATAACTTGGTGCATGTTTATCCAAATGAAGCAAATGAGATGTCAAAATGTTCATCATGAGATGCTCTACATGTTGGTTGCTATAGGATGAATGTTAGAGTTCATATTGCCATGTTTATCACTGTTGCAAAAGTGCAAGTGGCTGTTAGGTTTTGTAACTTGTTACGAGATGCATAGTTGAGGAGCTCGTTGCTATTGTTGTGTTTGTCCCCATGTCACATGCTCATATGTTTTGGATTCTCCATCATGTGTTCTTTGCTGTGGTGCAAACCATTTGCCATGTTATGCTTTAAGATGACTTAAACATGCTTGCAAACATGCCATGATAATGTTAATGTTTTAACACTTAGTGAAATTTCACTAAGTCTGGAATCTGTAATATCCTGTTGCTATGTTTGCTTGTTGTCCTAGGCAAATCCATGTTAGTTTTGGGGTGGCCATTGATCATTCTTTGTTGTATATGTTGTTGTCTATCCATCCATGCCCTCACATGCTCATTTGGGTTGCTGTAGCATATTTAATTCTTGCTCCCAAGTTGATATAAAGTATTACTGTCAAGTTTTTAGTGTCATGATCAAAATGTTGTAGCTTGTTGCTATTGATCCATGCCTCCTATGGAGATGCTCCAATGGAGTTGTTTGCTGTAGGATATGTCTACTTCATGTCCATGCTTCTTGTCACCATGGTTGAGTGCTGTAGAGTATATATTTCTTGCTCCAAAGTAGCTATGTGGCTGTTAATTTCAGCTTTGCTTTGTTTCTTGTTTCGGGTGTATCTTATAGCCCGTTGCTCCGTTTTGAGCGTGCCCTACATGAAACTTGTGTGATTTTGCATGTAGATTCATAATATCATCTTGTTAACATGTTTGGAGTATGTTTGCTTGATGTTTGGGTGCATCTTGCACCGTTGCCATGCTTATCTTGTTTTGATCATATCTTCTAGACCGTAGCTCCGTTTTAAACAAACTTTATATGAAAATTGACTAGAATTTCGTGTAGATTGTCATGGTGCATGTTGAATTGATGTTTAACAACTTTAACTTAAGGTTTGTTCAGATCTGGACTAATTTCAAACTATGCATATGAGGACTTACCGGATTTGTCTTAAGTAGTTTCGGGCCTCATTTAAACTTGTTGTTTCTTGTGTTGTTTCTCTGTGCTTCCTACCTTGCCATGTTTTGCATCCTATATAGATTTGTCTTGCATCCTACTTGCTTGAGTATATTGTCTTGTTCTTGTGCTGTTTCTCTGTGCTTCCTATGTTGTCATGTTGTGCATCCTAAGTGCATCTGCGATGCTTCCTTTGTGCATCATACATGCATCCTGTAGTTTGCGCATTGCACCTTGTTTGATTTCGTGCCTCGTGTGTTCTTCTGTTGAGTAGAGCCAGGAGCCGAGACCGAGTACGAGAACAAGGTTACTACCGAGGTTGAGAACGAGGAGCCGTCTTACGATCCCATCGACGACTCGACAGGCAAGATGACCTGACCCAGATATCATTACTATCTTTGCCTATTGCTAGAAGTCTCGATCTTTAGCTTATTGCCTCGATGCCCATGTTTGTTTGTCAGCCTCCTATTGTAACCATGAATCTGTCTAACCACCGAACCTATGCAAACCTTTGATTGGCTACGTAGGCTTCGCTCAACACCTCTTATAGCATTGCTAGTTGCAGGAGAAGTTTTGAAGATTCTTGCTTCATGTTGAAGCTTGTTGGGATATCACACTATATAAACTCTTTAATGAAATCATCTATATATTGGTAATGGGTGGAAGGCTAAGCCTCTTGCTTGGTGATTTGTTCCACTCATGCCGCCCTAGGAACCGTATAAACCGGTGTTATGTTCCTTGATTTTGCGTTCCTCACACGGTTGGGTTTATGGGACCCCCTCGATAAACCGCTTAGCGTTAAGTCTTTTCCAGCGAGGCCCAACATTAGTACTCCATTCGCTTAACAACTAAAAACCTGCCGAGGGAGTAATTAACCCGAGGATTAATTAATCAACCCCCCTGGGCCAGCGCTCGATTTGAGTGTTGGTCCAAACTAGAGTCGTGTGCGGCACCCCCCTTGGCAACTTGGGTTTTGGTCACTGTACGCTGTGCTCATCCGGTCGTGGCCTAAGACTAGATACGCGCGGCTACTGTCAGGGTGTCGGCACGCCGGGAGGTCTTGCTGGATTAGTCTTACCTTAGTCGGAGTATCTTGAGAACGGGATTCCGAGAATACTCGGGCCTTCCCACCTTGGAGTTGCGACTCCGCGGATCGTGGGCTTGTAATGGGCCAAGTTGGAACAACCCTGCAGGGTTTTGAACTTTCGAAAGCCGTGCCCGTGGTTATGTGGCAGATCGGAATTTGTTAATATCCGGTTGTAGAAAACTTGACACCATGTTCAGAACACACTACCAGCGTGAGTACCGTGATGGACATTTTCCAAAAGGGGTTCGGGAAGTGAACACGGTGGGGTTGTGATTGACGTGCTTAGATAGGATCACTTCATGATCCCTTTATCGCTTGTGGCACTTCTCTTCTCGCTCTTAATATGTAAGATAGTGCTAGTGCAGCTGCAACCTTTTATCTTTCTTCAGCCTTGTTCCACACCCAAGGCTTAGATAGTTTTGCTACCCGGGAACGGGATTGCTGAGTCCTCCGTGGCTCACAGGTTCTACACCACACCAGATGCAGGTACCATGGTGAACTACTCAGGTGACGGCACAGAGCTGTACTGGGAGTACGATGAAGAACGTAGCCGTTACTACGTGCACTATCCCGATGATCAGTAGTGGTTTCTACTAGGGGCGATCCGAACCTGTGGCTTTATGTATTTTGGTATCTTTCATTTGGATCTTCACCCGTAGCCGGGTTGTGATGTCATTTGGATGATGTTTTGCTATGTAATGAATTGCGTGACGTGGTGAGTGTAAGCCAACTATCTCTTTTTCTTTTCATCCCTATTTTTACATGAGATGTGCAAAGATACTGAACTTGAGATCATTCCAGAATGGGCTTATACCTTTAAGTCGTGCCTCGACACGTAGGAGGTATAGTCCCATCCTAGGCATTACAAGTTGGTATTCAGAGCCTTCTCCAACCTAGAAGCCCCCACTGATTGATCGAATCGTTGACGGTTGAGTCTAGGCACACACTTAAAATGTTTGGAGTCCTATATATATATCAGAGCCTCTGTTGAGGACTCCTGACGATTACTTTTATCTCTTCTACTCTCAAAAATTCACCAAATTATTTTAGGAATCTCGCGAGTATTGTTTGGATTGTTCCGATGTCTTTGTGACGAGAACATTGTTCTCGATGCCTCCTGTCATTTAGGGGTTGTGGCACTGTCCCGAGGAGTTGAGCTCCGAGGTGTTGTCGTCACAAATATATCGCATCAGTTCTGGAATACTTAAGACGGCCGACATCGAAAACTCTCCTATGCGGTTTGTGGCAAGATAACCCCGACGTCACCCAGTACTGGGGAGGTAGTTCGGGAGTATTGCCATAGCTTGTATAGTAGATGCGTTTCGAAGGTCCGAGGTAGACGGTTTCCGGAAATAACTGGTTATGTGTTGAAGGATGGATACAGCTGGATGTAGGATTAGAGTTGAGTGCGCGATGCTTCCCCTGTATCCCCAACACCTGATTGCATAACTGGAAACTTTCGGAAATTAATAGGTGGGTTCATCTAGTAGTTCGTAGGCATTCTTCCAACGAATGCATGATATGGAGTTCGGGGTTCTACATTGAGTGAAGTAGTTTTATGGCCGTTGTTCCGATCGGGAGTTGCATCTTAAAGGGTCCTTGGCTATGCTGATCCGGGGATTACAAAACCCTTTTGTAACACGTTCCATAAGCTTTCAGCACGAATTTGTCGAACGAAACTTCTATCTTGTATTTGTTCTATCTGCTCCTTGTTGTTTTTATTTACCTTTTGTTCTCCCAAGTGGCTTCTCGTGAAGATTGTTGTTACTATTAAACCAAGATTTACATTCGTTCATCTTGTCGAATGTTATTGTGAAGACTTATGTTGCAATTCTAGCCATTGATTTAGCTTATATATTCTTTCGATCAATGGCTAATAGTTGTCATCTCATTCAAGATGGCTCCTAAAAAGGTTCCCAACGCTAACCCAGAGGGTGAAGAGGTTCCTGATCGTCCTCCTTCACCTCCTCCTCCGTCTGAGGCCTGGAGAGCAATTATGCAAGCGACGAACCAGAACACCCAGATGCTTTTGCAAATGATGCAGAACATTCAAGCAAATCAAGCAAATCAGGGTGCTCATGGGAACCAAGACCAAGGCAATTTGTTCAACCAACCTCACTTTGCTACGCTCAACCAGTTCTTGGCAAACCAACCAAAGGAATTCAGTTACTGTGTGGACCCTCTAGATGCTGAAGACTGGATAACAGATATCAAGAAGCATTTCGAGTGTAGTAACGTCAGGCCCGAGGACTATGTGAAGTTTGCAGCCTTCCAACTCAAGGACCAAGCAGCTGATTGGTGGCAGCAATACAAAGATTCCACAACAGGACGTGTAATCTCCTGGGATGACTTCTGCAAGGACTTTCGTTCTCACCACATTCCAACAAGTGTCATCGAGGGTATGCGTGAGCAATTCCGCAACCTGAAGCAAGGCTCTATGTCCGTCTACCAATATAATGTCAAGTTCCAGAACCTTGCCCGCTATGCCAAGAAAGATATCCCAGATGCCAAGAGCAAGATCTATCAGTTTCGCGGTGGTCTCAAGGATGAACTCCAACTAGCTCTCACCTTGTTCGAGCCTGATGAGTTTGATCAATTCTATAACATGGCACTTAAGCAAGAGGCAGCCCAGCTCAAGATGGAAGCTTCCAAAAAGAGGATCAGAGATGCTGTTCACTCCTCCTCTTCTTCTCAAGTGGTCGCAAAGCAACATAAGTTTTGGCTTCCACCTCCTCCAGTGATCCGAGCTCTCAACAACAACAACAAGAATTCTGGTGGCCGTGGTTTCTCCCACCCACCCAACCCAGGCAATCAGTCAAAGAATCATTTTCCAGCTTCCAAGTCAAGTGCTCCTCACTACCGTCCTCTCTCAGAAGTGGTTTGCAACAAGTGCTCTTAGAAGGGTCATTGTGCTAACAAGTGCCCCAACCCAAGGTGCCTTCCGCCTCCTCCACCTGTCTGCACCGCTATTGTCAAGCACAACCCCAAGTCAGCAAGAGTGAATCTGATGAATGCAGCTCAAGCAGTGAATTCTTCAAATGTGATACTTGGTAATCTTCCAGTTAACTCTATTCCTGCAAAAGTCTTGTTTGATTCAGGTGCATCACATTCTTTCATGTAAAGACCTTTTGCATTGTCACATGATATGCCATTGCAAGCTTTGCCTAGTCCGATGTCTGTGCTTTCTCCGGGTTTGCTTATGAACTCCAACAACTTTGCTCCGGATGTATCTATTTATATGGGTGATTACCGTTTTCTTGTCTCTCCGGTTCGGCAATTCCGACATTGATCTTATTCTTGGGATGGATTGGCTTTCTCAGCATGATGCTCACATTGATTGTGCAAATAAGGAAGTCAAGATTACTCATCCTA
This sequence comes from Secale cereale, assembly GCA_902687465.1. Classification (NCBI taxonomy): domain Eukaryota; kingdom Viridiplantae; phylum Streptophyta; class Magnoliopsida; order Poales; family Poaceae; genus Secale; species Secale cereale. Next base: position 325,492,002 of record LR738709.1, read on the forward strand.
ACGAAGACGTGATTATCTTCACCTCTCGAGATAACACAATCAGGCTATTCTCTCTCAATGACAAGGGCGAGATTAATGCCATCTCTCAAATTCCGGTGGTCAATGAATACGAGGATGTTTTCCCTGAAGAGCTTCCAGGAATGCCTCCGCATCGTCAAGTTGAATTCGTCATTGAACTCGAGCCTGGTACTGAGCCAGCATGCCGGCGTCCGTACAAGCTTTCCCCTAAAGAGTTGAAGGAGTTGAAGAAACAACTCGATGAACAAGAGCGTATGGGTCTGATCAGGCCTAGCACTTCTCCTTGGGGCTGTGGTTTCTTATTTGTCAAGAAGAAGGATGGCACGGAGCGCCTTTGAGTTGATTACTGGCCATTGAACAAGAAGACAATAAAGAACAAGTATCCGCTCCCCAACACCAATGAATTGTTCGAGCAGCTCAAAGGAGCAAAAGTGTTCTCAAAGCTCGATCTCCGGATGGGCTATCACCAGATCCGCATCCGCGAAGAAGATATCCACAAGACTGCATTCAGAACAAGCTACGGCTCCTATGAATATACAATCATGTCTTTTGGCCTCGCTAATGCTCCACCCACCTTCTCGAGAATGATGCACTACATTTTCAACCCCTACACCAACGAATTTGTGCTTGTGTATCTGGATGACATCTTGGTATTCTCCAAGAATGAAGAGGATCACGGAAAGCACCTCCGTTTGGTTCTCGACAGACTCCGTGAACATAAGTTCTATGCCAAGTTCTCCAAGTGTGAATTCTGGCTCGGTAAGGTCTTGTATCTGGGCCATATCATCTCCGCTGACGGTATTGCAGTCAACCCCGAGAAAGTTGAAGCGATTGTCAACTGGGAACCTCCTCAGAACGTCAAGCAACTCCGCAGCTTCCTTGGTCTTGCTAGCTATTGCAGAAGGTTCGTTGAGAACTTCTCCAAGATTGCCAACCCTCTCTCCAACTTGCTGCAGAAGAATGTCAAGTACAACTGGTCTCCGGATTGTGATGTGGCATTCAAAACTCTCAAAGAAAAGCTCATCTCTGCTCTAGTTCTTACCCCTCCAGATGAGTCCAAGCCCTACGAAGTATTCTGTGATGCTTCTCTTCAAGGACTTGGTGGTGTTCTAATGCAGGACAAGAAGATTGTGGCATACACTTCTCGTCAATTGAAGCCAAGTAAGAAGAACTACCCCACACATGATCTCGAGCTAGCAGCTGTGGTACACGCCTTGATCATGTGGAGACACCTTCTGTTGGGCAGGAAAGTCGACATCTTCACCGATCACAAGAGCTTGAAGTACATCTTCACACAGCCGAACCTGAACCTTCGCCAGACTCGTTGGGCTGAGATGATCCAAGAGTATGATCCAAGCATCGAATACACACCTGGCAAGGCAAATGTCATTGCAGATGCCTTGTGCAGAAAGGCATATTGCAACAGTCTCCTTATCAAGCCGTTTCAGCCTAAGCTTTGTGAAGCATTCAGGAAGCTAAACCTCCAAGTTGTTCCGCAAGGTTTTCTTACAAATCTTCAAGTTGCTCCTACCTTGGAAGATCAGATCCGTGAGGCCCAACTCAGTGATGCTATGGTGCAGAAAGTGAAACATGGTATTGCAAAGGGTACTCCCAAATACAAGTGCTATCGCGTTGATGAGAGAGATACCTTGTTCTTTGAGGACAGACTTGTGGTTCCCAAGGGTGATCTCAGGAAGCTCATAATGAACGAAGCACATGATTCCCTCCTCTCGATTCATCCTGGAAGTTCCAAGATGTACCAAGATCTCAAGCAATCTTACTGGTGGACTCGCATGAAAAGGGAGATTGCCCAATTCGTGAACGAATGTGATGTCTGCAGAAGAGTGAAGGCAGAGCATCAACGTCCAGCCGGTCTTCTCCAACCTCTTCCTATTCCCGAGTGGTAATTCGACCACATTGAAATGGATTTCGTCACTGGGTTTCCCAAGTCCAAGAAGGGGAATGATTCTATCTTTGTGGTGATTGACAAGCTTACCAAAGTAGCTCACTTCCTTCCAGTCAAAGAATCCATCAATGCAGCTCAACTGGCAGAGTTGTACACTTCCAGAATTGTGTCCTTACATGGCATTCCTCAAGTTATCTCCTCAGACCGTGGAAGTTTGTTCACATCCAAATTCTGGGACTCCTTTCAGTCTGCCATGGGCACTAAGATCCGTTTCAGCACTGCGTTTCACCCTCAGACTAGTGGTCAAGTCGAGAGAGTGAACCAGATCCTAGAAGACATGCTCAGAGCTTGTGTCATCTCTTTTGGCATGAAATGGGAAGACTGTCTTCCGTTTGCCGAGTTCTCTTACAACAAAAGTTTCCAAGCAAGTGCCTGCAAAGCTCCGTTTGAAATCCTCTATGGCAGAATGTGTTGTACTCCTCTCAACTGGTCCGAGATTGGTGAACGTCAACTTCTTGGCAATGACTTGATCTCAGAAGCCGAAGAAATGTGCAAAGTCATACGTGAGAATCTCAAGGCCGCTCAGTCGCGTCAGAAGAGCTAATATGACGACAAGCATCACGATTTGGCCTTCAACATTGGTGATCATGTCTATCTCCGTGTTTCTCCTCTGAAACGCACCCAAAGATTCGGTATCAAAGGCAAGCTTGCTCCTAGATATGTGGGCCCTTTCAAGATCCTTGGCAAAAGAGGCGATCTAGCCTATCAACTTGAGCTCCCTTCCAACTTCGCTAATGTTCATGATGGGTTTCACGTGTCTCAGCTCCGCAAGTGCTTCAAGGCCCCTGAATGCACTATTCCGTTTGAGGAGATTGATCTTCAACAAGACTTGTCTTATCGAGAGCACCCCGTTGCTATTCTTGAGGAAACCGAGCGCAAGACCCGCAACAAGTCAATCAAGTTCTTGAAAGTTAAGTGGTCACACCATACCGACCGAGAAGCTACGTGGGAACGAGAAGATCACCTTCGTTCCGAGTACCCTTCCTTCTTCCAGTCCTAGATCTCGGGACGAGATCTTTTCGTAGTAGAGGAGAGTTTGTAATGCCCCAGATGTAACACTTTCCCAGATGGCAATATATAAACTTTGGCCTCATCATTTCCGTTCTGGGTTCTTCTTTCTTTTCGGTTTCTTCGTTTTGTCGTGTGCGTGTGTGCATTTCATCCATGTCATGTTGTCATGTGCATTGCATTGCATTTGTGTTGTCACTTGCATCTGGTCCCACTCGTCTCTTCCTGTTGTCCGTTTCGAGTTTCGACGCTCTCACACGTGCCCGTGGCATCCCCGAGTCCTTCTTTCGTGTGTGGCCGTGTAACTTTTCCGGAATGACGCGATACTTGTCGTGCGATGTTGTTTTGGTACGTGTAGGCCGCCTGTCAACTTTCGTCGCGTTTGGAGTTCGTTTGGTACTCCAACGGTTAACCTAATGGGCTAAAAGAACCTCTTCTTTGAGGCCCAAGACCCCCTCCACAACAGCCCACCAACCCAGCACAACCCTTCCCATCATCTCGGTCGTCGAAATTTGATCGCGTGGCCGAAAACCGCTCCCCATTTGGAGTCTCCTAGCTCCTTGTGCCTGTAAAAACGCCCCCCCTTGCCATTTTCGTCCAAAAACCCTAGATCCAAACCTCCACCCCCGAGACGGACACGTCCGACCGCCGGTAGACACGTCCAGCCGACGGCCAGACCAATCCGCGCGTGACACATCACCCCCGAGCCCCACTTCGCCGTCGGGCCCCGTGAAGCCCGCCTGCGGCCCGCTCCGGGCCGCATCGGGCCAGATCCCGCGCCGCCACCTCTGCCCATCGGCCTCCGCCGCACCATCGCCGGCGGCGGCCATGCCGCCGCCCGACGCCGGCCGCGTCCCCGCCGCCGACCGCCGACCTCGTCGCCCCGCCGCCCAACCGCCGCGTCGCCGCCGCCGGCCTCGCCCAAGCCGCCGCCTCGCCTCCTCCGGCCGGTCGCCGCTCCGTCTAGCCCCAGCTCCCGCCAGCCGCGGAGCCCCGCCGCCCTGGTCGCCCCCCTCGCCGCCGGCCGCTTCGGGCGCTAGAGGCCCGAGCTCCGCTCGCTGCGTCGCCGGGATCGAGCCCGAAGCCGATCCAGATCGGCGATCTGCTCCGAAACCCTAACGGGCCGCAACTGTACAACCCGCGGACCCGCTTCGCCCTCTTCGCTCGTTGACCCGGCCCGCAACCCGCGTTGACCTCTGAGGTTGATCTTTTCCCTAAGTCTTTTTGCTATTTTGTTGTCTGATGCATTCTAGTGATGGCAATAACTTTTACTGTGCTTGTCCGTTTTGTGCATATGATATGTCAAAATGATCGTGGTGATGTGTACTATGTTTTGTTCCATTGTGTCATGCTTGTTTGAGTCCATCTAGATGTCTTAATCTTCATGACAAGAGTGCTACATGATATAAACTGCTGCTACTAGTTATTTTCATGCCATGTTTGAGATGTGATAACTTGGTGCATGTTTATCCAAATGAAGCAAATGAGATGTCAAAATGTTCATCATGAGATGCTCTACATGTTGGTTGCTATAGGATGCATGTTAGAGTTCATATTGACATGTTTATCACTGTTGCAAAAGTGCAAGTGGCTGTTAGGTTTTGTAACTTGTTACGAGATGCCTAGTTGAGGAGCTCGTTGCTATTGTTGTGTTTGTCCCCATGTCACATGCTCATATGTTTTGGATTCTCCATCATGTGTTCTTTGCTGTGGTGCAAACCATTTGCCATGTTGTGCTTTAAGATGACTTAAACATGCTTGCAAACATGCCATGATAATGTTACTGTTTTAACACTTAGTGAAATTTCACTAAGTCTGGAATCTGTAATATCCTGTTGCTATGTTTGTTTGTTGTCCTAGGCAAATACATGTTAGTTTTGGGGTGGCCATTGATCATTATTTGTTGTATATGTTGTTGTCTATCCATCCATGCCCTCACATGCTCATTTGGGTTGCTGTAGCATATTTAATTCTTGCTCCCCAAGTTGCTATAAAATATTACTGTCAGGTTTTTAGTGTCATGATCAAAATGTTGTAGCTTGTTGCTATTAATCCATGCCTCCTATGGAGATGCTCCAATGGAGTTGTTTGCTGTAGGATATGTCTACTTCATGTCCATGCTTCTTGTCACCATGTTTGAGTGCTGTAGAGTATATATTTTTTGCTCCAAAGTAGCTATGTAGCTGTTAATTTCAGCTTTGCTTTGTTTCTTGTTTCGGGTGTATCTTTTAGCCCGTTGCTCCGTTTTGAGCGTGCCCTACATGAAACTTGTGTGATTTTGCATGTAGATTCATAATATAATCTTGTTAACATGTTTGGAGTATGTTTGCTTGATGTTTGGGTGCATCTTGCACCGTTGCCATGCTTATCTTGTTTTGATCATATCTTCTAGACCGTAGCTCCGTTTTAAACAAACTTTATATGAAACTTGACAAAGAATTTCGTGTAGATTGTCATGGTGCATGTTAACTTGCTGTTTAACAACTTTAACTTAAGGTTTGTTCAGATCTGGACTAATTTCAAACTATGCATATGAGGACTTACCGGATTTGTCTTAAGTAGTTTCGGGCCTCATTTAAACTTGTTGTTTCTTGTGTTGTTTCTCTGTGCTTCCTACCTTGCCATGTTTTGCATCCTATATAGATCTGTCTTGCATCCTACTTGCCTGGGTATATTGTCTTGTTCTTGTGTTGTTTCTCTGTGCTTCCTATGTTGTCATGTTGTGCATCCTAAGTGCACCTGCAGTGCTTCCTTTGTGCATCATACATGCATCCTGTAGTTTGCGCATTGCACCTTGTTTGATTTCGTGCCTCGTGTGTTCTTGTGTTGAGTAGAGCCGGGAGCCGAGACCGAGTACGAGAACGAGGTTACTACCGAGGTTGAGAATGAGGAGCGGTCTTACGATCCCATCGACGACTCGATATGCAAGATGACCTGGCCCAGTTATCATTACTATCTTTGCCTATTGCTAGAAGTCTCGCTCTTTAGCTTATTGCCTCGATGCCCATGTTTGTTTGTCAGCCTCCTATTGTAACCATGAATCTGTCTAACCACCCAACCTATGCAAACCTTTGATTGGCTACGTAGGCTTTGCTCAGCCCCTCTTATAGCATTGCTAGTTGCAGGAGAAGATTTGAAGATTCTTGCTTCATGTTGAAGCTTGTTGGGATATCACACTATATAAACTCTTTAATGAAATCATCTATATATTGGTAATGGGTGGAAGGCTAAGCCTCTTGCTTGGTGATTTGTTCCACTCATGCCGCCCTAGGAACCGTATAAACCGGTGTTATGTTCCTTGATTTTGCGTTCCTCACATGGTTGGGGTTATGGGACCCCCTCGATAAACCGCTTAGCGTTATGTCTTTTCCAGCGAGGCCCAACATTGGTACTCCATTCGCCTAACAACTAAAAACTTGCCGAGGGTGTAATTAACCCGATGATTAATTAATCAACCCCCCTGGGCCAGTGCTCGATTTGAGTGTTGGTCCAAACTAGAGTCGTGTGCGGTACCCCCCTTGGCAACTTGGGTTTTGGTCACTGTACGCTGTGCTCATCCGGTCGTGGCCTAATACTAGATACACGCGGCTACTGTCAGGGTGTCGGCACGCCGGGAGGTCTTGCTGGATTAGTCTTACCTTAGTCGGAGTATCTTGAGCACGGGATTCTGAGAATACTCGGGCCTTCCCACCTTGGAGTTGCGACTCCGCGGATTGTGGGCTTGTAATGGGCCAAGTTGGAACACCCCTGCAGGGTTTTGAACTTTCGAAAGTCGTGCCCGCGGTTATGTGGCAGATGGGAATTTGTTCATATCCGGTTGTAGAAAACTTAACACCATGTTCAGAACACACTACCAGCGTGAGTACCGTGACGGACATTTTCCGAAAGGGGTTCGGGAAGTGAACACGGTGGGGTTATGATTGACGTGCTTAGATAGGATCACTTTGTGATCACTTTATCGCTCGTGGCACTTCTCTTCTCGCTCTTAATACGTAAACTAGTGCTAGTGCAGCTGCAACCTTTTATCTTTCTTCAGCCTTGTTCCAAACCCAAGGCTTAGATAGTTTTGCTACCCGGGAATGGGATTGCTGAGTCCTCCGTGGCTCACAGGTTCTACGCCACACCAGATGCAGGTACCATGGTGAACTACTCAGGTGACGGCACAGAGCTGTACTGGGAGTACGATGAAGAACGTAGCCGTTACTACGTGCACTATCCCGATGATCAGTAGTGGTTTCTTCTAGGGGCGATCCGAACCTGTGGCTTTATGTATTTTGGTATCTTTCATTTGGATCTTTACCCATAGCCGGGTTGTGATGTTATTTGGATGTTGTTTTGTTATGTAATGAATTGTGTGACGTGGCGAGTGTAAGCCAACTATCTCTTTTGCTTTTCATCCCTATTTTTACATGAGATGTGCAAAGATACCGAACTTGAGATCATTCCAGAATGGGCTTATACCTTTAAGTCATGCCTCGACACGTAGGAGGTATAGTCCCATCCTGGGATTACAGACCATGAATTGTGCTATTAATGTGTTTCTTTTCTCTTCCGATCCTTTTGTTGCATACTTATATATTGCTTATATATTATCTGTGAATTGTTGCTAACGTTTTGTTTGTCTAATACATAGAGATGCCGTCGTATGTCGTGCACGAGGGTGAGGTTTCCGGAGTCTACAACGACTAGGAGGTGTGTCAGAGACAGGTTCACCGTTTCAGCGATAATAGTTACAAAGGGTACACCACTAGGGTGGAGGCGGAAGCTAGATACGCACGCTATCTAGCGGGAGAGAGGAGGGAGTGGAGGAGCCGGATGAAGATCAGTTTAATCGCGATAATGCTCATCATGACCGCAACACTCTTCTATGTGATGGTAGTTTAGATATCGACTTGTAATGTGAAGACAAACTCGCTACTCGCGGTCTCGAGACTTGTAATGTTCTAACTTTGTTCGCTATTTTGAATTCACAGACTAATATGATGAATTGTATTCGGAGACTAATCTTCTATTGTATTCAATAAATCTGCTGTTTATATCTTGTGCTGTTTATATTCTATGCTGTGATGTATTTTGTAACCTGTGCAAATATCAGAAAAGCAAAAAAATTCCTAATATTCATAGTAGTGGCGCACCATATTGCACTTTAGTGGCGCATTATCAGTTAGTGCGCCATTAGTAACCCAAAGCACAAGGTACACATGGTTCCTCTAATGGCGCACTTCGATGCCTAGTAATGGCGCACTGCAGGTGAGCCATTAGTGTCTTGGATAGTAATGGCGCACCAGGTGGTGCACCATTAGTGTTTGGAATACTAATGGCGCACCAGAGGTGCACCATTAGTATTAATTACTAGTGGCGTGGTAATAGTGGTGCACCTATAGTGCGCCATTAATGGCCAAAATAGGTGCGTCACTAACAGCCGTTTTCCTAGTAGTGTGATGACGAGGGAGTAGTCCACCCCCGGGGCTGAGGGTTTGTACCAGTAGCTATGTGTTTAATCTCTTTCTCTGTCTCGTGTCCTTTGGCAGGATCTTGATGTATCGCGGGCTTTGTTAATATAGTTGGATCATATGGTGTTTCTCCCTCTCTATCTTTTTGTGATGAATTGAGTTTTCCCTTTGAGATTTCGTTCTTATCGGATTGAATACTTTTATGGATTTGAGAACACTTGATGTATGTCTTGCTATGAATACCCCTGGTAATAATAGGGTATCGTATTGATTCACTTGCTATGTGTTTTGACACTCAACTCGTGGATTCCCGAGGTGACATTGGGGTAATCTATGCATAGTGGTTGATGCATGTTCCCGTCTTTGTTTCTCCGGTGAAATCTTGGTGCACTCTTTGAGATTCTTTGCGCTGGATTGAGTATTATGAATCAGAATTTGTTTTCGTGTTGTTTTAGTATGAACTCTTGATAGATCGATCGGAAAGAATAACTTGGTGTTATTTTTAGTATGAACTCTAGATAGATCGACCGGAAAGAATTACTCGGTGTTATTTTAGTAAGAACTCTTGGGTAGATCGATCAGAAATAATAGCTACAAACAATTTCTTCTTATGTTCTCCGCTAGATAGGAACTTTGCAGCTCTAATGTTGAGGGATGGTTATGTGATCCAATTATATTAGCATTGTTGAGAGATTACACTAATGAAAGTACGTACCTAGGCCTCATTTTCTAGGATTGAAATATTGTTTTTGCTCTGTTGTACCAATTGCTACCTTGCTGTTTTTTATTGTTACTATTACAAAAATCAATATCTATTATCATTACTACACTTGTGCGGCTATACAATTTACCATTATATTTGGTGTGTTGGGGACACACGGGACTTTTTATTATTTGGTTGCAGGGTTGTTTGAGAGAGACCATCTTCATCCTACGCCTCCCACGGATTGATAAATCTTAGGTCATCCACTTGAGGGAAATTTTATATTTTTCTACAAAACTCTATGCTTGGAGGCCCAACACGAGTCTACAAGAACAAGTTGTGTAGTAGACATCAAGCTCTTTTCTGGTACCTTTGCCGAGGAGGTGAGTGCTTGAAGGTATATCTTTAGATCTTGCAATCGAATATTTTAGTTTCTTGTTTTATCACTAGTTTGGTTTATAAAAAGAATGTTACAAAAAATATGTAACTGAGGTGGTCTCATGTTGTTTGTCTTTATCATGTCTTTCTTGAAATGATGGAAAGGAAAATTGAGCTCAATTGATAGAAGAAGAATTCAATAAAATGTTTGGCATAAAATCTTTGAATGATGAGCATGATTGCAATGTTGTTAGTATGAATTCTATGAATACCCATGATGCTAATGATATGTAAAGCCATAAGCTTGGGGATGCTATATTTGATGAAGATGATATTTTTAGTCCCCCAAGATTTGAGGTGCAAATTTGTTACAATGGTAGCATGCCTCCTATTTTTGATGATTATGATGATGACATGTATGCTATAGAGAATAATGATAGCCATGAAACTTGCCATCATGATTTTAATCTCAAATTGATCATGCCAATCAGGCGTCTCATGATAGTTATTTTGTTGAGTTTGCTCCCACTACTATTCATGAGAATAAATTTGCTTATGTGGAGAGTAATAAACTTTCTATGCTTGTGGATCATGAAAAGAATGCTTTATGCGATAGCTATATTGTTGAATTCATTCATGATGCTACTGAAAATTATTATGAGAGAGGAACATATGCTTGTAGGTATTGAAATAAAACCAAGTTTCCTCTCTTTATGTTGAAAGTTTTGAAGTATTGCTTGTTTTGCCTTCCTATGCTAGTTGATTCTTATTCCCATAAATTGCTCGCTCAAAAAATCCCTATGCATAGGAAGTGGGTTAGACTTAAATGTGCTAGTCGTATGCTTCATGATGCTCCCGTTATCTTCAAATTCTTATCTTTTATGTGAGCATCATTGAAATCATCATGCCTAACTAAAAAGGCATTAAAGAAAAGCACTTATTGGGAGACAACCCAACATTTATCCCTACTGCTTTTGTGTGTTCACATGCTTAAGCTACTGTAGTAATCATGTTTTATAGCTTTTATTTCAATAAAGTGCCAAGTAAAGCCTTTGGGATAGTGTGGATGATAGTTGACTTGATTCTGTGAAAAACAATAAGTTTTGCGTCCAATGCAGAAAATTTAATAAATTACTAGAACGTGTTAATTTTCTAAAATTTTTACACCTGATTGATATACAAATTGTATATGTTGTCCTCAATTTTCAGAATTTTTAGAGTTGCAAAAGTATATTCAATGTTCAGATCATTACAGATTGTTTTGTTTTTCACAGGTTCTGTTTTCAATGCATAGTTTGCTTGTTTTCTAGTTTCTATGGATTATATTGATCAATATAAATTGTAGAAATGATATGCTACAGTAGAAATTGTGTGGAAACGATTATGAATATTTTGCAAGTCTATATGTTGCTATTTGAAAACAGAAAGTTTATCGTTATTGCAAAAATTCCTCAGAAAAGTCAGAATCTGACAATATTTTGAATTCTTTTTTGCGCAGAAAGCTACGATAAATTTTCTACAATGTGGTATTGTTTTGGAATTTTTTGAGTTAGATAAGTATGAATCTTCTTGTATTCTTTATAGACTGTTCTGTTTAGACAGATTGCTGTTATGTTTGCACTGTTTGCTTGTTTAATGATTCTATTTGAGGATAGGAGTATTAAATATGCAGAGGCATTTAGTATGCAATGTTAAATAGTAATTTTAGTGATTTTATATAGTAGAGAGTGATAAGGTTTTGCATTGATTTATACTAACTTATCTCACGAGTTCTTGTTAAGTTTTGTGTGGATGAAGTTTTTAAGATTTAGGGAAACCGTGGTATAAAAGGAATTAAGGAGACACAAAAGCTCAAGATTGGGGATGCCCAAGGCACCCCAAGATAATATTTCAAGAAATCTCAAGCTTCTAAGCTTGGGGATGCCCCGGTAGGCTTCCCACCTTTCTTCATCAACAATTATCGGTTAGCCTCAGTTGATCCTAAGTTTTTGCTTCATCACATGATATGTGTTATTCTTGGAATGTTATTTTATTTTGTTTTGCTTGCTGTTTGAATAAAATACTTAGATCTGAAATATTTAATTGGGAGAGAGTCCTCACATAGGTACTTAATCACTTAACTACTCATTTGATCTTCACATATCTTTTTCGAGTAGTTTATCGAACACTCTCATGCTTCACTTATATGTTTTTGAGAGTTGATAATAGTGATAACAATTAGCACAAGCTCTGAAATTGGTCCTAATATGATGAATATCCAAGAAGGATATTATAAAAACTTTAATGTAGATCATTGGATATGATAAGTTTGATTCCTTGTAATAGTTTTGCAATCTGGAGATGATAATATGTGAGTCATGTTAGTAAGTAATTGTGGTTTAGTAAGAATGTTGGTGTTAAGTTTTGTGATTCACTATGCATGCACATTAAGTCAATAGTTATGCAATGAAGTTATATCCTACTTGTGTTGAATTATTAAGTGTTAGTTATGTTTAATGTTTGTTTATGATGGTTTTCGTTCCTCGGTTGGTCGCTTCTCAATCTATTTGCTAGCCTCCATTCGTACTAAGTGGGAATGCTACTTGTGCATCCAACTCCCTAAAACCCAAAGTAGTGCCAAATGAGTCCACCATACCTTCCTATATGCGGTATTTCTATGTCGTTCCAAGTAAATTTGTATGTGCCAACTCTAATTTTCAAAATAAACTTCTCTTTTGTATGCCCGTACCGCTCATGAAGCGGCGAGGGGTTGCTTATATTTTCCATGCTGAGTAGGTTATTCTCGAGATGAGTGTTTATTCACTTGTCATTGCACGAGAGTGTGGCGGTAATAGGGATGCCCGGTCCCGTAATGCAAAAAGATATACTACAAATAAATTCCTTGGCATGTGTTGGTGCGGAAAGCACCCTTGTATTCAACTAGCCATGGATTGTGCAAGAATGGTAGAAAGGAAATAAACTTTATTTTATGTTTGGGAACCGCCTATGATTTACTTAGCATGGAAGATATTGGGAACTCTTAGTCGTTTTCGTTAACGAGAAAAGCATGCTACCCAAAATAATTTTATCTCTCAATTTATGCTTTGAGCTCTGGCACCTCCAAAAATCCCTACTTCCCCCTGCGAAGGGCCTATGTATTTACTTATATGAAAACTTTATTTTTTGAGTCTCCATCTTCTCTTATAAAGCACCAACTACAGAACACTATTATCATACTTGAGCATTGGATGTAGCTAATATTTGAATGAGTTTCATGAATGGATCAATGATTGAGCATAGTGGGCTAGGTATAGCCTTCTTTAGCATTGATATTTTGAAAGACATGGTTGCTTGTTAGTATGCTTGAGTATTGATGTCTTCATGTCAGATTATAGACTATTGCTTTGAATCATTCAAGTCCAAATGTCCATGCTAGAAAAGAAAGAATATATGATGAATATGATAGGTATCATTACACAACAAAAATTCCGTTTTCAATTGCTACATTATCATGATGAATTTTATGAGAAAGAGTTGCTGTTATAATGCTAGGAAAAGTGATTGAAATTATCATGGATCAAACTTATGCACTTTGCTAGCATTCACACTTCATAAATTATTTATTTTATCATTCACCTACTCGAGGGCGAGTAGGAATTAAGCTTGGGGATGCAGATATGTCTTTAATGTATCTATTATTTATGAAGTATTCATGCCCTGTTTACAAGAATTTTATGTGGTTTCGGTATAATTTGCATGGAACTAACTCGGACTGACGCTGTTTTCAGCAGAACTGTTGTGGTGTTGTTTTTGTGCAGAAATGAAAGTTCTCCAAATGAGCTGAAACTCTTTAACGATTTATTTGGAACAAATGTAACGACCAAACCTCCAAGGATTTGAGTCTCTGTGCTTACCGTGCTAGTCCCTGGATCGAACTCGCTAGCACACACAGTATAGATGAATACCAGAATACAAGTGCATCATTTTTTACAACGTATGATCCAGAGTATATAAAATAAAACAATCTGCATAGCTCATGGCTAGCTATTGTTCAATCACACAGCGGAAAGTAGCAGAAAATAACGATGAGTCCCATCATAGCCCAACTGGCGATGCTGAGTGCAGACTCGCGACCCTAATGGTACCTTACTCCTCGTCTGAAAATCCTGCAACATGAGACGTTGCAGCCGTATAGGTCAATACATTGAATGTATTGGCAAGTTACACAAGAGGAGTAATAAAGCAGACCTACATGTATATGCATAGAACAACAAAGGAAGGCTTGGGGGTTTATTTTGCAGAAAGCTGATTTTGTCCTCATAACTACCTAATAGTCGATTTTTCATTTAGTTCCTTTAAATACTACAATTAAATGCACAAGGTTGAGTTGGCAAAATCAACTCCAACCTACCCAATTATTAAGTTGCCCACAAATATTATTAAGTGTCACATCTGTCAAGATCATCCAACAACTGTAATGGCATAGTCGCTCAAATTTACCCATAACCGGGAGCACGGCTAATCATGATTAGTTTTATTACTCTGCAGAGTTTTGCACACTTTACCCACTAGACTCAACCCGAAGATTGAGACGAAGCCTTTCAGAAGTAGTCACCTCCACCCCCGGCAGCCGGTACACCTATCCATATCTACATCTGCTAGCATACCTGGGCGAGGATCCCACAACCTACTCAACTAAGCCAGAGCCCATATAGCTAGTGGTCGCGCATGGAAGCTACTATTCATTAAGTCTGTCTGATCTTTTTGAGCCTGGGCGGCCGTCCACTTACATTCAGAGGGTATAAAACCATGATGTTCTTAAGACCACCCATCAATACCACTTCCGCCCAGAGGTGAGTTAAGTCCTGAATTACTACTCAGTTGTTAAATTTTAATAATCCTCACATAAGCTCAATGTATACAGGAACCAACCCCGTCTACCAGCATAGCAAAACTATACCTACCACGATTTGCAAAGGACGGGAGATAGTTCAACAATATAGCTCAAATTATAACAATCCTATAATGCATCAGTTTATAGTGTGGCATAACCTACAATGCATAGGAAAACAATAGGTAAAGGATGATCAACATGTAACTTGCCTTGGTTCTGGTTCAAAAAGTCACACTCCTGACAATAGCTCGCGTCGCACTCCGGACAATCTACACGTTTCACACAATATAACAAATCAATCACCGAAACTTCGATAAAGCCAAAAATAAAGCAAACAGCAAGAAAATCATTTTAAAATTCACAACAGCAGCAAAACAACATGTAGAGATCATCTACACACCACTACGAACACAATGCAAAAAGAATCGTTGGATTCCGATAAACGGTTTAAAAGATATGGCCTCCGGGAGGTTTAATTCAAATTCAAACGAATTCAAATTTGAACAGTGCAAACATGTGTGAACTTGGTACTGTGATGAAGAGATGATTTTTGTGAGTGCTTAGGAAAAAGAATCACCTAATTTGGATTAACAGAATAGAAGATATAGCTATTAGAACTTTTGAAGAAAAACTGAAAAAGGACAAAAGAAACAGAAAACATCTGGACACTGTGCGGAACTCCTGTGCAAGTCCTGTAGCTAACTACCACGTGGCGGTTCGTGGTTGGCCCAGCTTTTTGCTCACCAGACAACAAAATCGGCGGCAGCGGCGGTTCGGGCGTCGACGGCGGCGGCTCTCCGGTGGGTTTCCGGTGAGGTTGAAGCAACGGGCGGATGCAGAGGTGAGTGGCGGAGGCGTTGGTGGTGTCGGACGGTGGCGAGGGGGCCTGTAGCGGCGGCGGCGACGAGGTGAACTGCGGTGGTGGCGGACGTTGGTGGCGGCGACGTTCCGGTGGTCTCTTGCTCACCCAAGATTGTCAAAGCGAAGCGCAGAAGAGAGTAGCTTCGAGGAGAGGGGAGCGACGCGGCTGAGGGTGCTCTTACGGCGGCGCAACGTCCGGCGAACGGCAGCGGTCGGCGGAGCTTCGCTCGAGATGCGATCGGCTCGGGCGTCGCGTGTGGACAAGGAAAAGGAAGGGGAGGGCTGCGGTAGGTCTCCCTAGGGCTTTAGCTCGCTCCTGGCGCGTCGGGTGGGTACGAGGTGGACTCGGAGCACGAGCTCAGGTCGGGCTCGGCCTCGGCGTGCGCGCTCGGGCGCGGTGTCTCCGGCTCGGGGTGGAAGGGGAACAGGGGAGGGGGTCCACGGTCAGTGAGGGAAGCGGCGGGTCGGGTGAGACGCCGCGGGTCGGGTCGGGCGAGCGTACCGCTTCGCGTCAGGTAGCTGGGCCACGCGGTGGCTGGCTGGCTGCGGGCCGGCTGGTGCGCTGCGCTGCTGTCTATTTTTTTTTCTTTTTTTTGAACCAGCAGAATACAAAATAAAATAAAATAAAACACACCATATAAAATCTAAATAAAAATACCTAGTCACTCAGCAAAAATAGCCCTATAATTATAAACTACAGGAACACTAGTTCCAAAACTAATGCAATTTTGTAAAATGATTTTGATGCATTTGGCCACTCAAACAACATATAAAACCACAATTAAAATATTTTGAGGATTGCAAAAATTACCAGAACATATCAAATCAAGTGGAAACATTATTCTGGACATTATGAACATTTTTAAAAACAGGGGAGAAGTCATGTTATCTCCACTCCAATTAAATTGCCTTTAGTTGCATAAGGAAAAGAATATTACAGAAAGACATATAATGCAATAAAAATATGATATGCAAGTGAACGATCTATTAACATCCAAATTAGGAAAATTGGGATGTTACAAACCTACCCCCCTTAAGATGAATCTCGCCCTCGAGATTCGGGCTGGCTAGGAAATAGGTGTGGGTGCTCCTGCCTGAGATCTTCTTCTCGTTCCCAGGTAGCTTCTTCCTCAGTATGATGATCCCACTGAATCTTGCATAACTTAATTGTCTTGGTGCGAGTAACTCTCTCTGCTGTCTCCAGAATCTTAACAGGCTTCTCCTCATATGTCAAATCACTCTCCAACTGAATTGCATCAAGTGGCACCGTGTCCCTCAATGGAACATCCATCATCTCTGCGTGGCACTTCTTCAACTGAGATACATGAAACACATTATGAACTCCAGACAAAGATTCTGGCAACTCCAGCTGATAAGCTACCTCTCCTCTACGCTCCAAGATCCTGTAGGGCCCCACGAAACGTGGTGCTAACTTACCCTTAATACCAAACCTCTTAATTCCATGAAGTGGTGAAACTCGAAGATATGCACGGTCTCCTACCTCATATGTCACCTCTTTGCGCTTTGCATCTGCATAACTCTTCTGTCTGGACTGAGCTATCTTTAGCCTGTCACGAATCAGCTTGACCTTCTCCTCAGCATCTCTAATCAAGTCTGGTCCAAAGAACTGTCGCTCTCCAACCTCATCCCACATCAACGGTGTCCTGCACTTCCTGCCATACAATACCTCAAACGGTGCCATCTTTAGACTAGCCTGATAACTGTTATTATATGAGAACTCTGCATAAGGTGAATTATCATCCCAACTGGACCCACAGTCCAAAACACAAGCTCTCAACATATCCTCCAAAATCTGATTTACCCTCTCTGTCTGCCCGTCAGTCTGTGGATGGAAAGTTGTACTGAACTCCAGCCTGGTGCCCAAGGATTCATGCAACTGACGCCAAAATTTAGATGTGAACTGAGTACCTCTACCAGACACTACCTTCCTTGGAACTCCATGCAGACAAACAATTTTAGACATATAAACTTTAGCTAGCTGAGCACTGGTATAAGTAGTCTTTACCGGAATGAAGTGAGCAACTTTAGTCAAGCGATCAACAATTACCCAAATAGAATCATAACCTGACCGAGTCCTGGGTAAACCTGTAATGAAGTCCATACCAATCTGATCCCATTTCCACTCAGGTATAGGCAATGGTTGTAACAAACCTGCTGACCTCTGATGTTCTGCTTTAACTCTCTGGCACACATCACATGTAGCAATATATCCAGCAATTTCCCTCTTCAGGCTAGGCCACCAAAATCTTTCCCTCAAGTCCAAATACATCTTAGTATTACCTGGGTGAATAGAATAAGGTGAATCATGTGCCTCCTGAAGAATTAATTTCCTGATGTCTGCATCTTGCGGTACACAAACACGCTTCTCAAACCATATCATCCCATGTTCATCCTCATGGAAACCTTCTGCCTTACCTTTAGTCATATTCTCCTTTATTGCAGCAATCTCTTTATCACCCTTTTGAGCTTCCCTGATCCTGTCAAGCAAAGTAGGCTTTACCTCTAGTGTTGCCAAATATCTCTTAGGAACCATCTCCAACCTGAGATCCTTGAACTGATCACACAACTCTTGTGGCATATCATTAATATCAAATGCATTAACATGGCTCCTACGACTCAATGCATCAGCAACAACATTAGCCTTACCAGGATGATACTGCACATTTAAATCATAATCCTTAATAAGCTCCAACCATCTCCTCTGCCTGAGGTTCAAATCCTTCTGAGTAAAAATATATTTCAAGCTCTTATGATCAGTAAATATATCACAATGATTACCAATAAGATACTGCCTCCAAGTTTTCAATGCATGCACAACTGAGGCTAACTCCAAATCATGTGTAGGGTAATTATGCTCATGATTCTTAAGCTGACGTGAAGCATATGAAACAAATTTACCTTCCTGCATCAAAACACTCCCAAGTCCCTGACGAGAAGCATCACAATATACCTGGAAGTCCTTATGTATATCAGGCAGAATCAAGACTGGTGCTGTAACCAAACGCTGCTTCAATTCCTGAAAGCTGGCTTCACATTCATCAGTCCAAGCAAACTTCTTCTCCTTCTTCAACAATTCAGTCATAGGCTTTGCAATTTTAGAAAAGTTCTCAATAAACCTCCTGTAATAACCTGCAAGGCCCAAAAAGCTGCGAATCTCCCCAACTGTTGTGGGTGCCTCCCACTCAGTAACTGCAGCAACCTTAGATGGATCAACTGCAACTCCATTACCTGACACAACATGTCCAAGGAATGCTACCTCATCCAGCCAAAATTCACATTTGCTGAACTTGGCATACAACTGATGTTCCCTTAGCTTCTCCATCACCAAACGCAGATGCACCTCATGCTCTTGCTTATTCTTGGAGAACACCAATATATCATTAATGAAAACAACCACAAATTTATCCAAGTACTCCATAAACACCTTGTTCATCATATTCATGAAGTATGCAGGAGCGTTAGTCAATCCAAATGACATAACAGTATATTCATACAACCCATACCTCGTAGTAAAAGCAGTCTTTGGAATATCTTGCTCATGAATCTTTAATTGATGATAACCAGAACGAAGATCAATCTTAGAAAACACACTAGCTCCCTCCAACTGGTCAAACAAATCATTTATCATAGGCAAGGGATACTTATTCTTAATGGTTACCTCATTCAGAGAACGATAATCAACACACATCCTCAAGGTACCATCTTTCTTCTCCACAAACAAAACTGGAGCTCCCCAAGGTGATGAACTTGGGTGAATAAATCTTTGTTCCTGCAATTCCCTTATCTGCTTCTTCAATTCCTCCAACTCCTGAGGAGGCATTCTATACGGTCTCTTTGCAATAGGTCCGGTGCCTGGTATTAAATCAATAAGAAACTCAATATCTCTGTCTGGTGGCATACCTGGCAATTCCTCTGGAAACACATCTGGGTAGTCCCTCAAAACTGGCACATCTTCCAGACTACCCCCCTTAAGAGAGTTCACTTGCACCTGATTATGCTTATACTTACATACATATCTGATCCTCTTACCTCCTGGTGCACTGAGAGTAATAGATCGACTGGCACAATCAATGAGACCTTTATATTTAGTCAACCAGTCCATACCCAAAATAACATCAATACCCTGTGACTTCAATATAACCAAATCTGTGGGAAAAACATGCTTCCCAATGAACAAAGGCATTTGAAAGCATCCCAAACTTGATGCCATCTCAGCCCCCGGAGAACTTACTAGAATAGGTGACTTAAGCGCTACGGTAGGCAACTTATGTTTATCCACAAATACCCGTGATGAATGAATGCGATGCACCAGAATCAAAAAGAACAAGTGCATGTACCGAATTAATCAAGAACTTACCAATCACGGCATCAGGTTCATCATAAACCTCCTCCACATTAACATGGTTAACATGACCCTTTTGGAAGGGGTTTGGCTTGCTGACACCAGAATTTCCATTACCGTTCTTGCTCTCTGGGCAAGCGTTGTAGTAGTGGCCCATCTGTCTACACTTATAGCACTGAACCTGGCTAATGTCCCTCTGCACAGGCACACTCTGGTGGCTCTGGTTATTACTCCCTCCATTACCATTACCATTACCATTACCTTTGACATTGCCATTGTTACTCTTGTGCCCATTGTGATTATGATGGCCATTATGGTTGTGGCCATTCCCTCCATGATGATTATGTCCATTACCTCCATGATGATGATGATGCCCATTACCTCCATTACCCTGATATGAAGTGTGTGGCTTCTGTTGTGGTCCTAAATTATACCTGTTATTGTTGTTGTACTTCCTCTTGCGATTCTCTATGGCCTGATGCTTCCCCTCTAGCATAATAGCCTTATCAATCAGCTGCTGTCTGCTGACAGTTATCAAAAGTGGCCACTGTCAACTGAAGGCTCAACTCATCATTTAGGCCCTCCAAGAATTTCTCCTGCCTAGCTGCATCAGTGTTAACATCATTAGGAGCATAGCGTGCAAGATTATTAAATTCATCCACATACGCATTAACTGTGCGTCCTCCCTGACGCAAACTACGAAACTCCTTCTTTTTCAGACTCATAGCACCAGCAGACACATGTGCAGCACGAAAAGCAGTCTGAAACTGAGTCCAAGTGATACCAGCAATGGGATAAGAGACCAAGTAGTTGTCCCACCAAGCTGCGGCAGGACCCTCCAACAAATGTGTGGCAAACCTCACCCTCTCTGCATCTGTGCATCCAACTGTCTCCAGGTTCTTATTGACTCCACGGAGCCAATCATCAGCCACAATAGGTTCAGGGGAACTGGAGAACCTCTGAGGATTCAACCTCAGGAACCAGGTGAGCATATCCACGGGTGGCGGGTTGTTGTTGTTGTTGTTCTGGTTGTTCTGGTTCTGCACAAACAACTAGATCAACTGCGTCTGCCCCTGAAGCAACTGCTGCATGTATGGCGGTATGTCATTGCCATTGTTCTCTCCTCCTGCAGCATTGCGCCTATTCTCACGCCTCGGCGGCATCTGGTGGGCAAGCATAGAAGAGTTATAGATATAATAGGGCCAAAGCTATAGATATAAATATATTCTACCCATATGCATATATGATCAAGGCAATAAAACACAACAACGAATAACACAAACAAACAAACAGACAAACAATCACAATAATATAGTAGTATATATATATATATATGCATATGTAGTCAAATAATTTTGACGAGATAAAATTTAACAAGCAAGCTAACAATCAAGCAAACAATCTAGTATCTTCATACCACGAAAGTGGACATAATCAGATACGCTAACACGATAACGTTGCAAAATAAAACAAGCATATATGGTGGTCTCTGCACTAGTTCCTACTTAACTGCTCAAGATACTTGAGGGGATGAACTAATAAACAGTAAGAAGTATAACTAGTTTATAAAATAATTTTCACTCCTATGGCTTTTCTAATCCATTTTCTAGGGTCACGTCCTACAGTCAACACACTGCTCTGATACCATCTGTAACGACCAAACCTCGAAGGATTTGAGTCTCTGTGCTTACCGTGCTAGTCCCTGGATCGAACTCGCTAGCACACACAGTATAGATGAATACCAGAATACAAGTGCATCATTTATTACAACGTATGATCCAGAGTATATAAAATAAAACAATCTGCATAGCTCATGGCTAGCTATTGTTCAATCACACAGCGGAAAGTAGCAGAAAATAACGATGAGTCCCATCATAGCCCAACTGGCGATGCTGAGTGCAGACTCGCGACCCTAACGGTACCTTACTCCTCGTCTGAAAATCCTGCAACATGAGACATTGCAGCCATATAGGTCAATACATTGAATGTATTGGCAAGTTACACAGGAGGAGTAATAAAGCAGACCTACATGTATATGCATAGAACAACAAAGGAAGGCTTGGGGGTTTATTTTGCAGAAAGCTGATTTTGTCCTCATAACTACCTAATAGTCGATTTTTCATTTAGTTCCTTTAAATACTACAATTAAATGCACAAGGTTGAGTTGGCAAAATCAACTCCAACCTACCCAATTATTAAGTTGCCCACAAATATTATTAAGTGTCACATCTGTCAAGATCATCCAACAACTGTAATGGCATAGTCGCTCAAATTTACCCATAACCGGGAGCACGGCTAATCATGATTAGTTTTATTACTCTGCAGAGTTTTGCACACTTTACCCACTAGACTCAACTCGAAGATTGAGACGAAGCCTTTCAGAAGTAGTCACCTCCACCCCCGGCAGCCGATACACCTATCCATATCTACATCTGCTAGCATACCTGGGCGAGGATCCCACAACCTACTCAACTAAGCCAGAGCCCATATAGCTAGTGGTCGCGCATGGAAGCTACTAGTCATTAAGTCTGTCTGATCTTTTTGAGCCTGGGCGGCCGTCCACTTACATTCAGAGGGTATAAAACCATGATGTTCTTAAGACCACCCATCAATACCACTTCCGCCCAGAGGTGAGTTAAGTCCTGAATTACTACTCAGTTGTTAAATTTTAATAATCCTCACATAAGCTCAATGTATACAGGAACCAACCCCGTCTACCAGCATAGCAAATCTATACCTACCACGATTTGCAAAGGACGGGAGATAGTTCAACAATATAGCTCAAATTATAACAATCCTATAATGCATCAGTTTATAGTGTGGCATAACCTACAATGCATAGGAAAACAATAGGTAAAGGATGATCAACATGTAACTTGCCTTGGTTCTGGTTCAAAAAGTCACACTCCTGACAATAGCTCGCGTCGCACTCCGGACAATCTACACGTTTCACACAATATAACAAATCAATCACCGAAACTTCGATAAAGCCAAAAATAAAGCAAACAGCAAGAAAATTATTTTAAAATTCACAACAGCAGCAAAACAACATGTACAGATCATCTACACACCACTACGAACACAATGCAAAAAGAATCGTTGGATTCCGATAAACGGTTTAAAAGATATGGCCTCCGGGAGGTTTAATTCAAATTCAAACGAATTCAAATTTGAACAGTGCAAACATGTGTGAACTTGGTACTGTGATGAAGAGATGATTTTTGTGAGTGCTTAGGAAAAAGAATCACCTAATTTGGATTAACAGAATAGAAGATATAGCTATTAGAACTTTTGAAGAAAAACTGAAAAAGGACAAAAGAAACATAAAACATCTGGACACTGTGCGGAACTCCTGTGCAAGTCCTGTAGCTAACTGCCACGTGGCAGTTCGTGGTTGGCCCAGCTTTTTGCTCACCAGACGACAAAAACGGCGGCGGCGGCGGCTCGGGCGTCGACGGCGGCGGCTCTCCGGTGGGTTTCCGGTGAGGTTGAAGCAACCGGCGGATGCGGAGGTGAGTGGCGGAGGCGTTGGTGGTGTCGGACGGCGGCGAGGGGGCCTGTAGCGGCGGCGGCGACGAGGTGAACTGCGGCGGCGGCGGACGTTGGTGGCGGCGACGTTTCGGTGGTCTCCTGCTCACCTAAGATTGTCAAAACGAAGCGCATAAGAGAGTAGCTTCGAGGAGAGGGGAGCGGCGCGGCTGAGGGTGCTCTTACGGCGGCGCAACGTCCGGCGAACGGCGGCGGTCTGCGGAGCTTCGCTCGAGATGCGATCGGCTCGGGCATCGCGTGTGGACAAGGAAAAGGAAGGGGAGGGCTGCGGTAGGTCTCCCTAGGGCTTTAGCTCGCTCCTGGCGCGTCGGGTGGGTGCGAGGTGGACCCGGAGCACGAGCTCAGGTCGGGCTCGGCCTCGGCGTGCGCGCTCGGGCGCGGTGTCTCCTGCTCGGGGTGGAAGGGGAACAGGGGAGGGGGTCCACGGTCAGTGAGGGAAGCGGCGGGTCGGGTGAGACACCGCGGGTCGGGTCGGGCGAGCGTACCACTTCGCGTCGGGTGGCTGGGCCGCGCGGTGGCTGGCTGGCTGCGGGCCGGCTGGGGCGCTGCGCTGCTGTCTCTTTTTTTTTCTTTTTTTTTGAACCAGCAGAATACAAAATAAAATAAAATAAAACACACCATATAAAATCTAAACAAAAATACCTAGTCACTCAGCAAAAATAGCCCTATAATTATAAACTACAGGAACACTAGTTCCAAAACTAATGCAATTTTGTAAAATGATTTTGATGCATTTAGCCACTCAAACAACATATAAAACCACAATTAAAATATTTTGAGGATTGCAAAAATTACCAGAACATATCAAATCAACTGGAAACATTTTTCTGGACATTATGAACATTTTTAAAAACAGGGGAGAAGTCATGTTATCTCCACTCCAATTAAATTGCCTTTAGTTGCATAAGGAAAAGAATATTGCAGAAAGACATATAATGCAATAAAAATATGATATGCAAGTGAATGATCTATTAACATCCAAATTAGGAAAATTGGGATGTTACAACAAAAGAGGCACTCGAAGCTTCATGGGATGGCCAGAAGAGCCATGAGGTGGGCACAACCCACCGGAGCATGCTTGGAGCCCAACCCGTGCCTCGATGTCTTGTGCTCACCTCGAGGCCCATCTTAGCATGAAACCAACGCCAAAAAATCCTATAAATAGAGAAACCACTAGAAATAATGCTAGATCAGAAGTTCCACTGCCATAAGCCTCTGTAGCCATGAAAAACCAATCTATACCACGTTCCGGCACCCTGCTGGAGGGGGAAATCATCACTGGTGGTAATCTTCATCATCCCGACGGCCACCATGATGAGGAGGGAGTAGTCCACCTTCGGGGCTGAGGGTTTGTACTGGTAGCTATGTGTTCAATCTATCTATCTGTCTATCTCTCTCTCTCTCTCTCTCACTCACTCTCTCTCTCTCTCTCTCTCTCTCTCCTGTTCTTGAGATGGCACGATCTTGATGTATCTCGGGCTTTGTTAATATAGTTGGATCACATGGTGTTTCTCCCTCTCTATCTTGTTGTGATGAATTGATTTTTCCCTTTGAGATCTCGTTCTTATACGATTGAATACTTTTATGGATTTGAGAACATTTGATGTATTTATTGCTATTAATACCCGTGGTGACAATGGGGTATCATATTGGTTCACTTGGTATGTGTTTTAGCACTCAACTCGCGGATTCCTGAGGTGACATTGGGGTAATCTATGCATAGGGGTTGATGCACGTTCTCATCTTTGTTTCATCAGTAGAAATGTTGGGGCACACTTTGAGGTTCTTTGTGTTGGATTGAGTATGATGAATCTAAATTTGTTTTGGTGTTATTTTTGTATGAACTCTTGATAGACCAACCGGAAAGTATAACTTGGTGTTATTTTAGTACCAACTCTTGGATAGATCGATCGGAAAGAATAGCTACAGACAATTTCTTCTTATGTTCTCCGCTAGATAGGAACTTTGGAGTGATTATTCATCACACATTGAGAGATGGTTATGTGATCCAATTATATTAGCAATGTTGAGAAATTGCACTAGCGAAAGTACGAACCCTTGGCCTCATTTTCAAGCATTGAAATACCGTGTGTGCTCCGTTTTATCAATGCTACATTGATATTTTTATTGCTACTATTACAATATCAATATGTACTATCATTACTACACTTGTATCACCATCTCTTCCTCGAACTAGTGCACCTATACAATTTACCATTATATTTGGTGTGTTGGGGGACACAAGAGACTTTTTATTATTTGGTTGCAGGGTTGTTTGAGAGAGACCATTTTCATCCTACTCCTCCCACGGATTGATGAATCTTAAGTCATCCACTTGAGGGAAATTTGCTACTGTCCTAGAAAACTCTGCGCTTGGAGGCCCAACACGAGTCTACAAGAACAAGTTGTGTAGTACACATCATCCGCCCAGGCTTTTGAGGCAGGTTTGGGGCGCCCGATTGTATATGCTCTGACCTATTAACTCAATGCCAAGTGCGAGTTGCTGTTTTGTTCATGTTTTAGGTTTTATAAAAAATCCATACCAAACGGAGTCCAAACAAGACAAAACTCTTTGATGATTTTCTATAGACCAAAAGAGTCCTAGGAATCTTGGGGGTGGGGGGTGGGGTCTGGAAGTTAGACGAGGAGACGGCAAGGCAACACAGTGCGCCCAAGGAGTAGGCGCGCCGTGCCCCCTTGTCGGCCCCTCATGGATTTGTCTATCTAATTCTACTGCTATAAGTTCCTAAATATTCCAAAACCCTAAGAGTGAGACTTGAAACAATTATTTCACTGCTGCAAGTCTCTGTTCTTTAGCAATGCCATCTGGAGGTCTCCGCCGGTACTCTGTTGGAGGGGGAATCAATCATGGAGGGCCTCTATATAATCCTTGAAGCCTCTTCGATGATGTGTCAATAGTTCCTCATAGGACGTACGGGTCCATAGCAGTAGTTAGATGGCTCTCTCTCTCTACGAACTTTAATACAATGTTCTCTTTGGAGATCAATATGATGTAATCTTTTGCGGTGTATTTCTTGGGATCCGATGAATTGTGGGTTTATGATCATATTATTCATTGAAATTAATTGAGTTATTTTTGAACTTTATTATGTGTGATTATTATAGCTATGTAATGCTTTTTGATTTATGAGTTATCTTTGGCTAAGTTGATGGTTAGATATTTAGTGGAAGTGGTGCATAGTAGTAGGTTCAATCTTGCGGTGTCCTCAATGCACGACCTACCTTTTCAGGCATATGGCCTCCTTGTGTTTCTATGCCAACCCCTGGATTAAATCGTCGGCATACACGACAAGGATGTTGTATCATACACAAATGAGTCATTTATTACATCACATGGTCCAGAAAGGAAATAGTCTTACGGACTCAAGCCCTAGTCTCGTCAAATACGTAGTCTTACAATAATCAAACAAAGTTCTTAAGAAGCAGAAATGAAAGCAAATATAAAATATATGTCTTGATAGGCTCCATCAACACCAATGGAATATCTTGAGTGGAGGCACGAAACCCTACGTAAGCTACTCCTTGTAGCAATCACCCGCAACATGATACATTACAACCACTAGGGTCAATACATTGAATGTATTGGCAAGTCCGCAGTTCAATGGAAACCTATTCATCTACATGCACTTTGGCTGGTGGGGCTCAAGGATCTTTGCAGAAACATAGTTTTCCCTATTATTTAGTAGTAGTCTACTCTAACAGCTAGTCCTCTCATATCAGCATCAAACAGTAGCCAGGGCAAATCGTAATCACGCGATCAGCCATAATGCAATTTGAGTATGTGGGCTTCCGCAATCAGCCGGTTGCCCCAAGCCTTTCTATAGAGACCCTGGGTCCTCCAGTCCTCGGAGATTAGCTCCATCCACCCTGTTGGTTCAACCCACTTATTGAATTGGAGAAGAGGCGATGAGATCAAGTTGAGAATTTTCGGATGAGCTGCTCAAGTTTATCGATAACCGAGGACACGACTAGTCATGATCAGTTTTTACACTCTACAAAGGTTTGTGTACTTTACCCATGATTCTCGATCACACCCTCCTGCTACTAAAATTCACTTGTGAAGTAGCTAGGTAGATCAATATGAGGCTTTTGGTAATCCCGCTCCGAATGGCAGACCCAATCCAACCTACAAATCTACATCTGTTGGACTACCCAGGAGGGTTCCCACAACTTACTTGGTTCGGACAAAGCCCATATTATAATACGGTTACACACAAAAGCTACTCAACTTTGAACTTGTTCAATCCCTTTAAGTCTGGGTGGTCAGCCACAAAACACGCGGCCACCAAGCAATACCGAAGCACCGCCCAGATGATTCATTAATCAAGTAGTCAACCATAAGGTTGTATGGTGGAATAATAAGTGGTGTTTCCCAATCCACATCATAGCAACTAAGAAACTGATGGCTCTATATTTCGTGCATGTTTAGAGCTCATTTCCTGCATGTTCTCTTCATATATCATGTCCCGTTAAACTCAATAGTTGTCCATTATGCATGATTACGAGTTTTTACACTTATCTTTGTGAGCATTGCATATTTACTATTTTACTTAGTTTTTATTAGTTTTATTTGTTTTCTTGTGTTTATAGGTGTATTGGAGCAACCTAGGAGCAAGCTCGATGAAAGGACCAAGGATGGGTTCAATACAGAGTCATCCAAGGGCCAGACTTATCGTTGGAAGGTCGGAAAAATTCATTTTTTACAGTGCTCCAAATCAAGATCTAAGAACATGAATGGATCGACGTTGTTTATATGAATTCACGAGCCCAAGAGCTTCAAATTCTGTGTTCGTATGAAGTATTGGCGACCATTTTACTAGAGGAGGTCAGATCAAAAGACGAGGTTTCATGTGACCGCACGTGGTCGTTTTGGCGGTCGTATGACATCCCTGCAGCTCCAAAAGTTGCCCTTCTAGATGGGATTCCTCACCGATTTTGTCCTCAATTGTTTGCACGATTGAGATCCTTAGCTCATAATGAAGGGGTTGGGAGGCGATAAGGCTCATCTTTGAGCCCTTGGATGACTACATCAATGGAGGGGATACTGGAAGGCCTTCATATGAGCAGCATCAACCCTAGCTGACGCCATATCTCATTCATTTCCACACGCATCTGTCATCCAACTCCATTATGGCTCCAATACCACCTCCTTAGAGAAGAGAAGGTCCAATCCAAGAGGAAGAAGAAGGGGAGCCTCCATTACATGCATCGGCCTTCGGGCCGGGTCTTCACTTCTGGCGCCACCGTTGATACGTCCATTTTGCATCATGCTTATATGTTGATATTTATTGCATTATGGGCTGTTCTTACATGTTTTTTCACAATACTTATGCCTTTTCTCTCTTATTTTACAAGGTTTACATGAAGAGGGACAATGTCGGCAGCTGGAATTCTGGGATGGAAAAGGAGCAAACTCTGGAAACCTATTCTGCACAACTCCAAAAGCCCTGAAATTCAACAGAACGTCGTTTCAGAAAATATGAAAAATATCTGGCGAAAGAAGTCCATGAGGGGGCCACCGGCTCCCCACAAGGGTGGGGGCGCGCCCCCCTTCCCAGGGCGCGCCCCCTGCCTCGTGGGCTAGCCGGCAGGCCCCCGATGCCCATCTTCTCCTATATGAGGTGTTTTGACCTGGAAAAAATCAGAAGGAGGTTTTCGGGACCAGACGCCACCGTCTCGAGGCGGAACCGAGGCGGAAACCAATCTAGGGCTCCGGTAGAGCTGTTCTGTCGGGGATACTTCCCTCCGAGAGGGGGAAATCATCACCGCCGTCATCACCAACAACTCTCCCATCTTGGGGAGGGCTATCTTCATCAACATCTTCACCAGCACCATCTCCTCTCAAACCCTAGTTCATCTCTTGTATCCAATCTTTGTACCCAAACCTCATATTGGTACCTGTGGGTTGCTAGTAGTGTTGATTACTCCTTGTAGTTGATGCTAGTTGGTTTATATGGTGGAAGATTATATGTTCAGATCCATTATGCATATTAATACCCCTCTGATCATGAACAATATTATGTCTTGCGAGTAGTTACTTTTGTTCCTGAGGACATGGGAGAAGTCTTGCTATTAGTAGTCATGTGAATTTGGTCTTCGTTCGATATTTTGATGAGATGTATGTTGTCTCTCCTCTAGTGGTGTCATGTGAACGTCGACTACATGACACTTCACCATTATTTGTGCCTAGAGGAAGGCATTGGGAAGTAATAATTAGATGATTGGTTGCTAGAGTGACAAAAGCTTAAACCCTAGTTTATGCATTGCTTCGTAAGGGGATGATTTGGATCCATATGTTTCAGGCTATGGTTAGGTTTACCTTAATACTTCTTTTGTAGTTGCGGATGCTTGCAATAGAGGTTAATCATAAGTGGGAGGCTTGTCCAATTAAGGGCAGCACCCAAGCACCGGTCCACCCACATACCAAATTATCAAAGTACCGAACGCGAATCAGATGATCGTTATGAAAACTAGCTTGATGATAATTGCCATGTGTCCTCGGGAGCGCTTTGTTTATATAAGAGTTTGTCCAGGCTTGTCCTTTGCTACAAAAAGGATTGGGCCACCTTGCTGCACCTTGTTTACTTTTACCGCTTGTCACTTGCTACCAATTATCTTATCACAAAACTATCTGTTACCTATAATTTCAGTGCTGGCAGAAAATACCTTACCGAAAACTGCCTATCATTTCCTTCTGCTCCTCGTTGGGTTTGACACTCCTACTTATCGAAAGGACTACGATAGATCCCCTACACTTGTGGGTCATCAGCCGTCATCACCACCACCGGTGCCGCCATGACCCTCTCCTCAACTGGCTTCACGCTGGCTTGTAACTTCCCCTCTCACTCAAATATGTTTGAGTAGTGTAAGATCTTTAGGAATTGTATAAAACCTTGCATGATTAGTACTTTGTTGAATAAGCAATTCAATATTCTCTGTA
The DNA here is from genome assembly GCA_902687465.1 of Secale cereale. Lineage (NCBI taxonomy): Eukaryota > Viridiplantae > Streptophyta > Magnoliopsida > Poales > Poaceae > Secale > Secale cereale. The sequence continues at coordinate 325,522,135 of LR738709.1, forward strand.
TATGTATTGTGTTGATTCTCTCATGGTGTTGTGAAGAACGCTCGCGTAGCACTAGTCCCCTGTGGACTTGAGGCAAGTCATATTGGTAAATACACTAGTTGTGGAGGGTAGGTGGTGACATTCCTATTATCCCTTCGTCCCTCATCATTGCAATAGGGACTAGTGGAGAACCCCTGAACTTGGAGTTCGGTCCCCTTAATCATCGTTGTGATACTTGGAGTGGCGAAGCATGGTGGTGGCACGAGTGTAGGTGGTAACTGGATTGGGGATGCATACTTTATTGGATCCACCCACGCGATATCATATACAAGTTGCTTAGTTAAATAAATAGAGAGCCATGTTTATCATGTGCTGCCAGCATCATACTTGAGGTGATGACCCCAAGTCCCTCGAGAATGTTTACTATTCAAGCATTGTTTCATGTAGTTTAGTCCCTTTAATTTTATGTATATATTTCTCTTTCTTAGTTTAGTAAACACTATCGTTTTATTTGTCTTCCTAGGAACTTACTGTAATAGCTATTTCCAAACTACGGGTTGGGTGCGTACGTAACTACGTAAGTGATAACGTAGTTGCGGGGTTTATAATTCCTTCCTATTTTCTCCCTGTGGGTTCGACACTTCACTTATCATGAAAGTGCTACAACAGCCATGTGCACTTGTAGTTCATCAGCAACTACTTGATGGTTACAAGGTCAGAGTAAGTTTGGACCTAAGTTGTCAATTACTGGGTTGTACATAATTTAGCATCCGAAACTCACACACCTAACATGGCAAAACTACAATGCAAATAAAATACTAGGTATTATGATCAAGTGGACGTGCTTTGGTTGTTGTTGTCACTGGCGCACTCCTCACAGTCACAACGGTAGTACTCCTTGTAATCTGACGTGTACAACCACAGACAACACATAGAAATCATAAGCATTCAATTCATGCAAAGGGAAAACTAGCATGAATGCAAAAGTACAAATCACTCATCACAAGTGTTGTGTTGTTGGGTTTGATTTCATTAAGCCTGGACTTCCCATTTGTGTTTAGGGTTTAGTTGACATTTGACCACATGACAATATCCAACTAGGGTTATTTTTCCAGGTTCAATTGCTACTGAGTTCCACCGGACAACCTAGTTTAATATTTTGAACCTAAATGAATTAGACTCCTTCATCTTATGCAACTAGGTTTGAATTGCATTATTTCAAATCATTCGACCAAAGTTTGACATTCATAATTGAAGTCCATTTAATCATGTCATTATGACTTAGTCATTTAATTTGAATAAACCATAGATTATTTTATCATTTTCTTCCACAAATTAATTATGGTTTATCATTAAACTCCTTGAGGTACAACTATGATTCAAATTATTTAAAATAATTAATTTAATGTTCCCTCGTGTCATGTTTGAGGTTAACACTTAATTCAATTGAATTTGACTTTTTCCAAATTTTATTTCATCCAGTAAATTCAATTCAATGCGAAACTAGGGTTTATGAGACCTATTTAATATATTTTTATGTTCTTACCAAGAGTGGACAAATTTAGAATACATTTCACTAGCTACAATTTGCAAAAACAATCACCTAATTTGGACGTGTAGTTTAAAGTTATGCCTGATTTAGTAATTAAATTATTCTGTTTGAAACTCAAATTTGGTTTTTCTAAAATTATTGTGAAACTACAGTTCATAAGGCTTCGTTTGCAAAAGGAATCATTCAGTTTGGACCTCTGGATAATGGAGTTATGATGATTTGAAGTTTGAGGGACTTTTCTACAAAACTACATTTTCTTTTTAATTAATGAGTTCGTTTTGGATATTGTCTTGAATAAGGTTGTACACGTGGCACACTCTGGTTGGTTTATACTGATTTAGGGTTAATTTAAAACACGTGCATGCGATCTGGATCTAACGGCTTGCATTAAAATGTACTGATTCGTTTAAGTGATCTAATGTAACACATTGGATCAAAATCGAACGACCAATGATGGATTGGACCTCACCGCAACGACTAGGTAGCCGAATACTCAACGGGAAACTTGGGCGCGGCTTGGGTGTGGACGAACTTGATGTTCCGGTGCTCCCCGGCGACGATTAGGTGGTCAGACAGACACGAACAACAATGATGAGGCTCCTGGTGGCCCTGGTTGGCATTGGGGTGGACGCAGGCGATGGTGGGGGGCTGCCTAGTTGCAGACGATGGAGAAAATCTTAAGGTGGTGATGATGTGCTCAATTCTGGGAGGGAGGGGATGAACCAAATGGTCAGGAAGATCCACGTGAGGACAAGAAAGCTCTTGGACAAGGTCCAAACCCAAATGAACGGCGAAGCTCATTGGAGTTACAATGACGGCGGCGAAGAAATTCGGTTGATGGTGAAGTTGGGGCTCAACGGGGCTCTGGGCGCGACGAAGATGTCATGGAGGTTCGCCATGTAGTGGTGGTTCAGTGGGTGGTGTTGTGTGGTTGCGAGGGCATCGGCATTCATCAGGATCTTGTCCACGATCTCTCTACCAAAGTAGAGAGGACGACGGTGGTGCAATCAGCTTGGCGGCACTCCGGGGAAATCAAGCGAGGGGGTTGA
>LR738709.1:325524798-325553948 GCA_902687465.1 Secale cereale
GTGCTACTTATAGGGCGGGTCAGGTGTGCTGGCGTACACGGTGGCTACATGGAGTAGTGGTCGTGTGCGTGGGCGTGCTCGTGTTCATGGGCACATTGGTCGACAGTGGTTGCGGGAGGTTGGGGTGACCCTGACACGCGGGCCCTACTGTGAGCGAGAGAGGGGAGGGAGAGAGAGCGGGCGCGGCCTAGTCGGCTTGCTAGTTGGGCCGGCCTCGCTAGCTCGCTGGCTGGACCTTTTCTGTTTTCTTTTCTGTTTTCAAGTTTGGCTTTCTGTTTTTATTTTCGAATTTGAATTTGAATTTTCTTCTAAACAAAAAGTGCTCCTAAATTAACTTGGGGACATTTCTGACTAAATGAACATTTCTCCAAGGGTTTTCGACACACTATATTTTGTCAGTAACTAATGGGCCCATTTGCATTGTTGTTCTTATTTGTTTGCTGTTTTTCTGTTTTAATTATTTATTCCAGAATTTTACTATAGTTTAATTGGCGAAATTAAGTAATTTTCAAACTCTAGTTCATTCAAGAATAACTAGGGCAAATATAATCTTAGGAAATTTCTTTCCTCCCTTATGCAAGTTTTTCTGAAAATACTTTTTGGGTGCGACCTTTATAGCTTTCAACCAAATTCAAATTGCCATTTGAATTTAATGTTGACCTTGTTGGTCTCAAAATTCAAATATGCAAGGAAATCATGGATACATATGCTTCTAATTTCACAACCAAAATTTAGGAGAAATTTGGGTTGTGACACTCACCTCGTGACAAAAGGAGTAGCAAGGCACGTATTTGTATTGATGCTACTAAGGATAAAACGATGGGGTTTGATCATATTGATTGACATTATTTTGTCTACATTATGTCATCATACTTAAAGCATTAATCAGTTTTTTCATTAACTTAATACATAGGGAGGCAAGCATAGAAGCGTTCTTGAAGTGGAGTATCAGTAGTAGGCGTGCTACTTGTGATCCGCATTGGTAATTCCCCAAAGAGGAGGGGATGATGCATCACAACAGAGGTAAGTATTTCCCTAAGTTATGAAACCAAGGTTATCAATCCAGTAGGAGAACCGAGCAACATTGTGTAAGCAGCACCTCCACACAAACAACAAATCCTCGTTGTCAATACCTCAATGGTACTGAGATTCGATAAATAGATAGATAGATAGATGCAAATAAAACACAACAAAGTATTTTTGGGTTCTTGGTCGAATAGATCTGAAAATATATGATAGGAAATAGACCCGGGGGGCATAGATTTCACTAGTGGCTTCCCTCAAGGAAATAGCATACGACGGGTAAACAAATTACTGTTGGGTAATTGATAGAAAAGCAAATAATTATGAAGATATCCAAGACAATGATTATATATATAGGCATCACGTCCACGATTATTAGACCGAAACAACTGCATCTACTACATTACTCCACACATCGACCGCTATGCAGCATGCATCTAGTGTATTAAGTTCACGGAGGAACAGAGTAATGCAATAAGAACGGTGACATGATGTAGACAAGGCAAACTCTAATATGAACAAACCCCATCTTATTATCCTTAATAGCAACGATACATGTGTGTCATGTCTCCTTCCGTCCCTTAGATTGAGCACCGCAAGATCAAACCCATTACAAAGCACCTCTTCCCATGGCAAGATAAATCAATCTAGTTGGCCAAACCAAACCAAAATATCGGAGAAAAAATATGAGGCCATAACAAATCATGTATGGATAGATCTTAGTATAAACTCACAATTCATCGGATCCCAACAAACACACTGTAAAAAAGGAGTTACATCAAATAGATCTCCAAGAACATTGTATTTAAGATCCAAAAGAGATAATAAGCCATCCTACTATCTACATACAAGTAGGTCTGTGGTAAACTATTCACACATCATCACAGGAGCACCAATGAGAATGATGAACCCCTCCATGATCATTACCCCCTCTAGAAGAGTGCCGGAAAAGGCCTCTAGAATTGATCGCGTCGTTCTGGAACTTGCGGTTGCTAGAAAAGTATTTCGTCGACTCCTCTAGGTTTTCCGGAATATTAGAGTATTTATATAGCTGGAGGTCGTTGGAAAGGGTCTCCGTGGGATCCACTAGCCACCAGGGAGCGCCTGGGCTCCCCTGGCACGCCCTGGTACCTAGTGGGCCCCACAAGACTCCCCTTGTGTGCTCCCTTGGCTCCCCGGTTGTCTTCTATCCAGAAAAAATCTCCAAAAATTTTTATTGCATTTGGACTTTGTTTAATATTGATATTCTGCAAAGTAAAAAACAAGCAGAAAATAGCAACTGACATTGGGCACTATGTCAATAGGTTAGTCCCCAAAATGATATAAATCTGCATATAAAACATTCAAGATTGATAATATAACAGCATGGAACAATCAAAAATTATAGATACGTCGGAGACGCATCAGCATCCCCAAGCTTAATTCCTGCTCGTCCTCGAGTAGGTAAATGATGAAAATAATTTTTTTGATGTTGAAGGCTACCTAACATATTCATCATATTCTTTTATTTGTAGAATGAACATTTGGACTTTAGAAGATTCAAAGCAATAGGCTATAATTTCTCATAAAGATCTTATTGCTCAAGCGTATCAACAAGCAACCATGCCTTTCAAAATATCAATGCTATAGAAAGCTATCCCTAGCCCATCATGGTCAATCATTGATCCATTCATGAAACATATCCAAATAGCTACATCCAGTGCACAAGTACGATAATAGTGTTTCCTAGTTGGTGCTTTATAAGAGAAGATGGAGACTCAAGAAAAATAAAAATTTCATAAAAGTAAATAGATAGGCCCTTCGCAGAGGGAATCATATATTTGTAGAGGTACCAGAGCTCAAAGCTTAAATTGACAGATAAAATTGTTTTGAGAGGCATGCTTTGCCTATCAACAAAAACAATCGAGAATTCCCAATATCTTGCATGCTAGATAAATCATAGGCGGTCCCCAAACATAAAATAAAGTTTATTTCATTTCCACCAGTATTTCACAATCCATGGCTAGCCGTATCGACGGGTGCCTTCCATACCAACACATACCAAGGAATTTATTATAGTCTTTGTTTTGCATTTCGGGACTGAGCATCCCTATTACCCGCCACACTCTCGTGCAATGACAAGTGAATAATCACTCATCTTAAGAATAACATACCTAGCATGGAAAATATTGGCCACTGCCTGCCGCTTCATGAGCGGTACGGGCATAGAAAAGAGAAATTTATTTTGGAACCTATAGTTGGCACATACAAATTTACTTGGAACGACATGGAAATACCGCATATAGGTAGGTATGGTGGACTCATTTGGTAGAACCTGGGTTTACAAAGTTGGATGAACAAGCAGTATACCTGCTTAGTACAAATGGAGGCTAGCAAATAGATTGAGAAACGACAAACCATGAAACGAAAATGATCATAAACTAGCATAAAAAATAACTGACACCTAGTAATGCACCACAAGTAGGATATAACTTCATTGCATAAATATTGACTTTACGTGCATGCATAGAGAATCAGAAATCTTAACACCAATATTCTTACTACAGCATAATTACTCACCAACATGACTCACATATCACTATCTTCATATCGCAAAACTATTGCAAGGAATCAAGTTTAATATGCAATGATCTTCATGAAAGTTTTCATTACATCCCTCTTGAATATCTATCACTTTGGGAGCAAATTCATGTTTAAAGCATATTGCTATTGCTAATAACAAGCTCTCAAACAAATTTAAGTGAAGCACGAGAGCATAAATATTTCTTAAAAATTTTCAACTTCTGAATATAATATAAGTGAAGCATAGGAGGATTTCTTAAAAAAATCTACTAACTCTCAAAATGATCTAAGTGAAGCATGAGAGGATTTCTGTAAAATAATAGCATCACCGTGCTCAAAAAGATAAAAGTGAAGTACTGGAGCAATTCCATAGCTCGAAAACTTCGAGCGAAGCACATAGAGCAATTCTAACAAATCAAGAGATCATCATGGCTCTCTCAAATAGGTGTGTCCAGCAAGGATTATTGTGACAAACTTAAAAGCAAAACAAGCAAATAATATTGATACAATACGCTCCAAGAAAACTCATGATATGTTAAGAATAAAAATATAGTCCCAAGTAAAATTACCGATGGTCGTTGGAAGAAAGAGTGGATGACTTCCGGGGCATCCCCAAGCCTATTTGCTTGGTTTTACTTGAATATTACCTTGGGGTGCCTTGCGCATCCCCAAGCTTAGTCTCTTGACACTCCTTATTCCTTCATCCATCGTGATCTCACCCAAAACTTGAAAACTTTAATCACAAAAATTAAAAAAACCTTGTGAGATCTGTTAGTATAATAAAACCAATGTTTTCTTTTAAGTACTATTGAAAACCCATTCATATTTTGTTATTACATTATATCTACTATATTCTAACTTTACCATGGCTTATACCCCCAGATACAATCCATAGATTCATCAAAATAAGCACAAAATGCAACGAAAACAGATATGTTAAAAATAGAACAATATGTAAAAACGTAAATTTTAGTCATACTTCTGTAGCTACAAAAATCATAAAATATTAGGAAAACATGGGAAATTTGTATGTAAATCATGTGTAAAAAATTTAGAAATTTTTCACGATCCAGCAATTGCAAACAATTCCGCTACTGGACGCGAAAGTTTCTGTTTTTCAACAGGATCAAGTCAACTATCACCCAAATCAACCCAAAGGCTTTGCTTTGCATAAACACTAATTAAAACACTAAAACACAATTAAAACAATAGAATAATTGTGTATTTATTTAAAAACATAAATAAAATAAAAAATAAAAGATGAAAAATAACTATTGGGTTGCCTCCCAACAAGCGCTATTGTTTTACACCCCTGGCTAGGCATAATGCATAGATTCAAGTATTGTCATCTTTGGTATTTGCTATCTTTGTAAGGGTTTTCTCAAATACGGGAGGCTCTTTACGTTTCCCATCATTCTCAGGAGGAGATACCATCTTGAGATCCAAAGTATCAATCCACTTATTACAAAGAGCAATCAAAGTGTTCGTGCGATTGAGGTTCCCACTAATATTTTTCAAAGGTTCGTTAGTCTTTTGCAATTCAACCAAATTTTTCTGTACGTCACCCAAGTTGTCTAATATTTCAATCCCATCTTGAGTGAAATTAAATCCCTTTTGTGCTGGTGGAACTCCCAACATACCCTCTATTATTTCATAAGTAGCATTAGCATCAATCTCAACAAAATTCACTTTAGCGGAAAAATCCGAAAGTTGTCTGTGTTGCATAGACAAACCTATATAAAAATAGCGAGGCAAATTTTTTGCATCTCTTTTAATAGAACAAACACGGTAAGATTCCAATAGCCTATACCAGACATCTTTAAGATGTTCTCCTTGTTTATGTTTGAAGTAAATAACTTCAAAGTCCGGAGAAAAAGGAGGCATAGTTGTTCCCGCCATGTTGGAAAAACAAGCGATCTAGCACACAAGCAAATAAAAAGTGAATGGAAAGGCAAACGGAAAGAAGGCAAATAAAAAGCAAATACTTTTGTGTTTTTGTAAAAATGTTTTACAAGTGGGGGAGATGAAAACGAGAGAAAAATGGCAAATAATGTAATTGCAAGGAGATGAGAGTTTATGCGTAGGAACCTGCTTCCGAGCAATGGCGCCAATTTTTTTTCCTACTAGTTGTGATCCGCGTTGGTAATTCTCTGAAGAGGAGGGGATGATGCAGAACAACAGAGGTAAGTGTTTCCTTCAGTTATGAAACCAAGGTCAACAATTCAGTAGGAGAACCAAACAACACTAAGTAAGCAGCACCTGTACACAAACAACAGATCCTCGCAACCCAACGTGTAAAGGGGTTGTCAATCCCTCAATGGTATTTATATCTGATAAATAGATAGATTGATAGATGCAAATAAGGTAAGAGCAAATAAAACACAACAAAGTATTTTTGGGTTTTTGTTCGAATTGATCTGAAAATATATGACAGGAAATAGACTCGGGGGACATAGATATCACTAGTGGCTTCTCAAGAAAATAGCATACGGTGGGTAAACAAGTTACTGTTGGGAAATTGATAGAAAACCAAATAATTATGATGATATCCAAGACAATGATTATATATATAGGCATCACGTCCAAGATTACTAGACCGAAAAGATTCTGCATCTACTACTATTACTCCACACATTGACCACCATACAACTTGCATCTAGTGTATTAAGTTCACAGAGGAACGAAGTAATATAATTAGAACAGTGACATGATGTAGACAAGGCAAACTCAAATATGAACAAACCCCATCTTCTTATCCTTATTAGCAATGATACACACGTGTAATGTCTCCTTCTATCACTGAATTTGAGCATCGCAAGATCGAAACCATTACAAAGCACCTATTCCCATGCCAAGATAAATCAATCCATTTGGCCAAACCAAACAAAATATTGAACAAGAAATACGAGTGTCGGGACCCCGATCCTAACCACACCGATCTAGCATGTAACACGTCATATCACTTTGCGGCCTCACGCACAGTATCCCCACGGGTGCCACCTTACCTGGCCTGGGACCGTTTGCGCATTTTGGCTCACATATATGACAGTGTCGCTAGCATCCATATGACAGAGAACCCGGGCCGACATGACTAGTTATAAACCAAAAGTGGCGCTAAATTACAGAGACAGGCATACATGACCCAGCAACGAACATGTCGGTCATCAACGTATGAACCCAAGTCGTAGCAAGCTACAAGGACTTAAAGGAACAACGCGTGACATTTCCCCTAAGGGACAGACACATGAACGAAGAAGGACACATGCCGGCCAGCCTAAGTGTTCCGGAGCAGTAGCAAGCTACCAAGGCTCAGTGGAAGCACTAGGAGACATTTCGCTGTAAGATAGGCTACCAAGGGTAAACAACTAGGTGTCGGATCCCACACATAGCAATACACATTACACGTATGCATAACATGCAAGTATGTGTTGTACAACATGGCATCACAACATGACTCAACAACTCATATAGATAAGGCCCAGAAGAGCCATCATAGCATTTACTACAAGCAGTGGGTCTCATGACCCAACATACAGAGCATACAGACAACGGAAGCATAAAATGTCTGAGTACAGACAACTACAAATGAAAAAGGCTGAAAAGCCTGACTATCTACAAGACCCTCCTAAGGTCACAAGATCGTAGCTGAGGTAACAAGCTAAACGTCGAAGTGCATGCGGAACTAATAGTGAGTATGTAGTCTCTCTACAAAAACATAAATTAAGCAAACGTGAGTACAAAGGTACTCAGCAAGACTTACATCAGAACTAGCTACATATGCAACAGTATCAACAAAGGGGTGGTGGAGTTTGACTGCAGCAAGCCAGCTTTGACTCGGTGGCTAACCTGAACTACGATTGCAAGTAACTCTTTGAGGTGGCGCACACGAGTCCACATATTCACCAATCAATACACCACTATGGATTCGCTCCTGTCTCCCTACGAGAAGGCCATCCATAGCACTCACACTTGTCTTGAGCATTTTAAAGTATCCACTTTCAGTTGTCTATGTACCAAGTAAGCATCCAAGAAGTCCATAACCGCGGACCCGGCTATTCGAATAGATCATGTTAACCCTGCAGGGGTGTACTTCTTCACACACGCTCTCTCCACTTACCGCCATGTACATGTCGTGTATCTCGGCAACTTTCAAGCGGAAGCCTGGCGAGGGTGTCGGCCATGACCTGACTAACCACACAAGACTCTAGTCCAGGTTTATCGCCTATTCGGGTTCCATTCGTAAGGAGATCCGGCCGGGGTGTCGCTCACGGCCCCAAACGATGTGCGCAGGGTTCCCAAGACCACCTCGACGGATGGATCTACGCTTGGTACACCATGCCACGGTGCCTTGTCTGTCCCAAGTCCACATGTACCGTGTGCCACTTGGTAGACTACTAGCACTACCTACAAACACGAGAAACTAGTTGCAACTCCTGGACAGAGATCTAGTTGATTAATAAGTCGAGAGGGGTCGAGTTACCGGAACCCAATGTGTGGTAGTAGCTAGTCATTGGACAACTTACACAGAACTCAGTTCTTAAGGACGGTTCCAGTGAGACAACCCACCATGTACTCCTACATGGCCTCTCACCGCTACCTTTACCAAAACGTGTTCACACACTTAGCTCTCAACAGTAGGACATGTTCATAACTTTCCAATTCATCCCCGATGAATCAAACCTGACACAACTCTAAGCAATAGCAGGCATAACCAGAAAGCATGAATGAGTAGGCACAACATGGCTCAAACAACTCCTACTCATGCTAGTGGGTTTCAACTATTTACTGTGGCAATGATAGGTCATGCAGAGGAAAGGGGTTCATCTACCACAGCATGTAGCACTTGAAACGTTGTTGTCCTAATGCAATAAAAGAGAGCAGGAGCGAGAGAGTGGGATTGTATCGGAATGAACAAAGGGGTTCTTCTTGCCTGGCACTTCTGAAGATAGTAATAGTTCTTCATCGGTGTCATCGAACTCATCGTCGGAACGTCGTCTACTAAGAGGGGACAAATACCGGCAAGAGAGAAGGAACACAATCAATGCAATGCGACAATACGATGCATGATCATGACATGGTAATATGCTGTTGACTGAGCTAATGCAACTAGCAACCAAATTAAATGAAGTTGGTTTGAACCCAGATTTCAAATTCAAACTTTATATGTGATTATTCAAATGCCATTTATTGAAATTGTTCTAAACACTAGTTGTAAATTGTTCAAACATGCATGAAAACTCCATAAGCAGATTCCTTGAATTTTTCTGATAATTTTTCATATATAAATTATTTCATTCTGATTTATAGATTATTTTCTATGATTTTTAGAAGTTTTAGCTATTTTATGAAATAAATAAATCATTTCTGATTTATTTAAAATCCTAGAAAACAGATATTGCGTCAGCATGACATCACTCTGGTGTCAGCAGGTCAAAGGGTCAGTCCAGGTCAAACCTGACGGCTGGGACCCACATGTCAGTGGCACAGCCAGTTAACAGAGGCTGTTAGTGCTAATTAGCTAACTAACTTAATTAACCCAGAGACTGGCCCACATGTCAGTGTCTCAAGGCTTAATTAAGTTTAGGTTTAAACTAAACTAATTTAACAGGGGCTGGCCCCACCTGTCAGTAGCACATTACACTAATGACAATAACTAGCAGTTAAAAACAACCTAAGCTAATTTAGTCCAACGCCGGCCCCACATGTCCTTGACCCGAGGGGGGGGGGTCAAACTGGGTCAACCCGGGTCAAACTCGCCGGAGTTGACCCGTGGCTCGTCGCCGGCAGAGCCAGAGACAGCGGAGGGCATCGAGTTTTGCTGTCCGGCGACCAAACGCCGCGCAGAGAGGCTCTGCGTGCTCCTGGCGCTCGCGCGCATCCAAAGGGGGCAGCGGCAGGTGCTGGGGTGCAGTGTAGTGATGGCGGCGATGGGCAGAGCGGCAGCCGGAGTTCGGTCGAGCTTGGGTTCGGCACTAGGAACCACGGGAGGGGAAGATGGAGGTGGCTACGGGCTCCTGGAGAAGCACTGAGTGCGGTGACGCGCTCAGTTTTGAGCGTGCGTGGCTGTGACCACGGCGGCGGCATCGCCTGCGGATCCGAGCTCTCGGGCTCGTCGGGGGTGGCGGTTAGAGGGCTACTTGAATGGAGCGACTATGGGGGAAGAGAGAGGAGCTCACGGCGGTTGCGGCCGTGGCCTCGGGGAGGCGGCGGACGTCGCGAATCGATGGCGAGGTCGATGGCGGCCGGAGGTTGAAGACGAGCGCGGTGATGACAAAGCAGGGCCTCCCGGCGTCCCATAGCTCGGTGGAGAGGACGCGGCGGAGCTCGGTGGCGCGTCGGAGAGGCGAGTGGGTGATGGTGGCTATGGCTATGGCCGTCGGTGCGCTCCGGCTCTCGCGGGCGAGCTCGGAGAAGGGAGCTAGAGGAGGGAAGGGGAGGAGTGGTCGGGCCAGAGCGGTCGGGGGGGGGGGGTTGTGTGGCGCATCCAGAGCGTCTAGCCGTCGAGGGGAGAAGCATGCAGGGTGGAGGTGGCGCTGCGCGCGTGCTGGCGTGCGGTGGCCACGCGCCTCTCATCCTCCTGGCGGGAGGTTGATGGTGACTGGCAGCGGCGGTGGGTTGGGCCGGCCTGCAACAGTGTTGGGCCACCAGGTAAGCCCAGGTGAGGTTCCACTCTCTGTCTCGCTTTTTCTAATTTAGTTTCTGTTTTCTATTTTTCTGTTCTTTTGCCTTTGTTTTGATTTAGTTTAGCCACTAAATCATTTTGGTAAATTCTGATAAAAATAGGGTGCACAAAGAACTATTCCAGAGACTCTCCACAATTTTCAGAATTATTTGGAGCTATTTAAAAATATATAACATTTAAATGGCCCCAACTCAAATACTTATTGATTTAATTCAAAGCCCAAATAATTCCCTAAAAATGTTCAATATTTTTGATTTGGACCAAAACCCTTGCCAAAATTATCAAACATTGATGAAGTCATTTTTGGGTTTATTGAAGAGGATTTTTTTATTGAACCTAGTTGAGTTCATTTGGTGCTAGGGTTTTAACAATCCCCGTTTCAACCTTCAAAAGAAATTAGACATGATGCATGATGCACTCAAGTGCAACTAATTACAAGCAAGAAATCTAGGGCTGTGACAACGAGGCTATAACAACTCACGTATGGATAGATCTCATCATAAACTTACAATTCATCAGATCCCATGAAACACACCGCAACAAAAGAGTTACATCAAATAGATCTCCAAGAACATTGTGTTGAAGATCAAAAAGAGACAAGAAGCCAACGAGCTACTATCTACGTACCCGTAGGTCTGTGGTAGACTACTCACGTATCAGCGGACGAGCACCAATGAGGATGATGAACCCCTCTGTGATTGTTAACCCCTCCGACGGAGTGCTGAAAAAGGCCTCTAGATTGGATCTCATGCTTCTGGAACTTGCGGTGACTGGAAAAGTATTTCATCGACTCCTCTAGGATTTCTGGAATATTAGAGTATTTATAGATTCGGAGGTCGGTGGAAAGGGTCCCCGTGACTCCACTACCCACGAGGGCGTGCCAGGGGCCCCCACGGGCCTCCCATCGTGTGCTCCCTTGGCTCCTCGGGTGTCTTCTCTTCAGAAAAAATCTCCAAAAAGTTTCATTGCATTTGGACATCGTTTGATATTGATATTATGCAAAGTAAGAAAAACAAGCAAAAAACAGTAACTGGCATTGGGCACTATGTCAATAGGTTAGTCCCAAAAAAAGATATAAAGTTGCTACAAAATGTATATAAAACATCCAAGATTGATAATATAACAACATGGAACAATAAAAAAATTATAGATACATTGGAGACGTCTCAAGGCGCTAGTAAGTTTAACAATAAGTCGTACCTACTGATCATGCCATGAATAACATCATAACTATGCGCTTTTATACCAATTGCCCAACAATAATATTTGTACACACCATTTGATATGTTCTTGAGACAGATGCTCTCTAGTGAAAGCTATGGCATGCGGGTCCATTCACCTTATATTACTAAAACCCTAAATACCTTGCTACAATTTATTTAATTTTATTTAGTTTTCAATTTATATATCTACCACTATCAGAATTAATCCTTGCAATTAACAAACACAAGGCAATTCCCAACCCTCTTGCCCTAGTTGGGTGCAAGTATTCATTTGTGTGTTTGTGCAAGTACTGTGAATAGCTATATGCGTGAATCTCCTACTTGTTCAATTAACCTTGGATCTCTACCGAGGGAAATACTATCTAGTACTATACTACACCATTCTTACTCTTCGGAAAATCCCAATGCTTATCACAAGTAGCAGAAGAATTTCTGGCGCCGTTTCCGGGGAGACCTTATCAAACAAAAAATGTCCATTCGCATACATTTATCATTTACTTACTCCTTTTTATTTTCCTTTACTAGTCTCGTTAAAAAATTCAAAAAGACTAAAACTATATTGTATGTTGTTTTTGCTTGAATTGCCATTATGTCTCAAGAAAACACTAAATTGTGTGACTTCTCGAATACTAATAACAATGATTCTATTAGTACTCCAATTGCTTCTCTTACCACTAGTGCGGAGTCATATGATATTAATGCTAAATCTTATAATGAAAGAACAACTTGCTGGAAATCCTAATGAGGATGATGCATCCCATCTTAATACCTTTGTTGAACTATGTGATATGGAAAATAGAAAAGATGTGGATAATGATATTGTTAAGTTGAAATAATTATTTATTTACAGAAATAATTTTTACTGAATTTTCAGAGTTAGTTTACTTATCGTATCACGTACCAATTCCTTTTTCATATTTCTGGAGTCCTCCTGGAGGTTTCTTCTACGTATTCTTCTGGTGTAATTACTTGAATAACGTCCGAATCAATGTTAATGGGGTTACCTACAATATAGTGTTTAAGTATGTGCCCATTAACCACCCTTGGGTTATTTCTTTCGTCGTTATTTATCTTGATAGCTCCAGAATAGTAAACTTCTTCGATGACATATGGTCCTTCCCATTTGGAGAGATGTTTGCGTGTAAAATGTCCGAAATGAGACTTGTATAGAAGAACTTTATCACCAATATAAAATTATAATTTATAAATTCTTTTATCATGTCATCTTTTAACATTTAGTTTAACTAACTTAGCATTTTCGTTAGCTTCAATTCTCTACTCATCCAAAGTACTCATAACAAATAACCTATTTTATCCAGCAAGTTTGAAATCAGAATTAAGCTCTTTCATTTCCCAATAAGCTTTATGCTCTAATTCAAGAGGTAAATGCCATGTTTTTACATAAACCATTTTATAAGGGGAGAGACCCATAGGATTATTATAAGTAGTTATATATGCCCAGAGTGCATCACCTAGTTTCTTAGACTAACTCTTTCAATGTTTATTAATAATCTTTTGCAAGATTAATTTTATTTCACTATTTGTAGTTCAACTTGCCTACTAGACCGAGGATGATAAGTTGATGCTACTCTACGGTGTACATAATTTTATCTAAAATTGTTATCAAAGCACCGTAAATAAAATGTGAAGCACGAATCTCGCGTAGATAAAATCTATAAGAATGTTAATAGAAGTCTTATGACGAGCACTTTTAGTTCGAATAGCTTCTATCCACTTAGTGACATAATAAACAACAACTAGAATATGAGTATAACCATGCGAGGAAGGAAAATGTCCCATATAATGAAATCCCATAACACCAAATGGTTCAATAACAAGTGAATAATTCATAGAAATTTCTTGACATCCACCAATATTTCCAACTCTTTGACATTCGTCACAAGAAAGGATAAACTAACGTGCATATTTAAAGAGAGTAAGCCAATAAAACCGAATTGCAATACCTTGTGTGCAGTTCTATGTCTAGCATGGTCTCCTCCATAAGGGTTGGGGTGACACTTTCGCAGAAGTGGTTCGTGCTCATACTCGAGTATACAACGTCAAATAATACCATAAAATACATCTTTATAAATGTGGGTCATTGCCATCGAGGAATGGGAGATGTAGCACAGTAGCGTAAGTATTTCCCTCAGTTTTTGAGAACCAAGGTATCAATCCAGTAGGAGACCACGCACGAGTCCCTCGCACCTCCACAAACAAATAAGAACTTCGCAGCCAACACGATAAGTGGTTGTCAATCCCTTTACAGTCACTTACAAAAGTGAGTTCTGATAGAGATAATAGTTTATATTTTTGGTATTTTTGTTTATAAGAACAGAAAGTAGATGTAGATTGATATGTTGAGAATAGACTCAGGGGCCATAGTGTTCTCTAGTGGCTTCTCTCATGATAGCGATATTCTATGGCGGGTAAACAAATTACTGTCGTGCAATTGATAGAAAAGCGAATAATTATGAGACTATCTAGGCATGATCATTGTATATAGGCATCACGTCTGAGACAAGTAGACCGACTCCTGCCTGCATCTACTACTATTACTCCACACATTGACCGCTATCCAGCATGCATCTAGTGTATTGAGTTCATAAGAACAGAGTAACGCCTTAAGCAAGATGACATGATGTAGAGGGATAAACTCAAGCAATATGATATAAACCCCATCTTTTTATCCTCGATGGCAACAATACAATACCTGCCTTGCTGCCCCTACTGTCACTGGGAAAGGACGCCGCAAGATTGAACCCAAAGCCAAGCACTTCTCCCATTGCAAGAACTATAGATCTAGTAGGCCAAACCAAACCAATAATTCGAAGAGACTTGCAAGGATATTATGAGCACACATAAAGAGTTCAGAAAAGAACCAAATATTTCTCATAGATAATCTTGATCATATACTCACAATTCATCGGATCTCGACAAACACACGGCAAAAAGAGATTACATCGAATAGATCTCCTCGAAGACCGAGGAGAACTTTGTATTGAGATCCAGAGAGAGAGAGAAGAAGTCATGTAGATACTAGCTATGGACCCGAAGGTCTGTGGTAAACTACTCACAACTCATGGTGAGGGCGATGATGATGATGTAGAAGCACTCTGTGATAGATCCCCCCTCCGGCGGAGCTCCGAAACAAGCTCCAAGATGGGATCTCATGGGAACAGAAGGTTACAATGGTGGAATTAGGGTTTTCTCTCTGTTGCTGATGGTTTCGGGGTATGTAGACTTATATAGGAGGAAGGAGGACACCGGGGGACTCACGAGGGCCCCACGAGGCAGGGGACGCGCCCCGCACCCTCGTGGGCACCTCGTGGCTCCCCTGATGTGGTTCTCAAGCCTCCCGTGCGTGATTTTCTCCAAAAATATCTCTCCCGAAGGTTTCATTCCGTTTGGACTCCGTTTGATATTTCTTTTCTGCAAAACCCCGAAACAGGCAAAAACAGCAATCTGGACTGGGCCTTTGGGTTAGTAGGTTAGTCCCAAAATGATATAAAAGTGTATGACAAAGCCCATTAAACATCCAAGACATCATAAATAATAGCATGGAACAATAAAAAATTATAGATACGTTGGAGACGTATCAAGCATCCCCAAGCTTAATTCCTGCTCGTCCTCGAGTAGGTAAATGATAAAAACAGAATGTTTGATGTGGAATGCTAACCAAAATAGTTTTTCAATGTAATTCTCTTAATTGTGGCATGAATGTTCAGATCTGAAAGACTCAAGATAAAAGTCTATATTGACATAAGAAATAATAATACTTCAAGCATACTAACAAAGCAATCATGTCTTCTCAAAATACTATGGCTAAAGGAAGTTATCCCTACAAAATCATATAGTCTGGCTATGCTCCCTCTTCATCACACAAAATATTCATATCATGCACAACCCCGATTTCTGCCAAGCACTTGTTTTCGTACTCTATTCTTTCAAACCTTTCAACTTTCACGCAATACATGAGCGTGAGCCATGGACATAGCACTATGGGTGGAATAGAGAGGTGGTTGTGGAGAAGACAAAAAGGAGGGGGATAGTCTCATATCAGCTAGGCGTATCTACATGCTATGGAGGTGCCAATCAATAGATATCAATGTGAGTGAGTAGGGATTGCCATGCAACGGATGCACTAGAGGTAAAAATGTATGAAAGCTCAACAAAAGAAACTAGCGGGTGTGCATCCAACTTGCTTGGTCACGAAGACCTAGGGCATTTGAGGAAGTCCATCGTTGGAATATACAAGCCAAGTTCTATAACGAAAATTCCACTAGTATATAAAAGTTACTAAGCATGAGGCTCTCTACAATGAAGAACATGGTGCTACTTTGAAGCACAAGTGTGGAAAAAAGATAGTAGCAATTGTCCCTTTTTTCTTTCTTTTTTCTTTTTTTTTTCTTTTTTTTGCGGAGGCGCTTTATTGATTTAGCCTTTCCTCCCATGGGACAATGCTCTAATAATGATGATCATCACACTTTCATTACAACTCGATATTACAACTCGATACTACCACAAAGTATGACTCTATATGAATGCCTTCGACGGTGTACCGGGATGTGCAATGAAACAAGAGTGACATGTATGAAAAGTTATGCATGGTGGCCTTGCCACAAATACGATGTCAACTACATGATCATGCATGGCAATATGACAATATGATGTGTGTCATATGAACGGAATGGTGGAAAGTTGCATGGCAATATATCTCGGAATGGCTATGGAAATGCCATGATGGGTAGGTATGGTGGCTGTTTTGAGCAATAATATGGTGGCTGTTTTGAGGACAGATATATAGTGGGTGTATGGTACCGGCGAAAGTTGCGTGGCACAAGAGAGGCTAGCAATGGTGGAAGGGTGAGAGTGCGTATAATCCATGGACTCAACATTAGTTATAAGAACTCATATACTCATTGCACCGAGTCATCAAAACAAAGCAATCAACGCATGCTCCTAGGGGGGAGGTTGGTAGGAGTTAACCATCGCGCGCCCCCGACCTCCACACAAAGGTTGGCACTTTACAAATACCTCATGCTCTAACTTCGTCACATAGCGGTTCACCATACGTGCATGCTACGGGAATCACCAACCTTAACACAAGCATTTCTCAATTTCATAATAACTCCACTAGCATGACTCTAATATCACTATCCTCATATCTCAAAACAATTATCAAGCATCCAACATCTCATCATATTCAATGCACTTAGTGTGAAAGTTTTTACTACATTGATATTGGATGTCTATCATGTGAAGACTAGTTTTACAGCCTAAACACATTACCATGCTGTTTTTATAGACTCTCAAATGAATATAAGTGAAGCATGAGAGTTCAACAATTTCTTCAAAATATTATCACCACCGTGCTCTAAAAGATATAAGTGAAGCACTAGAGCAAAAACTATTCAACTCAAAAGATACAAGTGAAGCACATAGAGTGTTCTAACAATTTCTAGGCCATATTTAACTCTCTAAAATAGGTGTTTCCAGCAAGGATAATTGTGGAAAACTAACAAGCAAAGACTCTAATTATACAAGACACTCCAAGCAAAACACATATCATGTGGTGAATAAAAATATAACTCCGAGTATAGTTACCGATGGATGAAGACGAAAGAGGCGATGCCTTTCCGGGGCATCCCCAAGCTTAGGCTTTTGATTGTCCTTGAATTTTACTTGGGGTGCCATGGGCATCCCCAAGCTTAGGCCTTTGCTACTCTTTGTTCCATAGTCCATCAAAGCAATACTCAAAACTTGAAAACTTCACAACACAAAACTTAGACAAAAATTCTCGTGAGCTCCGTTAGTATAAGAAAGCAAACCACTACTCAAAGGTACTGCTATGAATTAATTTTCTTTATATTGGTTTTGAACCTACTGTATTCCAACTTCTCTATGGTTCATACTTCACAATATTACTCATAGATGCATGGAAATAAGCAAACAACACACGAAAAACAGAATTTGTCAAAAACAGAACAGTCTGTAGTAATCTGCAGGTTTCGCATACTTCTGTAACTCCAAAAAATTCAAACTAAATTGGTAGACGTGAGGAATTTGTCTATTAATCATCTGCAAAGAGAATCAACTAAATAGCATGCTCCAGTAAAATCTGACGACCATTCTAGCGAGCGCTAACGATTCTGTTTTTTCACAGCAAGATCATATAAACTTCACACAAGTCTTCCCAAAGGTTCTACTTGGCACAAACACTAAAAAAAATATGAAGCCACATCTTAACAGAACCTAGATGCAATATTTATTCCCTAACAGTAGCAAAAAAAATAAAAAAATTGGGTTGCCTCCCAACAAGCGCTATCGTTTTACGCCCCTAGCTAGGCACGATACAGTATAGGTCTAGGTATTGCCATCCTTGGAAGGCAATCCATAAGTGGCTCTCATAATATATTCATATGGTAATTTGATTTTCTTTCTAGGAAAGTGTTCCATGCCTTTCCTTAACGGAAATTCGAATCTACTATTTCCTTCCTTCATATCAATAATTGCACCAATCGTTCTAAGGAATGGTCTACCAAGAATAATAGGAGATGAAGGATTGCAATCTATATCAAGAACAATGAAATCTATGGGCACATAATTCTTATTGGCAACAATAAGAACATCATGAATTCTTCCCATAGGTTTCTTAATAGTGGAATTCGCAAGATGCAAATTTAAGGAACAATCATCAAGCTCATGGAAACCGAGCAAATCACACAAAGTTTTAGGGATAGTGGAGACACTTGCACCCAAATCACACAAAGCATAGCATTCATGATCTTTTATTTTTATTTTAATAGTTGGTTCCCACTCATCATAAAGCTATCTAGGGATAGATACTTCTAACTCAAGTTTTTGTTCATAAGATTGCATCAAAGCATCAACTATGTGTTTGGTGAAAGCTTTATTTTGTCTATAAGCATGCGGAGAATTTAGTACAGATTGTAACAAGGAAATACAATCAATCAAAGAGCAATTGCCATAATTGAATCCCTTGAAATCCAAAGTAGTGGGTTCATCACTATGCAAAGTTTTAATCTCTTCACTCCCACTTTTAACAATTTTAGCATCAAGATCTAAAAACTCCGAATCACTGGGACACCTTAAAGCAGAATCATCTCCAATCCTATCTTCATCAAGATTTATACTAGAAAACAAGGATCTAATAGGAGACACATCAATAACTTTCAGATCTTCATCTTTATTTTCATGATAACTAGAAGAACACGTTTTGATATAATTCTCCCTTTTAGCACGCATCCTAGCGGTTCTTTCTTTGCATTCATCAATGGAAATTCTCATGGCTTTGAGTGACTCATGGATATCATGCTTAGGTGGGATAGATCTAAGTTTCAAAGAATCAACATCAAGAGTAATTGTATCCACACTTCTAGCCAATTCATCAATCTTAAGCAATTTCTCTTCAAGCATAGCATTGAAATTCTTTTGCGAGATCATAAACTCCTTAACACTAGTTTCAAATTCAGAAGGCATCTTTCCATAAGAGTTGTTGTAGGAATTACCATAATTATTAGAGGAATTACTAGGAAAAGGCATAGGATTAAAATTACCTCTATAAGAATTGTTACCAAAATTATTCCTACCAACAAAATTCACATCCAAAGATTCATTGTTATTTTCAATCAAAGTGGACAAAGGCATATCATTAGGATCAGAAGAAGCACTCTTAGTAGCAAATAATTTCATAAGTTCATCCATCTTTCCACTCAAAACACTAATTTCTTCAATAGCATGCACTTTTTTACTAGTAGATCTTTCGGTGTGCCATTGAGAATAATTAACCATAATATTATCTAGGAGTTTGGTAGCTTCTCCTAAGGTAGTTTCCATGAAAGTGCCTCCTGCGGCTGAGTCCAAAAGATTTCTAGAAGCAAAATTCAAGGCAGCATAAAAGTTCTGAATAATCATCCATAGATTCAAACCATGTGTAGGGCAATTACCTATCATCAATTTCATTCTCTCCCAAGCTTGTGCAACATACTCATGATCTAGTTGCTTAAAGTTCATAATATCATTTCTAAGAGAGATGATCTTAGCAGGAGGGAAATACTTAAAGATAAAAGCATCTTTGCACTTATTCCACGAATCAATACTATTTCCAGGCAAAGAGGAAAACCAAGTTTTAGCACGATCTCTAAGTGAAAACGGAAATAACTTCAATTTAACAATATCGTTATCTGTATCCCTTTTTCTTTTGCATATCACACAAATCAACAAAGTTGTTCAGATGGGTAGCGACATCTTCACTAGGAAGGTCGAAGAATTGATCTTTCATGACAAGATTCAATAAAGCAGCATTGATCTCACAAGATTCAGCATTGGTAATAGGAGCAATCGGAGTGCTAATAAAATCATTATTGTTGGTATTGGAGAAGTCACACACTTTGGTATTGTTCTGAGCCATAGTGACAAGCAAGCAATCCAACACACACAAGAAAACAAGAAGCAAGCGAACGATGAACACGCAGCAGAAGAAGGGAAAATAAAACGGCAAGGGTGAAGTGGGGGAGAGGAAAATGAGAGGCAAAAAATGTAATGCGAAGGATAAGGGTTTGTGATATGTACTTGGTATATGACTTTTGCATAAGCCTCCCCGGCAATGGCGCCAGAAATTCTTCTTGCTACTTCTCGAGCTTGGGTTGTATTCCCTCGAAGAGGAAAGGGAGATGCAGCATAGTAGCGTAAGTATTTCCCTCAGTTTTCGAGAACCAAGGTATCAATCCAGTAGGAGACCACGCGTGAGTCCCTCACACCTGCACAAACAAATAAGAACTTCGCAGCTAACGCGATAAGGGGTTGTCAATCCCTTTACGGTCACTTACGAAAGTGAGATCTGATAGAGATGATAGTTTATATTTTTGGTATTTTTGTTTATAAGAACAGAAAGTAAAAGCGGAAAAAGTAAAGTAGATGTAGATTGATATGTTGAGAATAGACCCGGGGGCCATAGTGTTCTCTAGTGGCTTCTCTCATGATAGCGATATTCTATGGCGGGTAAACAAATTACTGTCGAGCAATTGATAGAAAAGCGAATAATTATGAGACTATCTAGGCATGATCATTGTATATAGGCATCAGGTCCGAGACAAGTAGACCGACTCCTGCCTGCATCTACTACTATTACTCCACACATCGACCGCTATCCAGCATGCATCTAGTGTATTGAGTTCATAAGAACAGAGTAAGGCCTTAAGCAAGATGACATGATGTAGAGGGATAAACTCAAGCAATATGATATAAACCCCATCTTTTTATCCTCGATGTCAACAATACAATACGTGCCTTGCTGCCCCTACTGTCACTAGGAACGGACACCGCAAGATTGAACCCAAAGCCAAGAACTTCTCCCATTGCAAGAACTATAGATCTAGTAGGCCAAACCAAACCAATAATTTGAAGAGACTTGCAAGGATATTACGAGCACACATAAAGATTTCAGAAAAGAACCAAATATTTCTCATAGATAATCTTGATCATATACTCACAATTCATCGGATCTCGACAAACACACCGCAAAAAGAGATTACATCGAATAGATCTCCTTGAAGACCGAGGAGAACTTTGTATTGAGATCCAGAGAGAGAGAGAGAAGAAGCCATCTAGATACTAGCTATGGACCCGAAGGTCTGTGGTAAACTACTCACAACTCATGGTGAGGGCGATGATGATGATGTAGAAGCACTCCATGATGGATCCCCCCTCCGGCGGAGCTCCAGAACATGCTCCAAGATGGGATCTCACGGGAATAGAAGGTTACGGTGGTGGAATTAGGGTTTTCTCTGTGTTGCTGATGGTTTCGGGGTACGTAGACTTATATAGGAGGAAGGAGGACACCGGAGGACTCACGAGGGCCCCACGAGGCAGGGGGCGCGCCCTGGGAAGGGGGCGCCCCCCACCCTCGTGGGCACCTCGTGGCTCCCCTCACGTGGTTCCCAAGTCTCCCGTGCGTGATTTTCTCCAAAAATATCTCTCCCGAAGGTTTCATTCCGTTTGGACTCCGTTTGATATTCCTTTTCTGCAAAACCCTGAAACAGGCAAAAAAATAGCAATATGGACTGGGCCTTTGGGTTAGTAGGTTAGTCCCAAAAATGATATAAAAGTGTATGACAAAGCCCATTAAACAATCAAGACATCATAAATAATAGCATGGAACAATAAAAAAATTATTGATACGTCGGAGACGTATCAGTCATACCAAAAGTAATGTCTTAAATCAAAGAAGATTTTTTTATTTTCTTGGTATGGAAAGTTAGGTGGCATATATTTAGCAACAACGTAGTTAAAATAATCAGCGTATTAAGGGTTATCACCAGAGAAAGTATTTATGACAACTAATTGCTCATCAGGAAAACTACCATTCACTGGAATTGGGTCATGAAGAATATTTTCCATCCTAGAAAAATTATCTGCTACAGGATTATCACCTCCCTTTTTATCAACAACATGCAAATCAAACTCTTGTAAAAAATAACACACCTAATCAACGTAGGTTTAGCATCTTTCTTATCCATAAAATATTTAATAGAAGCATGATCGGCATGAATAATTACTTCAGAATCAACAATATAAGGTTTAAACTTATCACAAGCAAACACAACTGCTAAAAGTTCTTTCTCGATAGTAGCATAATATTTATGAGCACCGTCCAAAGTCTTACTAGCAAAATGGATAACATTTAATTCCTTATCTACTCTTTGACCTGGAACAATACCTAGAAAATAGTCAGTAGCATCACACATAATTGCAAAGGGTAAATCTCAATCCGACGGTTGAACAAATAGGAGCAGTGCTCAGAGCTTTCTTAAGAATTTCAAAGGCTTCCACACAATCATATCATCGAAAACAAATGGAACATCTTTTTTGCAAGAGATTATTAAGAGGCCTAGAAATTTTAGAAATGTCCTTAATGAACATATTATAGAAACCAGCATGACCATGGAAACCCCTTATGATGGGGTCCTAAACCCAGGGCACCTAACGAAAGGGAGCCCGCACTTGACCTTGACTAGGGCCCACCAGGCCCAAGGAGTATCCGGGAACCCTAAGAAGGCGAAGGCAATGAGCATGTTCCCCAAGATAGACTGTGGGGCCGAACTAATCTAACCTACCCTCCAGTCTAAACCCTAGGCCTCTCCTGGCTATGTAAAGGGAGGCCTAGGTCCTCATTAGCAATCCAATTTGACATCCAACTCTCGGTAGACATCTCAAACACCATTGTAATCCTCTGCATGAGGTATCCCTCACCCTGAATAACAAGACAAAGCATGATGTAGGGTATTACTCTTCGGAATCCCGAACCTGGGTAAATTGTGTGTGCAGACTCCGTCTCGGTACTTCCGATCTCGTCATGAACCCTATCGAGGCATCTGATGAGAATTTGTTGTCAGTTGGCACGCCTGGCACAGGCGATGTTTGATACGTCTCCAACGTATCTACAATTTTTGATTGTCACATGATGTTATATTATAATTCTTGGATGATTTACAATCATTTTATATCATTTTTTGGTACTAACCTATTGACATAGTGCCAAGTGCCAGTTGCTGTTTTCTGCATGTTTCTTGAATCGCGGGAAATCAATATCAAACAAAGTCCAAACACCGCGAAACTTTTTGGAGATTTTTTATGGGCCAGAAGACTCCCGATGGGCCAAAGGGGCACCTGGGGGTGCCCCGAGGGGGGCTCAACCCACCAAGGCGCGCCAGGCCACCCTGGCGCGCCCAGGCGGGTTGTGCCCCCCTCGGTGCCCCCGCAACGCCTCTTTCCCCTATAAATTACCAAATATTTGAAAACCCTTCGGTAAGGATGGCAATGGGTCGGGTTTGGATCGGGTTGAACAATATCAAATCCATATCCATATTCATGAAGACAGTCTTTGCCCGCCCATGAAAAAATCCATGGGTGAAAAATTATGTCCATGTCCAAACCCGATGGATATCCATACCCACTGGATATCCATTGGGTCCTCTCTAGACATATAAATAAGACATAACACAATGGTAGCATAAGATCTTCTATTCTTCACTTCATGGCAGGCTAGGCTTCACTTATGGTAAATCAACGTCCACTAATAACATAACATCATTTAGTATTTTTCTAAGAAATGAGAATGATTAGTCATTTAATAAGGATATGAAAATACAGGAAGGGCATTGGGGTATGTTACAGTGGGGATTGAATGTCAACTAATAAAAGTTATACCGATGATTGTGTAATTTCTTTTGCATGTTTTGGATAACAAAGTGTAAAATTGCAGTCGGACATGTGACTGCGGGGTAGGAATAGCAGATTTTTGCCATTAAGTCATACTATACGGTCGGGTTTGGATATACCCACGGGTACAAGATTGTATCCATGTCCTACCCACGAGTAATCGGGTCAGGTTTGGGCGCTGCCCATGGACACAAAAGCATATCCAAACCCTATCCATTCGGGTCGGATATCCATGGATATCCATGTCCATGGATAAAATTGCCATCCTTACCCTTCGGGGAAGACCAAGATCAGAAGTTCCGCCACTGCAAGGCTTTGTACTCCACGAGATCCTATATATATAGATCCCTTTCCGGCACTCCGTCGGAGGGGGAAATCATCACCGGTGGCCATATTTATCATCCGGGCGGCCACCATGATCAGGAGGGAGTAGTCCACCCTCGGGGCTGAGGGTATGTACCAGTAGCTATATGTTGTCTCTCTCTCTCTCTCTCTCTCTCTCTCTCTCTCTCTCTCTCTCTCTCTCTCTTTCTCTCTCTCTCTCTCTCGTGTTCTTGATGGCTTGATGTATCAGGGGCTTTGTCAATATAATCGGATCATATGGTGTTTTCCCCTCTCTATCTTGTGATGAATTGATTTTCCCTTTGAGATTTCTTTGTATTGAATACTTTTATGGATTTTAGAACACTTGATATATGTCTTGCAATTTAATACTTGTGGTGACAATGGGGTATCATATTTATGCACTTGATATATGTTTTGGCACTCAACTTGCGGATTCCCGAGGTGACATTGGGGTAATCTATGCATAGTGGTTGATGCATGTTCTTGTATTTGTTCTCCGGTAGAAATCTTGGGGCAATCTTTGAATATGTTTTGGTGTTATCTTAGTATGAAATCTTGATAGATTGATCGGGAAGGATAACTTTGTGTTATCTTAGTATGAACTCTTGAAAGATCGATCGGAAAAGATAACCTTGTGTTATTCTAGTACGGACTCTTGACAGATAGATCAGAAAGGATAACTTTATGTTGTTTTAGTATGAACTCTTGATAGATTGAATAGAAAGGATAACTTTGAGGTGATTATGTTGAGGGGTGGTCATATGATCCAATTATATTAGCACTGTTGAGAGATTGCACTAGCGAAAGTACGGACCCTAGGCCTTGTTTTCCATCATTGTAATACCATTTGTGCTCACTTTTGTTACTTGCTACCTTGTTGTTTTTTATTGTTCGCACTACAAAAATCAATATCTACTATCAATATTGCCGTGAAGTAGGATTGGGAATTTATGGCTATTTATTTATACATATCCAGAGATTATGGTTCGGTTTTTAAGCACAGTCGTCTATGTACATACCAATCTTGAAGAAAATAATGGCACAAACATAGGTAGGTCACTCAAAATCAATTGTCAAGTCCTGGCTAGGAATTATTAGCACGAACACTAACCCTAGTCGAATTACTAGCAGAAATCATTTGCATAGATGAAACAACTAATCACTTATCACTTGTACCATTCAAACACTCAATACACTACACGGATGTAACGAAACTTACTCAGATTTCATGGATTGGGAGAACATAACCACATGATTTCTATTCCAAAAAGGGCGAGGCAGGAGTAACCAGAGAAACCCTATGATCTATTTGACACATAAATGGGTATAAATGACTAACCAGCTGTCGGAGTCGTCGTCGAAGTCGTCGCTGGACTGGTCGTCAGAGTCGTCGTCGAAGTGGTCATCGAAGTCGGTGTGGAACTACGCCTCCGGCTGTGGAAGCTCAACGCCGTTGACGACGTCATGGTACAGCGATAACTCAGCGGCGGTGACGGCAACCTCTGTCTCCATCTCCACGCTGTGCTCCGGTGCTTTAGCAGCCCCGACATCGCCACTCCCTCCGCTGGGGCGCTTCGGCGGCATCCTCATACAATGACGGCTTTGAGGACTGAGAGCGGCGTCGAGGATGCAAGCGAAGAGAGAGGATTGCGTGTGTGTAGCTAGGATGGGGGGTGCGGCCGCTCGGGCGCATCATTAATATGGAGTAGTGGGAGTTGTGGGAGAGAGGCGGGTGGTGGTCAAACTGAAGGCTCGCCTCCTGGCGAGCATGCGCACCGGACTGCTGGC
Organism: Secale cereale; assembly: GCA_902687465.1. Classification (NCBI taxonomy): domain Eukaryota; kingdom Viridiplantae; phylum Streptophyta; class Magnoliopsida; order Poales; family Poaceae; genus Secale; species Secale cereale. The sequence goes on from LR738709.1 coordinate 325,550,665, forward strand.
ATGCCTTCAAAGTTTCACACAGCTACTCGCACGCCTCCCGATGACACTGCGCAACGAGCACGTCTCCATCAATTCACACACCTGCACGCGCGCCTCCCCGTCTGCTTGCGCGGCGGACTGCTCGCGTACATCCTTTCAACTCACGTCTGCTCGGACACGCGACCCGTATATTGTTTTTCTATTTGGATGATTAATGCTACTGCTTTATTGCTTAACCGAAGCATGGCACGTATCCATTGTTGGTCTAACGCTCACGGTTCGAATAAATAATCCGTTTGGGATATTGGTTCCCAATTATTAGTAATCTTCTGTCTGTAATTAGATAAAGATTACATAAAAACTGGTCTCAAATTAGACAAAAAAGTACAGTGCCTCTTTGTATTAGTGTCCATATGACAACATGATAAGTTTCATGAACTTCAAATAAGTTTTGGATGTACTAGAACTTAAAAATCAAGATTCTCAATGTTTGAAATTTGTTGCACGGGGAGTAAACATGCACCTAGTGAGACACATCTGTTTTTGCAATCCATTTAGGTGCACTGTCACGTGTGCATGTAGCTCAAATTCGATTTTTGCACATTATACCCATAGAAAATCAATCAATCAATGTACTAAAACGTATTAATGATCTTTGTGATTTTTCTGAAATTAAAATGTCCCTCCTTTGGTAACATGTATGTTCACCACAGGATAATTACTTTAACATGCATCGTAGATGCGGTGGATTCGCGGTGTGTGTGTGTGTGTGGTTGTGTGCGTCTGGGGGTGGCGGGTGGCTCGCAGTACACTACGAGTTGTGAGCCATCGTGTGGGTTGGCCGTTCTGTTAGGCAGGCTGGTGCCACATCAGAGTCGTGAAATTGTTATTTAAAACAATACACAACCCTTTCATACATAAATGTTTTTCCACATGCATTCGATGGTTGTCCTACACGACACTCGATACTCGCGTGTGATGCTTTCTGTGGGCCCACGAGGTCATCGTCCATCACTTTGACGAACAGCCGGCAGTGAGGTTAATTTCACCAGCAAGGTAGAATGTTTTTTGTTTGTGTTATGGTGGTATATAGTACGCGTCGAAGAGGTGGGAGGGGACTAGCATATATACTATACGTATGCGTCCGTGAACAAGTACACCTCACTCAGTGTCGGGACTTTTTGGTTACCGAGGCACGTGCCACATCAAAATTGTGAAATTGGTTATTCAAACATCACACAACACCTTTTTGGGCCACATGCATATATATCCTAGCTAGGACACTCACGTCTGACGCTTCCATCTGTGGGCCCACGAGGCCATCGTCGATGCATGCATGCATGCATCACTTTGACCTACATCGGGAGAGGTTAATTAATTTCACCATCGATGAGGATTCTTTTGGGTTGTACATATATTACGACAAGAGCATATAGTATGCGGTGAAGAGGGGGGAAGGGGACCATCATATGTAGTATGCTTGATATGAACCTCACTCTGTGTGCGTGCATGGTTTACGGTTTTTGAGGCATGTGGCACATCAAAGTTGTGCATTTTGGGTATTCAACATGTTTGGCCCACATGCAAAGCAGTGGTGGTTGTCCTCTCCCACCCACTTAAGCGGTTATCAGCTATATCGATGCTTTCCATCTGTGGGCCCGCTTGGTGTGATGGCCTGGCTTATTAGAGATGGTAGACTACTCATATCAATAAGGAATTCCTTCTTTTCCGGGAGCCCATTCAGACAGAACTCCAAAGTTAAGCGTGCTCAGCTTGGAGTAATTTCAGGATGGGTGACCGACCGGGAAGTTGCTCTTCGGTGCGCATGAGTGAGGACAAAGTGCGCAGAAAATACTAGTACTGATATGTGGGGCCAGTCTAGATCCCGCCAGGAGTAACGACCACCGGCGGGTGTGTCCAGGGCGTTACAAGTTGGTATCAGAGCCGACCCTCGCGGTTACACGGATGTTTGCGGACAGGTGTGAGGTCATGTTATTCATGACGTTTGTGACCCATCATGGTACACGGCATGGCACATGTACCGGACTGGATGCACAGACGTATGTGCCAAGAGGGAACGTTCCTATGGCCCGATGGAGACGTCGGTTACTCCGAGTGGGGGTGTATGTGATGGCCTGGCTTATCAGGGATGATAGACTACTCATATCAAGGAATTCCTTCTTTTCCGGGAGCCCATTCGGACAGAACTCCAAAGTTGAGCGTGCTCAGCTTGGAGTAATTTCAGGATGGGTGACCGACCGGGAAGTTGCTCCCGGGTGCGCATGAGTGAGGACAAAGTGCGCAGAAAAGACTAGTATTGATATGTGGGGCCTGTCTAGATCCCGCCGGGAGTAACGACCACCGGCGGGTGTGTCCGGGGTGTTACACTTGGTCTATCACTTCTTTTTGCCTGACAACAAGAGAGGTTAATTTGACATAGGAGGGTATTATTATTTTTGCTCTGGGATGACATGCATGATACACTTTGAGCACACACACACACATGCATGTGTAAGCATGAATCCCTCCCATCGAGTCGAAGTGGCTACTACAACGACACCATCATGAACCGATCTCGCTCTGTGTTGGGAGCTAGTGTACGATTCTTGACACACGCGCCAAATCAATGTTGTGTATTCAAAATGCATGCACGCATCACCTCCATACATATGCATGTAGTGGTTGGCTTCGAACGATACACTCCCTCGCGTGGTTATCGGCGACAACCCTATATATTTGTGGGCCCGCGTGGACATCCATGATCACCTTGACCAACAACAAGATACATTTCCATGGCGAATTCTTCATTTGGTTCGTGTTATCGTAGTATAGGTCATGGTGAGATTCAGACCTAATTAAGTTTGAGCGCATATACTATGCACACATGCATGCATATATGAATCCCCGTTGTTTGCTTGAAGTGTGGTGTAACATACATATGCATCGTCAATCTAACCCTCACTCAGTGTGGGGATTTCTAGTTCGAAATAACGGTGCCACATCAAAGTTGTTCCATTGTTAATGAAAAACACACCTCTCCATACATAAGTTTGGGCCACACGCAGTGATTGTCTTCGGGGACTAGCTACTTGCGTGATTATTGGCGAGCTAGCCCATCTCCAGGGTCGCATGGACGGCCATCACTTTGACCAACAACAAGAGAGAGGTTGTATGACAAAGGTGGATTATTCTTGGTCCGTTTTACGATCCATCTTGGTGAGATATATGCCTCTGTGGCCCGCCGACTGAAAGTGTGTGTGTGTGGGGGGGGGGGTTGCTACATAGCACTTTGTTAGGTGAACCTC
>LR738709.1:325555196-325676461 GCA_902687465.1 Secale cereale
TGCGCGCGCGCGCGCGCACACACACACACACACACACACACACACACACACACTCGCTCGAAACCCTAGCAAAGTCCCCGCCACTGCTCCCGTCGCCGCAAGGCCCCTATTGTGAACATCTGCCGGTTTTCCGGTGCAGCTTACCCACCAATCTCCATACCCAGGCCCCCCTAAGTTTCTTAGATGCCGCCTGCCAAACGCCCCTTTCCCACAGATCCCCATCCCCCACTCCAGAGTGTCGCAGCCTAAGCCCGGCTATGTTTCCCGTGGAGCTCGATGAGCGACTGGCCCAAAAGAGGTGTATAGCCGTCTCTTCGCCCGACATCGCCGAGGAAGCTGGCGACCATTACTGGCGGCAGGCACTCAAGCAGCGGGCTAGAGTATGCGGGCATGTCTCGTCCGCCGGCTACGACATCAGATCATCGATAGCGATGCCCTGAGGCGGATTGTGTCACAGGTTAAGAGGCCCACCCCCAACCCCTCGGGTTCAACCGCCGTCGCTCTCATCCATGGCCCCGCCGCTGATCTCCTCTGGCTCGCTATCAACAATTTGCCATTCTACATCACCATCGATCCCCTTTTGTCATTTCTGAAGGACACGTTATGCGATGCTGGCTTGGGATCCATAGCTTCCAAGATAGACCTCATCGACGGCGACCACGAGGAGGGCACCCTCTCCGGCTCTTCCAAGGGCAAAGTGGCCATCTGCTCTTCCAAGGGGAAAGCGCCCGTCTGTGACATTAGGGAGGGCACTCTACAGCCGTGCTCTTCCAAGGGGAAGGAGCCCATCTACGACAACATAGAGCGCATCCAGGGTCACTGCTCTTCCCACAAGAACGAGCCCATCCGTGACAAGTGAGGAAACCCATGATTTGTTTTGCCATGCCTCTTCATAGGGGGGAACCCATGATTTGTTTTGTCGAGTCCCTTTTGTAGTGTAGTGAGAATATGTCCAGTTTTAATTGCTATATCTGGTTGTTTGCAGTATGCCTTGTTTATTTCAGTTGTTCACAATGTGATGCTCTATATGTGCAATTATTTATTGTGTAGTTGATTTCATCAATCCAGTTTTAAACATACATATAGGAATGCTTATATTTTCTTGTTGTTAAGCCTGTTATAGCTAGCATATGCCTCTTTTAAAGTTTGTTATTGTTCGGTTGTTTGTAGTTAGCATATGTTCATTTTCAATGCTATCTTTGGTTGTTCGTAGTATGCCTTGTTTATTCCAGTTATTCACAACGTGATGTTCTATATGTGCAAGTATGAACTGTGTAGTTCAATTTCATCAGTACCAGTTTCAACAATACCACTATGAATGACTACATTTGGTTGCTGCATCTTGTAATTAACATGCCTTTCCATTTTTATTTAACCATAACCAATACACTTAGACCGGCACAATACCAGTTTGGATGACCATGTTTGCTTGTTGTTAAATGTTTGGCCTGTTGCAGTTAGCACACCTTTCTACTTGTTTTGCTTTACTAGCGTTCTTAAACCTGCACACTGAAGCTATCTTTTGGAGATTATTTTGTCTCCCATGTGTAATTTTGGTTGATGTTTAGCCTGTTGTGCTTAGCATGCTTCTTGATGTACCTACACAGGACAATTTTGGGAACGACTGTTGTTTTCCATCGAGGTTACTTTCATCCCATGGCTCATATCTGCTCACTATTTAGGATATCGGTAGCTGGTACCATATAGGCCGACAATTGATAAGGCACTAATCGGTGAATCGGACTTTTAACTGAATATATCTGCAACCCATTTTTCCTTAGATTAACTAGGGCCATATGTAATATATCTGAGGCTACATAGCAACATGCAATGTACTTAATGTCTAAATATGCAATCCTAGGCTACATAGCAACAAGGAAGAGTGTTACATTAATGTTCTAATGATGTCTTGATATACGTAGAAGAGCGGCAGGAACAACAACAACAACACATCCCTGTTTGGATACTCAACTTAGCTAGAGGTTAGAGTTAGTTTCTAGCTCATTACTAACCCTGAACTAAGTCCATCCAAAGAGTTGTTTGGATGGCAGGGTTAGATTGACAATAAATGCACTAGGAGAACTAGCTCCAATTAGCACCTTTTGGGTTGGATACTAGTTTTTTTGGGTGGGTTATAGATGCAACTAGCTCTCTTTTCTAGATATACTTTAGGGCTATTTGAGCCTGAACTAGCTCAAACTAACTGCAACCCGTGGAGACAGCAGTAGATAATTTGTAAGAATGAACTAAACTCCTTCTGGCCCATAATATAATATGTTAATTCATCTAATATGTGAGTATATTAGATATTATAAGATACTCCCTCCGTTCGTAAATATTTGTCTTTTTAGAGATTTCAAATGGACTACCACATACGGATGTATATAGACATATTATAAAAGAGAGATGTACGACATCATTGTGCAATTGTTGTTTAGCTTCTAATATTAAATTGGTGCTTTTAGGTACATATGTCATTGGTAAAGATCCGTGTTGCGACACTTTCTGCGTATGGGGCAATGAGATATTGATGAACCAACATCAAGTGAGGAAGTGCTACTTCTCGAGCTTGTGTTGTATTCCCTCGAAGAGGAAAGGGTGATGCACCACAGTAGCGTAAGTATTTCCCTCAGTTTTTGAGAACCAAGGTATCAATCCAGTAGGAGACCATGCGCGAGTCCCTCGCACCTGCACAAACAAATAAGAACTTCGCAGCCAACGCGATAAGGGGTTGTCAATCCCTTTACGATTACTTACGAAAGTGAGATCTGATAGAGATGATAGTTTGATATTTTTGGTATTTTTGGATATAAGAACAGAAAGTAAAAGCGGAAAAGTAAAGTAGATTCTAGATTGATATGTTGAGAATAGACCCGGGGGCCATAGTTTTCTCTAGTGGCTTCTCTCATGATAGCGGTATTCTACGGCGGGTAAACAAATTATTGTCGAGCAATTGATAGAAAAGCTAATAATTATGAGACTATCTAGGCATGATCATTATATATAGGCATCACGTCCAAGACAAGTAGACAGAAATGATTCTGCATCTACTACTATTACTCCACACATCGACCGCTATCCAGCATGCATCTAGAGTAGTAAGTTCATAAGAACGGAGTAATGCCTTAAGCAAGATGACATGATGTAGAGGGATAAACTCAAACATAGAGATATAAACCCCATCTTTTTATCCTCGATGGCAACAATACAATACGTGCCTTGCTGCCCCTACTGTCACTGGGAAAGGACACCACAAGATTGAACCCAAAGCCAAGCACTTCTCCCATTGCAAGAACTATAGATCTAGTAGGCCAAACTAAACCAATAATTTGAAGAGACTTGCAAGGATAGTATAATCATACATAAAGAGTTCAGAGAAGAACCAAATATTTCTCATAGATAATCTTGATCATAAACCCACAATTCATCGGATCTCGACAAACACAACGCAAAAAGATATTACATCGAATAGATCTCTGATACGCCCATTTTGCATCATGCTTATATGTTGATATTTATTGCACTATGGGTTGTTATTACATGTTTTGTCACAATACTTATGCCTTTTCTCTCTTATTTTACAAGGTTTACATGAAGAGGGAGAATGCTGGCAGCTGGAATTCTGGGCTGGAAAAGGAGGAAACTCTGGAAACCTATTCTGCACAACTCCAAAAACCCCGAAACTCAACAGATGTAATGCCCCGGATGTAATACTTTCCCAATATGGCAATATATAAACTTTGGCTTCATCGATTCCTTTCTGGGTTCTTCTTTCTTTTCGGTTTCGTTGTTTTGTCGTGTGCGTGTGTGCATTTCATCCATGTCATGTTGTCATGTGCATTGCATTGCATTTGTGTTGTCACTTGCATCCGGTACCACTCGTCTCTTCCCGTTGTCCATTTCGAGTTCCGACGCTCTCACACGTGCCCGTGGCATCCCCGAGTCTTTCTTTTGTGTTTGGCCGTGTAACGTTTCCGGAATGGCGTGAGACTTGTCGTGCGATGTTGTTTTGGTACATGTAGGCCGCCTGTCAAGTTTCGTCGCGTTTGGAGTTCGTTTGGTACTCCAACAGGTAACCTAGTGGGCTAAAAGAACCTCTTCTTTGAGGCCCAAGACCCCTCCACAACAGCCCACCAACCCAGCACAAACCTTCCCATCATCTTGGTCGTCGAATTGTGATCGCGTGGCCGAAAACCGCTCCCCATTTGGAGTCTCCTAGCTCCTTGTGCCTATAAAAACATCCCCCCATGCCATTTTCTCGTCGAAAACCCTAATTCCGCTCCTCCCCGCCGCGCCGGACACGTCCAACCGCTGCCGGACGCGTCCAGCCGACGGCCGCCGCCAATCTACGCCTGGAAAGTGGCACCGCCGCCGTTCGCACCGCGCCGGCCCGCCGGGCCGAGGCGGGGCCCGCCCGGCCCGACCGCCCCGAGCCGCCAGCCGCGCCGGCTCCTCGCCACGTCGCCGCGCCAGCCGGCACCGCGCCGCCTCCGCGCTCGCCGCCGGCCGCCGCGCCCCTCAAGGCCTCTCCGCTGCCGTTCCCGCGGGCGTCCTGCCGGTCCCAGGCCGCCTCCGTGCCTCGCCGGCCTCCTCCGGCCACCGCTCCTTGCCGAGTCTCCCGCGCCGGTCCCCGGCGCCGTCCATCCGCCGCCGCTGGATCGAGGGCAGCGAGCGAGCGCCGATTCGATCCCGATCCGGTGCTCCTAACCCTAGCGGGTTCCCGGGTCCGCGCCCGCGCCCGCGACCCGCTCCGCCCGTCGCCCGCGTTGATCGCGTTGACCCCCAGAGGTTGACCCCATTTTCCCTCTAAGTCCTTTTAGTTATTTTGTTGTCTGATAGCATTTTGTCATGGCAATAACTTTTTGTGTGTATGTCCGATTTGTGCATATGATATGTCAAAATGATCGTGGTGATGTATACTACGTTTTGTTCCATTGTGTCATGCATGTTTGAGTCCATATAGATGTCTTAATCATCATGACAAGAGTGCTACTTGCTATAAACTGCTGCTACTTGTTATTTTCATTCCATGTTTGAGATGTGATAACTTGGTGCATGTTTATCCAAATGAAGCAAATGATATGTCAAAATGTTCATCATGAGATGCTCTACATGTTGGTTGCTAAAGCATTCATGTTCGAGTTCATATTGCCATGTTTATCTCTGTTGCAAAAGTGCATGTGGCTGTTGGGTTTTGTAACTTGTAACGAGATGCCTAGTTGAGGAGCTCGTTGCTATTGATGTGTTTGTCCGCATGTCACATGCTCATATGTTTTAGATTCTCCATCATGTGATCTTTGCTGTGGTGCAAACCTTTTGCCATGATATGCTTTGAGGTGACTTAAACATGCTTGCAAACATGCCATGATAATGTTACTGTTTTAACACTTCGTTAAATTTCACTAAGTCTGGAATCTGTCATATCCTGATGCTATGTTTGCTTGTTGTCCTAGGCAAATCCATGATAGTTTTGGGGTGGCCATTGATCATTCCTTGCTATATATGTTGTTGTTACTCCATCCATGTCCTCACTTGTTCATTTGGGTTGCTGTAGCTTATTTAATTCTTGCTCCCAAGTTGCTATAAAATATTGTTGTCACGTTTTTAGTGTTATGATCAAAATGTTGTAGCTGGTTGCTATTGATCCATGCCTCCTATGGAGATGCTCCAATGGAGTTGTTTGCTGTAGGATATGTCTACTTCATGTCCATGCTTCTTGTCACCATGTTGGAGTGCTGTAGAGTATATATTTCTTGCTCCGAAGTTGCTATGTGGCTGTTAATTTTAGCTTTGCATCGTTTCTTGTTTTGAGTGTATGTTTTGATCCGTTGCTCCGTTTTAAGCATGCCCTACATGAAACTCGTGTGATTTTGCATGTAGATTCATAATATCATCGTGTTAACATGTTTGGAGTATGTTTGCTTGATGTCTGGGTGCATGTTGCACCGTTGCCATGCTTATCTTGTTTTGATCATATCTTCTAGACCGTAGCTCCGTTTTAAACAAACTTTATATGAAACTTGACTAGAATTTCATGTAGATTATCTTGGTGCATGTTAACTTTCTGTTTAACAACTTTAACTTAATGTTTGTTCAGATCTGGACTAATTTCAAACCATGCATATGAGGACTTACCGGATTTGTCTTAAGTAGTTTCCGGCCTCAATTAAACCTGTTGTTTCTTGTGTTGTTTCTCTGTGCTTCCTACCTTGCCATGTTTTGCATCCTAAATAGGCTTGTCTTGCATCCTACTTGCTTGAGTATATTGTATTGTTCTTGTGTTGTTTCTCTGTGCTTCCTATGTTGTCATGTTGTGCATCCTAGTGCATCTGCGGTGCTTCCTAAGTGCATCATACATGCATCCTGTAGTTTGCGCATTGCACCTTGTTTGATTTCATGCCTCGTGTGTTCTTGTGTTGAGTAGAGCCGGAAGCCGAGACCGAGTACGAGAACGAGGTTACTACTGAGGTTGAGAACGAGGAGCCGTCTTACGATCCCATCGACGACTCGACATGCAAGATGACCTGACCCAGATATCATTACTATCTTTGCCTATTGCTAGAAGTCTCGCTCTATAGCTTATTGCCTGGATGCCCATGTTTGTCTATCAGCCTCCTATTGTAACCATGAATCTGTCTAACCACCCAACCTATGCAAACCTTTGATTGGCTATGTAGGCTTCGCCCGGCCCCTCTTATAGCATTGCTAGTTGCAGGAGAAGATTTGAAGATTCTTGCTTCATGTGAAGTATTTGTTGGGATATCACACTATATAAATTCTTAAACTAAATCATCAATATATTGGTAATGGGTGGAAGGCTAAGCCTTTTGCTTGGTGATTTTTTCCACTCATGCCGCCCTAGGAACCGTATAAACCGGTGTTATGTTCCTTGATTTTGCGTTCCTCACACGGTTGGGGTTATGGGACCCCCTCGATAAACCGCTTAGCGCTAAGTCTTTTACAGCAAGTCCCAACATTGGTACTATTTGCCTAAACAACTAAAAACTTGCATAGGGAGTAATTAACCCTCTTCTTAATCAACAACCCGGGCCAGTGCTCCACATGAGTGTTGGTCCAAACTGGGGAGTCTGTGGGGCCATCTCGAGGAAACTCAAGGGCTGGTAAAAACATGTAGAATCGCCCATTCGGTCGTGGCCTGAGACGAGATACGCGCGGCTACTATCAGGGTGTCAGCACGCCGGGAGGATTTGCTGGATTAGCCTTACCTTAGTCGGAGTATCTTCAGCATGGGATTCCGAGAATACTCGGAGCTTCCCACCTTGGAGTTGCGACTCCGCGGATCGTGGGCTTGTAATGGGCCAAGTTGGAACACCCTTACAGGGTTTCGAACTTTCGAAAGCCGTGCCCGCGGTTATGCGGCAGATGGGAATTTGTTAATATCCGGTTGTAGAAAACTTGACACCATGTTCAGAACACACTACCAGCGTGAGTACCGTGACGGTCATTTTCCGAAAGGGGTTCGTGAAGTGAACATGGTGGGGTTATGTTTGAAGTGTTTAGATAGGATCACTTCGTGATCACTTTATCGCTCGTGGCACTTCTCTTCTCGCTCTTAACACGTAAGCTAGTGCTAGTGCAGCTGCAGCCTTTTATCTTTCTTCAGCCTTGTTCCACACCCAAGGCTTAGATAGTTCTGTTACCCGGGAACGGGATTGATGAGTCCTCCGTGGGTCACAGATTCTACACCACACCAGATGCAGGTACCATGGTGAACTACTCAGGTGACAGCACAGAGTTGTACTGGGAGTATGATGAAGAACGTAGCCGATACTATGTGCACTATCCCGATGATCAGTAATTTCTACTAGGGGCGATTCGAACCTGTGTTTTTATGTATTTGGTATCTTTCATTTGGATCTTCACCCGTAGTCGGGTTGTGATGTTATTTGGATGATGTTTGACTATGTAATGAATTGTGTGATGTGGCGAGTGTAAGCCAACTATCTCTTTTTCTTTTCATCCCTATTTTTACATGAGATGTGCAAAAATACCGAACTTGAGATCATTCCAGAATGGGCTTATACCTTTAAGTCGTGCCTCGACACGTAGGAGGTATAGTCCCATCCTGGGCATTACAAGTTGGTATTCAGAGCCTTCTCCGACCTAGAAGCCCCCACTGATTGATCGAATCGTTGACGGTTGAGTCTAGGCACACACTTAAAATGTTTTGAGTCCTATATATATATTGGAGAGTAGGATTTATTTTGCTACTCATCTCTTTTCACTCTGGTGAGGACTCCTGGCGATTACTCTTGTCTCTTCTACTCTCAAAATTCACCAATTTTTTTTAGGAATCTCGCGAGTATTGTTTGGATTGTTCCGATGTCTTTTTGACAAGAACATTGTTCTCGATGCCTCCTGTCATTTAGGGGTTGTGGAAGTGTCCCGGGGAGTTGAGCTCCGAGGTGTTGTCGTCACAAATATATCGCATCAGTTCTGGAATACTTAAGATGGCCGACATCGAAAACTCTCCTATGCGGTTAGTGGCAAGATAACCCCGACGTCACCCAGTAGTGGGGAGGTAGTTCGGGAGTATTGCCATAGCTTGTATAGTGGATGCGTTTCGAAGGTCCGAGGTAGACGGTTTCCGGAAATAACTGGTTATGTGTTGAAGGATGGATACAACTAGATGTGGGATTAGAGTTGAGTGCGCGATGCTTCCCCTGTATCCCCAACACCTAATTGCATAACTGGAAACTTTCGGAAATTAATAGTTGGGTTCATCTAGTAGCTCATAGGCATTCTTCCAACGAATGCATGATATGGAGTTCGGGGTTCTACATTGAGTGAAGTAGTTTTATGGGCGTTGTTCCGATCGGGAGTTGCATCTTAAAGGGTCCTTTGCTATGCTGATCCGGGGATTGCAAAACCCTTTTGTAACAAGTTCCATAAGCTTTCAGCACGAATATGTCGAACGAAGCTTCTATCTTGTATTTGTTCTATCTGCTCCTTGTTGTTTTTATTTACCTTTTGTCCTCCCAAGTGGCTTCTCGTGAAGATTGTTGTTATCATTAAACTGTGGATTACATTCGTTCATTGTTGTTCGAATGTGCTTGTGAAGACTATGTTGCAATTTCTAGCCGTTGATTCAGCTTATATATTCTTTCAATCAATGGCTAATAGTTTTCATCTCATTCAGGATGGCTCCTAAAAAGGTTCCCAACGCTAACCCAGAGGGTGAAGAGGTTCATGATCGTCCTCCTTCACCTCCTCCTCTGTCTGAGGCCTGGAGAGCAATTATGCAAGCGACGAACCATAACACCCAGATGCTTATGCAAATGATGCAGAACATTCAAGCAAATCAAGCAAATCAGGGTGTTCATGGGAACCAAGGCCAAGGCAATTTGTTCAACCAACCTCACTTTGCTACGCTCAACCAGTTCCTGGCAAACCAACCAAAGGCATTCAGTTACTGTGTGGACCCTCTAGATGCTGAAGACAGGATAAAAGATATCAAGAAGCATTTCGAGTGCAGTAACGTCAGGCCCGAGGACTATGTGAAGTTTGCAGCCTTCCAACTCAAGGACCAAGCCGCTGATTGGTGGCAGCAGTACAAAGATTCCAGAGAAGGGCGTGTAATCTCCTGGGATGACTTCTACAAGGACTTTCGCTCTCACCACATTCCAACAAGTGTCATCGAGGGTATGCGTGAGCAATTCCGCAACCTGAAGCAAGGCTCAATGACTGTCTACCAATATAATGTCAAGTTCCAGAACCTTGCCCGCTATGCCAAGCAAGACATCCCAGATGCCAAGAGCAAGATCTATCAGTTCCGTGGTGGTCTGAAGGATGAACTCCAACTAGCTCTCACCTTGTTCGAGCCTGATGAGTTTGATCAATTCAATAACATGGCACTTAAGCAAGAGGCAGCCCAGCTCAAGATGGAAGCTTCCAAAAAGAGGATCAGAGACGCCGTTCACTCCTCCTCTTCTTCTCAAGTGGTCGCAAAGCAACAGAATTTTTGGCTTCCACCTCCTCCAGTGATCCGAGCTCCCTACAACAACAACAAGAATTCTGGTGGCCGTGGTTTCTCCCACCCACCCAACCCAAGCAATCAGTCAAAGAATCATTTTCAAGCTTCCAAGTCAAGTGCTCCTTATCACCGTCCTCTCTCAGAAGTGGTTTGCAACAAGTGCACTCAAAAGGGTCATTATGCTAACAAGTGCCCCAACCCAAGGCGCCTTCCGCCTCCTCCACCTGTCAGCACTACTATTGTCAAGCATAATCCAAAGGCAGCAAGAGTGAATATGATGAATGCAACTCAAGCAAAGAATTCTTCAGATGTGATACTTGGTAACCTTCCAGTTAACTCTATTCCTGCAAAAGTGTTGTTTGATTCGGGTGCTTCATGTTCTTTCATGTCATATCCATTTGCATCCAAGCACGATGTTATCACCAAGAATCTTCCCAAGAAGTTGCAAGTTGTTTCTCCGGGCAGACTAATGACTTCTAGTGTGTATGCTCCAGATGTATCTATTCGCATGGGTGATTACCGTTTTCTGGCTTCTCCGGTTGTTCTCGGCAACTCCAACATTGACCTTATTCTCGGGATAGATTGGCTTTCCCAACATGATGCTCACATTGATTGTGCAAATAAGGAAGTCAAGATTACTCATTCCGACGAAGACGTGATTATCTTCGCCTCTCGGGATAACACAATCAGGCTATTCTCTATCAATGACAAGGGCGAGATTAATGCCATCTCTCAAATTCCGGTGGTCAATGAATACGAAGATGTTTTCCCTAAAGAGCTTCCAGGCATGCCTCCGCATCGTCAAGTTGAATTTGTCATTGAACTCGAGCCTGATACTGAGCCAGCATGCCGGCGTCCATACAAGCTTTCCCCTGAAGAGTTGAAGGATTTGAAGAAACAGCTCGATGAGCAAGAGCGTATGGGTCTGATCAGGCCTAGCACTTCTCCTTGGGGCTATGGTGTCTTATTTGTCAAGAAGAAGGATGGCACGGAGCGCCTTTGCGTTGATTACCGGCCATTGAACAAGAATACAATAAAGAACTAGTATCCGCTCCCCAACATCAATGAATTGTTCGAGCAGCTCAAAGGAGCTAAAGTATTCTCTAAGCTCGATCTCCGGATGGGTTATCACCAGATCCGTATACGTGAAGAAGATATTCACAAGACTGCGTTCAGAACAAGCTACGGCTCATATGAATATACAGTCATGTCATTTGGCCTCGCAAATGCTCCACCCACCTTCTCGAGAATGATGCACTACATTTTCAACCCCTACACCAACAAATTTGTGCTTGTGTATCTGGATGACATCTTGGTATTCTCAAAGAATGAAGAATATTATGAAAAACACCTCCTTCTGGTTCTCGACAGACTCCGTGAACATAAGTTCTATGCCAAGTTCTCCAAGTGCGAATTCTGGCTCGATAAGGTCTTGTATCTGGGCCATATCATTTCTGCTGAGGGTATTGCGGTCAACCCCGAGAAAGTTGAAGCGATTGTCAACTGGGAACCTCCTCAGAACGTCAAGCAACTCCGAAGCTTCCTTGGTCTTGCTAGCTATTGCAGAAGGTTCGTTGAGAACTTCTCCAAGATTGTCAAACCTCTCTCCAACTTGCTGCAGAAGAATGTCAAGTACAACTGGTCTCCGGATTGTGATGTGGCATTCAAAACTCTCAAAGAAAGCTCATCTCTGATCCGGTTCTTACTCCTCTAGATGAGTCCAAGCCCTACGAAGTATTCTGTGATGCTTCGCTTCAAGGACTTGGTGGTGTGCTAATGCAGGACAAGAAGATTGTGGCATACACTTCTCGTCAATTGAAGCCAAATGAGAAGAACTACCCCACACATGATCTCGAGCTAGCAGCTGTGGTACACGCCTTGATCACGTGGAGACACCTTTTGTTGGGCAGAAAAGTCGACATCTTCACCGATCACAAGAGCTTGAAGTACATCTTCACACAGCCGAACCTGAACCTTCGCCAAACTCGTTGGGTTGAGATATCCAAGAGTATGATCCAAGCATCGAATACACACCTGGCAAGGCCAATGTCATTGCAGATGCCTTGAGCAGAACGGCATATTGCAACAGTCTCCTTATCAAGCCGTTTCAGCCTGAGCTTTGTGAAGCATTCAGGAAGCTCAACCTCCAAGTTGTTCCGCAAGGCTTTCTTGCAAATCTTCAAGTTGCTCCTACCTTGGAAGATCAGATCCGTGAGGCCCAACTCAGTGATGCTATGGTGCAGAAAGTGAAACATGGTATTGCAAAGGGTACTCCCAAATACAAGTGCTATCGCGTTGATGAGAGAGATACCTTGTTCTTTGAGGACAAACTTGTGGTTCCCAAGGGTGATCTCAGGAAGCTCATAATGAACGAAGCACATGACTCCCTCCTCTCGATTCATCCTGGAAGTTCCAAGATGTACCAAGACCTCAAGCAATCTTACTGGTGGACTCGCATGAAAAGGGAGATTGCCCAATTCGTGAATGAATGTGATGTCTGCAGAAGAGTGAAGGCAGAGCATCAACGTCCAATCGGTCTCCTCCAACCTCTTCCTATTCTCGAGTGGAAATTCGACCACATTGAAATGGATTCCGTCACTGGGTTTCCCAAGTCCAAGAAGGGGAATGATTCTATCTTTGTGGTGATTGACAAGCTTACCAAAGTAGCTCACTTCCTTCCAGTCAAAGAATCCATCAATGCAGCTCAACTGGCAGAGTTGTGCACTTCTAGAATTGTGTCCTTACATGGTATTCCTCAAGCTATCTCCTCAGACCGTGGAATTTTGCTCACATCCTAGTTCTGGGACTCTTTTCAATCTGCCATGGGCACTAAGATCCGTTTCAGCACTGCATTTTACCCTCAGACTAGTGGTCAAGTCGAGAGAGTGAACCAGATCCTAGAAGACATGCTTAGAGCTTGTGTCATCTCTTTTGGCATGAAGTGGGAAGATTGCCTTCCGTTTGCCGAGTTCTCTTACAACAACAGTTTCCAAGCAAGTGCCGGCAAAGCTCCGTTTGAAATCCTCTATGGCAGAAAGTGCCGTACTCCTCTCAACTGGTCCGATACTGGTGAACGTCAACTTCTTGGCAATGACTTGATCTCAGAAGCCGAAGAAATGTGCAATGTCATACGTGAGAATCTCAAGGCCGCTCAGTCGCGTCAGAAGAGCTACTATGACGGCAAGCATCGTGATTTGGCCTTCAACATTGGTGATCATGTCTATCTCCGTGTTTCTCCTATGAAAGGCACCCAAAGATTCGGTATCAAAGGCAAGCTTGCTCCTAGATATGTGGGCCCTTTCAAGATCCTTGGCAAAAGAGGCGATCTAGCCTATCAACTTGAGCTCCCTTCCAACTTTGCTAATGTTCATGATGTGTTTCACGTGTCTCAGCTCCGCAAGTGCTTCAAGGCTCCTGAACGCACTATTCTGTTTGAGGAGATTGATCTTCAACAAGACTTGTCTTACCGAGAGCACCCCGTTGCTATTCTTGAGGAAACCGAGCGCAAGACCCGCAACAAGTCAATCAAGTTCTTGAAAGTTAAGTGGTCACACCATACCGACCGAGAAGCTACGTGGGAACGAGAAGATCACCTTCGTTCCAAGTACCCTTCCTTCTTCGAGTCCTAGATCTCGGGACGAGATCTTTTCGTAGTAGAGGAGAGTTTGTAATGCCCCAGATGTAATACTTTCCCAATATGGCAATATATAAACTTTGGCTTCATCAATACCTTTCCGGGTTCTTCTTTCTTTTCGGTTTCGTCGTTTTGTCGTGTGCGTGTGTGTATTTCATCCATGTCATGTTGTCATGTGCATTGCATTGCATTTGTGTTGTCACTTGCATCTGGTACCACTCGTCTCTTCCCGTTGTCCGTTTCGAGTTCCGACGCTCTCACACGTGCCCGTGGCATCCCCGAGTCTTTCTTTCGTGTTTGGCCGTTTAACGTTTCCGGAATGGCGTGAGACTTGTCGTGCTATGTTGTTTTGGTACGTCTAGGC
Source organism: Secale cereale (assembly GCA_902687465.1). Taxonomy (NCBI): domain Eukaryota; kingdom Viridiplantae; phylum Streptophyta; class Magnoliopsida; order Poales; family Poaceae; genus Secale; species Secale cereale. The sequence continues at coordinate 325,569,189 of LR738709.1, forward strand.
CGCGTGTCCAGTTTCGTCGCATTTGGAGTTCGTTTGGTACTCCAACGGGTAACCTAGTGGGCTAAAAGAACCTCTTCTTTGAGGCCCAAGACCCCCTCCACAACAGCCCACCAACCCAGCACAACCTTCCCATCATCTTGGTCGTCGAATTGTGATCGCGTGGCCGAAAACCGCTCCCCATTTGGAGTCTCCTAGCTCCTTGAGCCTATAAAACCGCCCCCCCATGCCATTTTCTCACCCAAAACCCTAATTCCGCTCCTCCCCGCCGCGCCGGACACGTCCGACCACCGCCGGACGCGTCCAGCCGACGGCCGCCGCCAATCTGCGCCTGACACGTGGGACCGCCGCCGTTCGCACCGCGCCGGGCCGCCGGGCCCTGGCGGGGCCCGCTCGGCCCGACCGCCCCGAGCCGCCAGCCGCGCCGGCTCCTCGCCCCGTCGCCGCGCCGGCCGACACCACGCCGCCTCCGCGCTCGCCGCCGGCCGCCTTACTCGCCGGCGCCGGCTGACGCACCGCCGCCGCGCCCCTCAAGGCCTCTCCGCCGCCGTTCTCCCGGGCGTCCCGCCGGTCCCAGGCCGCCGCCGTGCCTCGCCGGCCTCCTCCGGCCACCACTCCTCGCCGAGCCTCCCACGCCGGTCGTCGGCGCCGTCCATCCGCCGCCGCCGGATCGAGGGCAGCGGGCGAGCGCCGATCCGATCCCGATCCGGTGCTGCTAACCCTAGCAGGTTCTCGGGTCCGCGCCCACGCCCGCGACCCGCTCCGCCCGCCGCCTGCTTTGACCGCGTTGACCCTGTGAGGTTGACCCCGTTTTCCCTCTAAGTCCTTTTAGTTATTTTGTTGTCTGATAGCATTTTGTCATGGCAATAAATTTTTGTGTGTATGTCCGATTTGTGCATATGATATGTCAACATGATCGTGGTGATGTGTACTATGTTTTGTTCCATTGTGTCATGCATCTTTGAGTCCATCTAGGTGTCTTAATCACCATGACAAGAGTGCTACTTGCTATAAACTACTGCTACTTGTTATTTTCATGCCATGTTTGAGATGTGATAACTTGGTGCATGTTTATCCAAATGAAGCAAAAGATATGTCAAAATGTTCATCATGAGATGCTCTACATGTTGGTTGCTAAAGCATGCATGTTAGAGTTCATATTGCCATGTTTATCTCTGTTGCAAAAGTGCATGTGGCTGTTACATTTTGTAACTTGTAACGAGATGCCTAGTTGAGGAGCTCGTTGCTATTGATGTGTTTGTCCCCATGTCACATGCTCATATGTTTTAGATTCTCCATCATGTGATCTTTGCTGTGGTGCAAACCTTTTGCCATTATATGCTTTGATCTGACTTAAACATGCTTGCAAACATGTCATGATAATGTTACTTTTTTAACACTTCGTGAAATTTCACAAAGTCTGGAATCTGTCATATCCTGATGCTATGTTTGCTTGTTGTCCTAGGCAAATCCATGATAGTTTTGGGGTGGCCATTGATCATTCCTTGCTGTATATGTTGTTGTCAATCCATCCATGTCCTCACTTGTTCATTTGGGTTGCTGTAGCTTATTTAATTCTTGCTCCCAAGTTGCTATAAAATATTGCTGTCCGGTTTTTAGTGTCATGATCAAAATGCTGTAGCTGGTTGCTATTGATCCATGCCTCCTATGAAGATGCTCCAATGGAGTTGTTTGCTGTAGGATATGTCTGCTTCATGTCCATGCTTCTTGTCACCATGTTGGAGTGATGTAGAGTATATATTTCTTCCTCCGAAGTTGCTATGTGGCTGTTAATTTCAGCTTTGCATTGTTTCTTGTTTCGAGTGTACGTTTTGATCCGTTGCTCCGTTTTAAGCATGCCCTACATAAAACTTGTGTGATTTTGCATGTGGATTCATAATATCCTCTTGTTAACATGTTTGGAGTAATTTTTCTTGATGTTTGCGTGCATCTCGCACCGCTGCCATGCTTATCTTGTTTTGATCATATCTTCTAGACCGTAGCTCCGTTTTAAACAAACTTTATATGAAACTTGACTAGAATTTCGTGTAGATTATCTTGGTGCATGTTAACTTGCTGTTTAACAACTTTAACTTAAGGTTTGTTCAGATCTGGACTAATTTCAAACCATGCATATGAGGACTTACCGGATTTGTCTTAAGTAGTTTCCGGCCTCATTTAAACCTGTTGTTTCTTGTGTTGTTTCTCTGTGCTTCCTACCTTGCCATATTTTGCATCCTAAATAGGCTTGTCTTGCATCCTACTTGCTTGAGTATATTGTCTTGTTCTTGTGCTGTTTCTTTGTGCTTCCTATGTTGTCATGTTGTGCATCCTAGTGCATCTGCGGTGCTTCCTAAGTGCATCATACATGCATCCTATAGTTTGCGCATTGCACCTTGTTTTAATTTTGTGCCTCGTGTGTTCTTGTGTTGAGTAGAGCCGAAAGCCGAGACCGAGTACGAGAACGAGGTTACTACCGAGGTTGAGAACGAGGAGCCGTCTTACGATCCCATCGACGACTCGACAGGCAAGATGACCTGACCCAGATATCATTACTATCTTTGCCTATTGCTAGAAGTCTCGCTCTGTAGCTTATTGCCTCGATGCCCATGTTTGTCTGTCAGCCTCCTATTGTAACCATGAATCTGTCTAACCACCCAACCTATGCAAACCTTTGATTGGCTACGTAGGCTTCGCTCGGCCCCTCTTATAGCATTGCTAGTTGCAGGAGAAGATTTGAAGATTCTTGCTTCATGTGAAGTATTTGTTGGGATATGACACTATATAAATTCTTAAACTAAATCATCTATATATTGGTAATGGGTGGAAGGCTAAGCCTCTTGCTTGGTGATTTTTTCCAGGCGCCTAAGGTGACATGAGTGGAACAAAACACCGAGCAAAAGGCCAAGCCTTCCACCCATGCCCAGTATATAGGTGTGTTAATAATAATAATAGATATTTTGATATTCCAACAACAAGTTCCCACCTGGAACGATCTTCATCTTCACTTGCAGCTAACAACGCTATAAGAGGGGCTGAGCAAGCGGGTAACATAGCCAAACAATGGTTTTGCTAGGAAGGTTTCAAAGGTTAGAGGTTTCATGGAAACAAGGAGAGGGGCTGACAATAAAGATGGGTAGCGCGACATGTAATGATAGCATCAAGACACGAAGCATGGCAATGATAGTAAAGGTATCCAAGGGTATGGTCATCTTGCCTGGGATTCCGCAAGGAAGAAGAACAAGTCCATGAAGAAGACGAAGAAGAAGCCTTGAAGAAGAACCACGGGTAGACGAATGAATCCTCACGAACGCAACGGAACAAGCACTAACGAGAAGAAGCAAGCAACACGGTAAACACACCACACGAGACATGACAATATGCTCAACCAAGTATGATGCAAGAAAGTTCAATATAGGATGCACTACAAGTCTATACAGGAAGCAAAACATGGCAAGGTAGGAAGCACAAACAAAACTACAAGTTAAGTGGAGCTCAATATGCAACGAGTTGCATATTGACGAAACACCACATTTTATATATCTAGTTGACTCTCGTTTATTTACAAGACAAGATTAAATGTTCGTTAACATGGCAAGAGGTGAAGCAAAAACAAACTACCTATCTAGACAAGTTTAAATGAGGCCAGAATGATAAAGAACAATTCCGGAAAATCCCCATGTTCATATTATGAATTTGGTACTGTTCTGCCTATTACACCATTTTAATGTTGTTAAACAGCAAAACAAAGTGCATCATGTTATTCTACACATTTTTCCACCCCATTTCATATAAAGTTTACTAAAAACCGAGCTACAGTTATTTAGTTATGAAATAAACCATTTAGCAAGTTATTTACACAAATTAATGAAAACAGCAAGTTAAACATTTTAAACATGGAAGGAAGTTGCAAATTATGAAACTAGATGAAATTCTAAGCAATTTACATATATAACATGGTTAAATCCGATGCACAGTTATTTAGTTGTGAGCATTCTAAAACCAAGGCATTTATATGATTATGCATGCACATGATTAAATGAGAAAAGCACTCTGCTGAAAAAAAACACATGATGGGCCGAACTGCAGCACACCGCAGCAGCCCAGAAGCATCTGGCCCAAGTAGTTGAGTGACTGGGTGTGTGCAAAATAAAAGAAAGAACAAAAAAATACAAAGGCACCTGGGATTTGAACCCAGGACCTCCTGGATGAGTGCGCAAGGGAACAACCACTAGGCCAGTGACTCTGCTGTGCTACAAAAGATGCAAAACTGAATAAAACCTACATGCCAGAACGGATCTAGGAACAAAACGAATCTTCAGTTATGCAGTTGCTCACAGCGAGGAAAACACAGAGGCCAGCGGCCATGCCGAGCTGGACAGGACGAAGGACGCCGGTGACTTGACAGCGGCCTGGATCTGGCGCAGGAGGAAGAAGGTCCGGTGGGGATCCAGCACGACAGAGCCCCGCGGGTCCGGTGACGGGTCTTGACAGGGCGACGGCCACGGCGTGGTACTCCTCACGATGGGGTTGAGGGTGCAGCAGAGGATCTCGACTCCAGGCGATGGACGCAAAGCACGACGGGAGGCCGGGAACGGTAGATTGGAGGCAGGGGAGGTCTTGGACAAGCGGGACGAGGTCGGCCACTCCGGTGAGGCGGACGCAGTAGGGAGCTGCAAGGACGAGCGACGCCATGCCCCTGCGGAGAGAGAGACTGCGGTTGAGATGGGAAGAAGAAGAAGAAGGAACGAAGAAAAAGGAGGCAAGGGAAGGAGAGAGCGGCCCTGCTGGCTTCGGTCGCCGGTGACGCAAGGCGAGCTGTTGCTGCTGGAGGGGAGGGATCGATGGAATTTGGTGGTGGCTGGAACAGAAGGAGGGAGGTTGGCTTGGCACTGAAAGCAAGGAAGAGAATGGCAGCGGCTAGGAGGATGGACAGGATGCCTAAAAACTAGGGTTGGACTATTATATAGTAGGTGGATTTGGGTAGGGGCTATTCGGTCCCTCCGATCGTAATTGGACGGTCCGAAATAAAAAGGTTAGGTGGCCCAAATAAGAAAACGGAGATGTTTTAGGGATGTTTGGGGATGATCCAGACTCATCGGTCACGACTGCTCGGGTCGGGTTCCGGACAATTTCGGACGTGCAGTCGAGGGGTAAAAGTGGGCTGTGTAGAAGGCATCGGGCTGAGACGAGAGAAGAGAGAGAGAGAGAGAGGCCCAGCGGCAGTTTCGGAACACCGAAACGTCCGACATTTATCCGGCTATAGTGCCGCTATAGATTTAACGGTTGTGCTATCAAACGAACTTCGAATGCGACGAAATTTGACAGGCGGTCTGCCTATACTATAGTAAGATCACACGCCAAGTTTCAACTAATTCCGAGAATGTTTTTCGGCCACTTATAGAATAAATATTCGGAGGTGCCGCGGGCGTGTGCGAGTGTGTCTGGGCTCACAACGGACAACGGAGAGGACAGGTCAACTATGGACGGAGGCAAGTTTTTATAACATGCTGATGAAATGCACATGATGTCATGACAAAGTGCAACACGCAAGCAAATGACATGGCAACGACGACGAATAACTGGCTAACCCCTGGCGCATCGGTCTTGGGGCGTCACAACTCTCCCACACTAACAGAGGATCTTGACCCGAGATCCTGGAGATGGCACCGGATAAAAATGGAAAAGAAGAGGTAAAACAAAGTTGCTTCTTCGACAAACAAGTGAAACCAAAGAATCTTGAGAGGTTGAACAATCTTGAAGGAAAGAATACAGCAGGGATGAACGAAGTTAAGAGCACTCCGGTACAAGGAGGAACAAGGGACATTAAGAGAACCTTGTAGGTTGAAAGACATGAGACAAGAGCTTACAAACCAAAAGAATAAAAAACTGCAACGGTATAGCCAAGGAAAAAGAATGACAAAATTCGGACAGCACTCCGTCTGAAAATGGAAGGAAATGAACAATAACTTGCCAGTTGGGATGATACTTGCTGAAATGAATAACATATTGCCTCCGAAACAATTGAAAGAATGGCACAAGGGGTAAGAAAGATTTCAGATAGCACTCCGGTTAAAAGAGAGTTAAAACTTGATAAGATGAGAGAACTAGAATGGAGGACACAACACTCCGGTTAATAGACAAGCAAGGGAAGAATATGGTCTTGATAAAAACGAGATGATGGTCAAAGAGAGCAATATCACAATGCCTCCGGAATGAAAGAATAGAATATAGATCAATGAAAGAAATGAACGGAGAAAATATGACAACTTCTCTCAAAATAGAATTTGAAAGAGCATCCTTACGAAGAAGGGTTGAACGGAGTTGTTGGAAAAATCAACAACGAAAAGAATAAGCTCGTTGTGGGCTTATGGAAAACATCTCAAAACTATAAGGTGACAACCGGCCACTTACGAAAACATTTGATTGGATTGAGATCAACGACAAGAAGAAAACTTATTTCTGCAGGAGGATAAATGAAGAAACTGGGTCATTTATAAGCACCATAAATATCAACAATCCTTAGGGAAAGCTTTTAGGTGAGATACAACCCAAGATAACTCCAACAAACAAAATGGGAGGTTGAAAGGATCTCCTGGGAAATAAGGATGATTGGTTTAAATATTTCATTCTTGATAACTTGTGAATCATAATTCATGAAGGAATTGTCAAGAATGACATAACCGCGTCTGAAAAGATAAGGTAGAAAGGATTGCACTTGGAATGCATGATGAAGAATGCTTGAGCTCCAACAAGAATCTTGATGAAAACTTCGAGCATGAATTAATTCATGATGAACCACCAAGATGGACTCCGGTAACAAAAGGATGAAAAGAATAAGATTGAAGCCTTGCAATGCTTTAGATGAAGCTTCGTGACAAGATAATTGAGAGAGCTTAGAACACCGGGGAACAAGACGAACAACTTGAAACCTAGAATTTACTCCTCATGAATAAACTCTAAGCAAAGGGATTAATACACTTGGGCGAAATAAGAATAAGAATTATGTTATGCATATCCTTCATCAATTTAAATTGACGACAAGCAATGGATTTGGCATACTACTTATTCTCGTTGCAAAGAATTAAAGAGAGATCTAGCACAACCTTGGATAAATATTCAACGAAGCACCGGTAGGATTATGAAAAGAACAAATGAATTGATATGATAACAACGGAAGAGTAATCTTGAATGAACCACCGTAAGAATTGAACCCGGTTGATGAAAGAGAATAATCACCGGGAAGAATAAGCACTTGAGGAAATTTAGATACAAGAGAACGAAGAGATCGCGAACCGATTAAGAGTACTTGAACAAAGCACCGGTAGAATATGGAGATGAACGAAGAGGCATCAATGAAGGATGTTTGGAGGACAAAGTTGAAAACTGAGAACGAAGAAATATTCTGAAATGATGGCCTTCGGAGGAACACAAAGAAAAGAATCCATGAAATGCTTCGGATGGGTATGAAAATAATTCTTCACAATCGAAACAATAATGAGGATGGCATGAAGCTAGAACCACGAATCTTGGAAGAACGGGTAAGGATTCAAAAGGAACTCTTCTTCGGGTCTTCAAAATCTAAGAAGACGATGAGATACACCACCATGAATTGTATAGGCACTCCGTAATGAATAATTAAAAGGTTGAACCAATGATGAAAAAGAATTTGAAAGCGGTCCTGGAGAAGGATTGTGACTGGTGGGATTCATACTAACGTCACACTTTGAAAAGAATTTTAGAATAACTCCGCAAAAATTAGAAGAGTCAGGTAAGATCCTGGAAAAAGACATGTGGGTTATGGGCCCACTAAAAAGAAACACTGTTGGGAAAGATTGCTTGAGAGATAATGCACCGGTTGAATTAACTGGCTTGAATGAGATAACAATCCTCAAAATAACTTGAACGGATTAAGAATGGAAACGCGAATCTCCTGAGATACCTTGTACACTCCGGATATGAATAGGAGAGAGTTGAATAACCAGGAGAGACTTTGGATAAGAAATTTCAACATGTGAAAACATGTTAAACAAAAAGGAAGAGACATGATCATGATCGAAGCTTGAACTTAAGTCCATCAGAGAAGAAAATGAGAACGGAGAATGATAAACTTGAAGCTTCCTGAGAAATCACCGGATAATGAAATTGAACGAAAAGAATGAAGAACATCACATGAGTAAAATGGATACTTGATTAAGAATTCTGGGTCCGAGAAGAAGAAGGTGGGAGGGTGGGGAAAAACAAAGACAACTTGGGATGAATGAAAACAGACACCGATGAGAAAAACCAAGACTTGGTTTTGAACATATAAAAAAGGATCGGGTTAACTTGAAGAGAAGCACACCGGTTAAAAGGATTTAACATAGCAATCTCAATGATCAAGAACGATTAGCACTCCCATAGAAATATGAGAACACCGATTAGGAAAGGTATGGAATCAACATTTGACATCGAAGAAACTCGAATACCAGAATCAAAACGAAAACAACGGATCGATATGTTGCAACATAATCTTCACAATATCATTCGAATGGAGAATTGAACGAATGAATTCCGTAGGTACATCAACTTGTCGAGAAGCCACTTGGGAGAACAAAAGGTAAATAAAAACAACAAGGAGCAGATAGAACAAATACAAGATAGAAGCTTCGTTCGACATGTTCGTGCTGAAAGCTCATGAAACGTGTTACAAAAGGGTTTTGCAATTCCCGGATCAGCATAGCCAAGGACCCTTTAAGATGCAACTCCCGATTGGAACAACGCCCATAAAACCACTTCACTCAATGTTGAACCCCGAACTCCATACCATGCATTCGTTGGAAGAATGCCTACGAGCTACTAGATGAACCCACCTATTAATTTACGAAAGTTTCCAGTTATGCAATCAGGTGTTGGGGATACAGGGGAAGCATCACGCACTCAACTCTAATCCTACATCCAGCTGTATCCATCCTTCAACACATAACCAGTTATTTCCGGAAACCGTTTTCCTCGGACCTTCGAAACGCATCTACTATACAGGCTATGGCAATACTCCCGAACTACCTCCCTAGTACTGGGTGATGTCAGGGTTATCTTGCCACTAACCGCATAGGAGAGTTTTCGCTGTCGGCCGTCTTAAGTATTCAAGAACTGATGCGATATATTTGTGACGACAACACCTCAGAGCTCAACTCCCCGGGACACTGCCACAACCCCTAAATGACAGGAGGCATCGAGAACAATGTTCTCGTCACAAAGACATCGGAACAATCCAAACAAGACTCGCGAGATTCCTAAAAAAAATTGGTGAATTTTTTAGAGTAGAAGAGACAAGAGTAATCGTCAGGAGTCCTCACCAGAGTGAAAAGAGATGAGGAGCAAAAGAAATCCTACTCTTCGATATATATATGACTCAAAACATTTTCAAGTGTGTGCCTAGACTCAACCATCAACGATTCGATCAATCAGTGGGGGCTTCTAGGTCGGAGAAGGCTCTGATACCAACTTGTAATGCCCAGGATGTGACTATACCTCCTACGTGTCGAGGCACGACTTAAAGGTATAAGCCCATTCTGGAATTATCTCAAGTTTGGTATCTTTGCACGACTCATGAAAAATAGAGATTAAATTGCAAAAGGATAGTTGGCTTACACTCGCCACGTCACACAATACATTACATAAGCAAATCATCATTCATAACATCACAACCCGACTACGGGCGAAGAACCAAAAGAAAGATACCAAAAACATAAGCCACAGGTCCGAATCGCCCCTAGTAGAAACCACTACTGATCGTCGAAAAACGTCACAAGCATACGGCTACGCTCTTCATTGAACTCCCACTGAAGTTCTGATCCATATCCTGCGTCGTACACAGTTGTACCTGCAACTGGTGTTGTAGTATCTGTGAGCCACGAGGACTCAGCAATCTCATAACCATGGGTATCAAGACTAGCAAAGCTTTATGGATAGGAAGAGGTAAAGTGGTGAGGTTGCAGCAGCGGCTAAGCATAATATGGTGGCTAGATTACGAGTATAAGAATATGATGAGCATCTACGCAAACGGTCGCAAACTAGTAGTGATCGCTAAAGATCCTGAACTACCTACGAGTCAAACATAACTCCACCGTGTTCTCTTCTCAAAGTGAAAAGAGACAGTCACGGTTACTCACGCAGTGGTGTGTTTTACTTCGGATCCTCTGTCAAGTTTTCTACAACCGGACATTAACAAATTCCAATCTGCCACATAACCACGGGCGCGGCTTTCGAAAGATCATAACCCTGCAGGGGTGTCCCAACTTAGCCCATCACTAGCTCTCACGATCAGCTGAAGTGATAAATATAATATCATCACCCCTTATCTTAGGGAAATCCGATCAGGCTCGGCATCCCGGTGCACAAGACATTTCGACAATGGTAAAACAAGTCCAGCAAGACCTCCCGACGTGCCGACACCCTGATAGTAGCCGCGCGTATCTCGTCTCAGGCCACGTCCCGATGGGTGATGCTACACGTAAAACGAGCCCTCGAGTTTCCCCAAGGTGGCCCCGCAGGCTCCCCGTTTGGGACGAACACCATCAGCACTGGCCCCCCCTGTTATGTAGAATTAAGAGCCCGGGGACATGACCCCCTATGCAATTAATTAATTAATTAAGTTGTTATTATGAGCAAATTAAAACCAATGTCAGGCCTTGCTGGAGGAGTTTTATTCAAAGACGAAGTGTCAAGGGGTCCCCATATACCCAACCGTGTAAGGAACGCAAAATCAGGGAACATAATGCCGGTTTATCGGCGCCTAAGGTGGCATGAGTGGAACAAAACACCGAGCAAAAGGCCAAGCCTTCCACCCATGCCCAGTATATAGGTGTGTTAATAATAATAATAGATATTGTGATATTCCAACAACAAGTTCCCACCTGGAACGATCTTCATCTTCACCTGCAGCTAACAACGCTATAAGAGGGGCTGAGCAGGCGGGTAACATAGCCAAACAATGGTTTTGCTAGGAAGGTTTCAAAGGTTAGAGGTTTCATGGAAACAAGGAGAGGGGCTGACAATAAAGATGGGTAGCGCGACATGTAACGAGAGCATCGAGACACTAAGCATGGCAATGATAGTAAAGGTATCCAAGGGTATGGTCATCTTGCCTGGGATTCCGCAAGGAAGAAGAAAAAGTCCATGAAGAAGCCTTGAAGAAGCCTTGAAGAAGAACCACGGGTAGACGAACGAATCCTCACGAACGCAACGGAACAAGCACTAACGAGAAGAAGCAAGCAACACGGTAAACACACCACACGAGACATGACAATATGCTCAACCAAGTATGATGCAAGACAGTTCAATATAGGATGCACTACAAGTCTATATAGGAAGCAAAACATGGCAAGGTAGGAAGCACAAACAAAACTACAAGTTAAGTGGAGCTCAATATGCAACGAGTTGCATATTGACGAAACACCACATTTTATATATTTAGTTGACTCTCATTTATTTACAAGACAAGATTAAATGTTCGTTAACATGGCAAGAGGTGAAGCAAAAACAAACTACCTATCTAGACAAGTTTAAATGAGGCCGGAATGACAAACAACAATTCCAGAAAATCCCCATGTTCATATTATGAATTTGGTACTGTCCTGCCTATTACACCATTTTAATGTTGTTAAACAGCAAAACAAAGTGCATCATGTTATTCTACACATTTTTCCACCCCATTTACACATAAAGTTTACTAAAAACCGAGCTACGGTTATTTAGTTATGAAATAAACCATTTAGCAAGTTATTTACACAAATTAATGAAAACAGCAAGTTAAACATTTTAAACATGGAAGGAAGTTGCAAATTATGAAACTAGATGAAATTATAAGAATTTTACATATATAATATGGTTAAATCCGATGCACGGTTATTTAGTTGTGAGCATTCTAAAACAAAGGCATTTTCTGTGATTATGCATGCACATGATTAAATGACAAAAACACTCTGCTGAAAAAAACACATGATGGGCCGAACTGCAGCACACCGCAGCAGCCCAGAAGCATCTGGCCCAAGTGGTTGAGTGACTGAGTGTGTGCAAAATAAAAGAAAGAACAAAAAAAATACAAAGGCACCTGGGATTTGAACCCAGGACCTCCTGGATGAGTGCGCAAGGGAACAACCACTAGGCCAGTGACTCTGCTGTGCTACAAAAGATGCAAAACTGAATAAAACCTACATGCGAGAACGGATCTAGGTACAAAATGAATCTTCAGTTATGAAGTTGCTCACAGCGAGGAAAACTCAGAGGCCAGCGGCCATGCCGAGCTGGACAGGACGAAGGACGCCGGCGACTTGACGGCGGCCTGGATCTGGCGCAAGAGGAAGAAGGTCCGGTGGGGATCCAGCCGGACAGAGCCTCGCGGGTCCGGTGACGGGTCTTGACAGGGCGACGGCCACGACGTGGTACTCCTCACGATGGGGTTGAGGGTGCAGCAGAGGATCTCGACTCCAGGCGAAGGACGCAAAGCACGGCGGGAGGCCGGGAACGGCAGATTGGAGGTAGGGGAGGTCTTGGACAAGCGGGACGAGGTCGGCCGCTCCGGCGAGGCGGACGTAGTAGGGAGCTGCAGGGACGAGCGACGCCATGCCCCTGTGGAGAGAGAGACAGAGGTTGAGATGGGAAGAAGAAGAAGGAATGAATAAAAAGGAGGCAAGGGAAGGAGAGAGCGGCCCTGCTGGCTTCGGTCGCCGGTGACGCAAGGCGAGCTGTTGCTGCTGGAGGAGAGGGATCGATGGAATTTGGTGGTGGCTGGAACAGAAGGAAGGAGGTTGGCTTGGCACTGAAAGCAAGGAAGAGAATGGTGGCGGCTAGGAGGATGGACAGGATGCCTAAAAACTAGGGTTGGACTGTTATATAGTAGGTGGATTTGGGTAGGGGCTATTCGGTCCCTCCGATCGTAATTGGACGGTCCGAAATAAAAAGGTTAGGTGGCCCAAATAAGAAAACGGAGATGTTTTAGGGATGTTTGGGGATGATCCAGACTCATCGGTCACGACTCCTCGGGTCGGGTTCGGGACAGTTTCGGACGTGCAGTCGAGGGGTAAAAGTGGGCTGTGTAGAAGGCATCGGGCTGAGACGAGAGAAGAGAGAGAGAGAGGCCGAGCGGCAGTTTCGGAACACCGCAACGTCCGACGTTTATCCAGCTATAGTGCCGCTATAGATTTAACGGTTGGGCTATCAAACGAACTCCGAATGCGACGAAATTTGACAGACGGTCTGCCTATACTATAATAAGATCACACGCCAAGTTTCAACTCATTTCGAGAACGTTTTTCGGCCACTTATAGAATAAATATTCGGAGGTGCCGCGGGCGCGTGCGAGTGTGTCTGGGCTCAGAACGGACAACGGAGAGGACAGGGCAACTACGGATGGAGGCAAGTTTTGAAAACATGCTGATGAAATGCACATGATGTCATGACAAAGTGCAACACGCAAGCAAATGACATGGCAACGACGACGAATAACTAGCTGACACCCGGCGCATCGATCTTGGGGCGTCACATTTGAGGAGTTCATGTATTCACTATGTGTTAATGCTTTGGTCCGGTACTCTATTAAAAGGAGGCCTTAATATCCCTTAGTTTCCAATAGGACCCCGCTGCCACGGGAGGGTAAGACAAAAGATGCCATACAAGTTCTTTTCCATAAGCACGTATGACTATATTCGGAATACATGCCTACATTGCATTGATGAACTGGAGCTAGTTCTGTGTCACCCTAGGTTATAACTTCTACATGATGAATTGCATCTTACATAATTTCCCATCACCGATCCAATGCCTACGAGCTTTACCTATATTGCTTCTTGCTTATTTCCTTTTCCGCTGCTACTATCATAAAAACTACAAAATCGCTATCGTTACTTTTATTGCTGCTATCGCCACTATCATATTACTTTGCTACTAAACTATCTTGCTGCAGATACTAAGTTTCCAGGTGTGCTTGAATTGACAACTCAGATGCTAATACTTAAGAGTATTCTTTGGTTCCCCTTGTGTCGAATCAATAAATTTGGGTTGAATACTTTACCCTCGAAAACTGTTGCGATCCCCTACACTTGTGGGTTATCAAGACTATTTTCTGGCACCGTTGCCGGAGAGCATAGCTCTATTCTTTAAGTCACTTGGGATTTATATCTATTGATCACTATGAAGAATTTGAAGGACTCAAAAACCAAGATCTTACCCTCAACTACGAGGGGAGGTAAGGAACTGCCATCTAGCTCTGCACTTGATTCTCCTTCTGTTATGAGTTAACTTGCGACACCTACTCCTGCTATTGAATCTGATATTTCGTATGTTCTTGATGATGCTACTTCTGCTATGTATGATGAAACTACCTCTATGCCTGATACTGTGCCACTAGGTGAATTTCTAGATGAAAAAATTGCTAAGGTTAGAGAGAGTGCAAATGTTGATGATATTTATGAAAGTGATGATGAAACTACTCCCGATAATTATGAATTGCCTGTCGAGCCTAAGGGTTATGTTATGGATGAATAAACTGCTAGAGACTTTCTTGCTTGCAATGATAGATATGATCTTGAGAAATTATTAGCTAAGCTAAAAGAAAAGTCCTTGAATGCTAGAATGAAACATGACCCTGCTTCTGCTACTTCACCTATCTGTGTTACTGATAAGGATTATGAATTCTCTGTTGATCCTGAGTTAATTACTTTGGTTGAATCTGATCCTTTCCATGGCTATGAGTGTGAAACTGTTGTGGCACATCTTACCAAGTTGAATGATATAGCCACCCTATTTACTAATGATGAAAATATTCGTTATTACTATATCCTTAAGTTGTTTCCGTTCTCGTTAAAGGGTGATGCTAAGACTTGGTTTAATTCTCTTGATCCTGGTTGTGTGCGTAGTCCCCAGGATATGATGTATTACTTCTCTGCTAAATATTTTCCCGCTCATAAGAAACAAGCTGCCTTACGGGAAATATATAATTTTGCTCAAACTGAAAAAGAGAGTCTCCCACAAGCTTGGGGGAGGCTTCTCCAGTTACCTACTGCTTTGCCTGAGCATCCTCTTGAGATGCATGATATACTTGATGTCTTTTATAATGGACTAACCGATGCTTCTAGAGACCACCTGGATAGTTGTGCTGGTTGTGTTTTTAGGGAAAGAACAGTTGAACAAGCTGAATTACTATTGAATAATATGCTAGCCAATGAAAATAATTGGACACTTCCTGAACCAGCCCCTAAGCCAACTCCGAAGAAAAGAGGTGTTCTATTCCTCAGTCTTGAAGATATGCAAGAGGCAAAGAAATCTATGAAAGAAAAAGGTATTAAAGCTGAAGATGTTAAGAATTTACCGCCTATTGAAGAAATACATGGTCTTGATAACCCGGCATAGGTAGTAAAGGTAAATTCTCTCTATATATTTGATGAAGGAGATATTCCTTGTTATAAGTCTGCTAGCCAATGCTTAGATGAGGTTGACAATTTCATTGTGAAACAAGAAAACTTCAATGCTTATGTTGGTACACAATCACAACACAATGCTTATATGATTGAACGCTTGAGTGATTATCTATCTAGAGCTAAAGGTGAACTGAAACTTATTAGTATACATGCTTCTATGGTTACCACTCAAGTAAAACAAGTACTTAAAGCTCAGAATGATTTGCTCAATGAATTAAATAGTAAGAATAATGACTATGTTGTTAGAGTTGTGACTAGAGGTGGCAGAATGACTCAGGAACCTCTGTATCCTGAAGGTCACCCTAAGAGAATTGAGCAAGATTCCCAGAGAACTAATTTAGATACACCTAGTTCTTCTAAGAAGAAGAAAAAGAAAAATGATAGGACTTTGCATGCTTCTAGTGAACATGTAGCTGACACACCCGAGAATCCCAATGATATATCTGTTTATGATGCTGAGACACAATCTGGTAATGAACATGAACCTAGTGATAATATTAATAATGATGTTCATGATCATGCTCAACCTAGAAATGATGATGATGTAGAGATTGAACCTGTTGTTGATCTTGATAACCCACAATCAAAGAATCAACGTTATGATAAGAGAGACTTTGTTGCTAGGAAGCACAGTAGGGAAAGAGAACCATGGGTTCAGAAACCCATGCCTTTTCCTCCGAAACCATCCAAGAAAAAGGATGATGAGGATTTTGAGCGCTTCGCTGAAATGATTAGACCTATCTTTTTGCGTATGCGTTTGACTGATGTGCTTAAAACAAATCCTTATGCCAAGTATATGAAAGACATTATTACCAACAAAAGAAAGATTCCTGAAGTAGAAATTTCCACCATGCTTGCTAATTACACCTTTGAGGGTGGAATGCCTAAGAAATTATGATATCCAGGAGTACCTACTATACCTTGCTCCATTAAGAGAAATTATGTTAATACTGCTTTGTGTGATCTTGGAGCCGGTGTTAGTGTTATGCCTCTCTCTTTATATCATAGACTTGACTTGAGTAAGCTGACACCTACTGAAATATCTTTGCATATGGCTGATAAATCAACTGCTATACCTGTCAGTATTTGTGAGGATGTGCCTGTTGTAGTTGCAAATGTTACTATTCTAACGGACTTTGTTATACTTGATATTCCCGAGGATGATAGTATGTCTATTATTCTTGGAAGACCTTTTTTGAATGCTGCAGGGGCTGTTATTGATTGCAACAAAGGCAATGTGACTTTTCATGTCAATGGTAATGAGCATACGGTACACTTTTCGAGGAAACAACCTCAGGTCCATAGTATCAATTATATTGGAAAAACTTCAACTATCACTATTGGAGGTTTTGAATTTCCTATTCCTACTATCAAGAAGGCATATGACATTCTTATTGTTGGGGACATCCATATCCCCATTGAGGTAACCTAGTGTTATTCGAAAATTCTCCAGTTTCATGTTACTCGGAAAGAGTTTATTAACAACACCTGATCAACCTTGTTAATGGATTCATTTTGATGAGCATGGGATAGGTGAATCTAGATAGCACAATCTCCTGTACCCTCCTTTTACTTTCTGTTAATTAGGTTAAATTAAAAAAATAGCATCGTCTGTCTGTTTCTAGACTTATCCATGCAATAAAAAAATATCCCGAAAATAAAGTTCTCCAAATGCCATGAAAATGAAATATGATTTTTTTCTAGAATATCTAAGAAAATATGGCACTAAACACACAATGAGGGGAGTCAGCACGTGGCCACGAGGGTGCGGGGCGCGCCCCCCGGCCCAGGGTGCGCCCCCCTACCTCGTGGGCCCCATGTGGTCCCCCTCCACTTATTCCTACACCCATGCTCTTCTTCTTCCTCCCAAAAAATCCCCAACCAGTTCAAACCCGAGTTCTAGCTCATCTTGCTGCCATTTTCGATCTCCTTGCTCAAAGCACCATTCACCAAACTGTTTGGGGAGATTGTTCCTTGGTATGTGACTCCTCCATTGGTCCAATTAGTTTTTGTTCTAGTGCTTTATTTGTTACAAATTTATGCTGCTGTGGTGACCTTGTTCTTGAGCTTGCATGTCAAATTTTCTTGGTCCCAAGTAGTTCTTGGTCCCTTAGTTTCCAATAGGACCCCGCTGCCACGGGAGGGTAGGATAAAACATGTCATGCAAGTTCTTTTCCATAAGCACGTATGACTATATTCAGAATACATGCCTAAATTGCATTGATGAACTAGAGCTAGTTCTGTGTCACCCTAGGTTATAACTTCTACATGATGAATTGCATCCGACATAATTTCCCATCGCCGATCCAATGCCTATGAGCTTTACCTATATTACTTGTTGCGTATTTACTTTTCCGCTGCTACTATCACAAAAACTACAAAAACACTATCGTTACTTTTATTGCTGCTATCGCCACTATCATATTACTTTGCTACTAAACTATCTTGCTGTAGATACTAAGTTTCCAGGTGTGGTCGAATTAACAACTCAGCTGCTAATACTTAAGAGTATTCTTTGGCTCCCCTTGTGCCGAAACAATAAATTTGGGTTCAATACTTTACCCTCGAAAACTGTTGCGATCCCCTACACTTGTGGGTTATCACCTACTCTCTTCAAGGATGCCCGTAAGTTTGTCTTATCTTGTGATGAATGTCAAAGAATTGGTAATATCATTAGACGTCAAGAAATGCCTATGAATTATTCACTTGCTATTGAACCATTTGATGTTTGGGGCTTTGATTATATGGGACCGTTTCCTGCCTCTAATGGGTACACACATAGTCTAGTTGATGTTGATTACGTTACTAAGTGGGTAGAAGCTATTCCAACTAGTAGTGCTGATCATAACACCTCTATTTAGTTGCTTAAATAAGTTACTTTCCCAAGGTTTCGAGTCCCTAGATATCTAATGACTGATGGTGGTTCACACTTTATTCATGGTGCTTTCCGCAAGACGCTTGCTAAATATGATGTCAACCATAGAATTACATCCCCCTATCACCCACAGACAGTGGTCAAGTAGAACTAAGTAATAGAGAGTTGAAATTAATTTTGCGGAAGATAGTTAATAGGTCTAGAAATAATTGGTCTAAGAAACTTGATCATGCATTATGGGCCTATAGAACTGCATACAAAAATCCTATGGGTATGTCTCCATATAAGATGGTATATGGAAAAGCTTGTCACTTACCTCTTGATCTAGAACATAAGGCATATTGGGCTATCAAAGAGCTCAATTATGATTTCAAACTTGCTGGTGAGAAGAGACTATTTGACATTATCTGCCTTGATGAATGGACAACCCAGGCCTATGAGAATGCCAAGTTGTTTAGAGAAAAAGTTAAAAGATGGCATGATAAAAGGATACAAAAGCGTGAGTTTAACATAGGTGATTATGTCTTGCTATTCAACTCTCGTTAGACTCCAAAACAGTTCTAAAGGCAATTTTTCTCACCTTGGTCATGATAAAAAGAAAGAAAACATAAAGAATATCCAAGAGATCATATCGATCTTATGGTAAGTAATGACTTCACATATAAGAGTATGATAAATAAAATTTGTTGGGAGTTGACAAACATAGTTTTGGTCATCATTGCAATTAATAGGAAGTAATAAAAGAAGAGAGGCTTCACATACAAATATACTATCTTGGACATCTTTTATGATTGTGAGCACTCATTAAAGTATGACATTCTAAAGAGTTGATGTTGGACAAGGAAGACAACATAATGGATTATGTTTTCTTATATCCGATATAAAGTATATTTTCATGGATCATCCAACATGTTGAGCTTGCCTTCCCCCCTCATGCTAGCCAAAACTCCTCGCACTAAGTAGAGATACTACTTGTGCTTCCATATATCCTTAAACCCAGTTTTGCCATGAGAGTCCACCATACCTACCTATGGATATAGAAAGATCCTTCCAAGTAAGTTGTCATGTTGTAAACTCGCTAAAACATGTATGATTTATTAGTGTGGAGGAAATTAGCTTTATACGATCTTGTGATATGGAAGTAATAAAAGCGACGGACTACCTAATAAAGGTCCTTATCACAAGTGGCAATATAAAGTGACGTTCTTCTATGCTAAGACTTTGTGCATCCAACCATAAAAACACATGACAACCTCTGCTTCTCTCTGCGAAGGGCCTCTCTATTATTCTTGCCTTATAAGAGTGAAGGTGAAATTCACCTTTCCTTTTCACATTTTAACCTTTGGCAAGCACATTATGTTGGAAAGATCCTGACATATATATCCACTTGGATGTAAGTTTTCATGGTCTATTACTGGTGACATTACCCTTGAGGTAAAAGGTTGGGAGGCATCACCATAAGCCCCTATCTTTCTCTGTGTCTGATTAAAACTCCATAAACATAAGTATTGTGTGAGTGTGAGCAATTGTGAAATACTATATGATAGATGAGTATGTAGGCTTGCTGAAAAGCTCTTATATTGACTCTTTCCAATGTTACGATAAATTGCAATTGCTTCAATGACCGAGATCAAAGTTTGTTAGTTTCCAATGAAGTTTATGATTCATGCTTGATATTGTGGATGAATTGTTATTTTAGCATAAGAATCTTATGACTATATGTGTGTGTGTGTGTGTGTGTGGGTGCGGGTGTGTGTGTGTGTTGCTGTTATGAGAATGATCATGATGCCCTCATGTCCGTATTTTGTTTTTATCGACACCTCTATCCCTAAACATGTGGACATATTTTTCGATATCGGCTTTCGCTTGAGGACAAGCGAGGTGTAAGCTTCGGGGAGTTGATATGTCCATTTTGCATCATGCTTATATGTTGATATTTATTGCACTATGGGCTGTTATTACATGTTTTGTCACAATACTTATGCCTTTTCTCTCTTATTTTACAAGGTTTACATAAAGAGGGAGAATGCCGGCAGCTGGAATTCTGGGCTAGAAAAGGTGCAAACTCTGGAAACCTATTCTGCACAACTCCAAAAGCCCCGAAACTCAACGGAACTCCGTTTCAGAAAATATAAAAAATATCTGGTGAAAGAAGTTCACGAGGGGGGCCACCGACTGTCCACGAGGGTGGGGGCGCCCCCCCCCCCCTCTCAGGGCGTGCCCCCTGTCTCATGGGCCCCCCGAAGGCCCCCCAATGCCCATCTTCTCCTATATGAGGTGTTTTGACCTGGAAAAAATCATAAGGAGGCTTTCGGGACCAGACGCCGCCGTCTCTAGGCGGAAACCAATCTAGGGTTCCGGTAGAGCTGTTCTGCCGGGGATACTGCCCTCCGGGAGGAGGAAATTGTCACCGCCGTCATCACCAACAACTCTCCCATCTTGGGAAGGGCTATCTTCATCAACATCTTCACCAGCACCATCTCCTCTCAAACCATAGTTCATCTCTTGTATCCAATCTTTGTACCCAAACCTCAGATTGGTACCTGTGGGTTGCTAGTAGTGTTGATTACTCCTTGTAGTTGATGCTAGTTGGTTTATTTGGTGGAAGATCATATGTTCAGATCCATTATGCATATTAATACCCCTTTGATCATGCACAATATTATGACTTGTGAGTAGTTACTTTTGTTCCTGAGGACATGGGAGAAGTCTCGCTATTAGTAGTCATGTGAATTTGGTCTTCGTTCGATATTTTGATGACATGTATGTTGTCTCTCCTCTAGTGGTGTCATGTGAACGTCGACTACATGACACTTCACCATTATTTGGGCCTAGAGGAAGGCATTGGGAAGTAATAAGTAGATGATGGGTTGCTAGAGTGACAGAAGCTTAGACCCTAGTTTATGCGTTGCTTCGTAAGGGGCTGATTTGGATCCACATGTTTCAGGTTATGATTAGGTTTACCTTAATACTTCTTTTGTAGTTGTGGATGCTTGCATTAGAGGTTAATCATAAGTGGGCGGCTTGTCCAAGTAAGGATAGCACCCAAGCACTGGTCCACCCACATACCAAATTATCAAAGTACCGAATGCGAATCAAATGACCGTGATGAAAAGTAGCTTAACGACAATTCCCATGTGTCCTCGGAAGCGCTTTCCTTTATATAAGAGTTTGTCCAAGCTTGTCCTTTGCTACAAAAAGGATTAGGCCACCTTGCTGCACCTCATTTACTTTTACTTTTTGTCACTTGCTACCAATTACCTTATCACAAAACTATCAGTTACATATAATTTCAGTGTTTGCAGAAAATACCTTACTGAAAACTGCCTATCATTTCCTTCTGCTCCTCGTTGGGTTCGACACTCTTACTTATCGAAAGGACTACGATAGATCCCCTACACTTGTGGGTCATCAATATCCTTGAAGACCGAGGAGAACTTGGTATTGAGATCCAAAGAGAGACAAGAAGCCATCTAGATACTAGCTATGGACCCGAAGGTCTGTGGTAAGCTACTCACAACTCATGGTGAGGCGATGATGATGATGTAGAAGCACTCCGTGGAAGATCCCCCCTCCGGTGGAGCTCCGGAACAGGCCCCAAGATGGGATCTCACGGGAACAGAAGGTTGCGGCTGTGGAACTAGGGTTTTCTCTGTTGTTCTGATGGTTTCGGGGTACGTAGATATATATAGGAAGAAGGAGGGCACCGGGGGCCAGACGGGGTGCCCACGAGGCAGGGGGCACGCCCTATAGGGGGGGGGAACCCCCACCCTCGTGGACGCCACGTCATCCCTACTCCGTGGTTCTCAAGTCTCCCGTGCGTATTTTGCTCCAAAAATATCTCTCCTGAAGGTTTCATTCCTTTTGGACTCCGTTTGATATTCCTTTTCTGCAAACCCCTGAAATAGGCCAAAAAACGCAATCTGGACTGGGCCTTTGGGTTAATAGGTTAGTCCCAAAAATAATATAAAAGTGTATAACAAAGCCCATTAAACATCCAAAACATCATAAATAATAGCATGGAACAATAAAAAATTATAGATACGTTGGAGATGTATCAAGCATCCCCAAGCTTAATTCCTGCTCGTCCTCGAGTAGGTAAATGATAAAACATAATTTTTGATGTGGAATGCTAACCAACATAATTTCAATGTAGTTCTCTTAATTGTGGCATGAATGTTCAGATCTAAAAAATTCAAGATAAAAGTCTATATTGACATAAGAAATAATAATACTTCAAGCATACTAACAAAGCAACCATGTCTTCTAAAAATACTATGGCTAAAGAAAGTTATCCCTACAAAATCATATAGTCTGGCTATGCTCCCTCTTCATCACACAAAATATTCATATCATGCACAACCCCGGTTTCAGCCAAGCACTTGTTTTCATACTCTATACTTTCAAACCTTTCAACTTTCACGCAATACATGACCGTGAGCCATGGACATAGCACTATGGGTGGAATAGAGTGGTGGTTGTGGAGAAGACAAAAAGGAGGGAGATAGTCTCACATCGACTAGGCGTATCAATGGGCTATGGAGATGCCCATCTATAGATATCAATGTGAGTGAGTAGGGATTGCCATGCAACGGATGCACTAGAGCTAAGAATGTATGAAAGCTCAACAAAAGAAACTAAATGGGTGTGCATCCAACTTGCTTGCTCACGAAGACCTAGGGCATTTGAGGAAGCCCATCGTTGGAATATACAAGCCAAGTTCTGTAATGAAAATTCCCACTAGTATATGAAAGTGACTAAACATGAGACTCTCTATCATGAAGAACATGGTGCTACTTTGAAGCACAAGTGTGGAAAAAGATAGTAGCAATTGTCCCTTTTTCTTTTCTTCTTTTTTTTGGGCCTTTCTTTTTTTCTTTGGCCTTTCCTTCCTTTTTTTGGAGCGGCTTTCTTTACTTAGCCTTTCCTCACACGGGACAATGCTCTAATAATGATGATCATCACACTTATATTGATTTTCAACTCGATATTACAACTCGATACTAGAACAAAGTATGACTCTCTATCAATGCCTCCGGCGGTATACCGGGATATGCAATGAATCAAGAGTGACATGTATGAAAAATTATGCATGGTGGCTTTGCCACAAATACGATGTCAACCACATGATCATGCATGGCAATATGACAATATGAAGCGTGTAATATGAACGGAACGATGGAAAGTTGCATGGCAATATATCTCGGAATGGCTATGGAAATGCCATGATAGGTAGGTATGGTGGCTGTTTTGAGGAAGATATATGGTGGCTGTTATGAGGAAGGATATATAGTGGGTGTATGGTACCGGCGAAAGTTGCGCGGTACAAGAGAGGCTAGCAATGGTGAAAGGGTGAGAGTGCGTATAATCCATGGACTCAACATTAGTCATAAGAACTCATATACTTATTGCAAACATTTACAAGTCATCAAAACAAAGCAATCAACGCATGCTCCTAGGGGGGAGGTTGGTAGGAGTTAACCATCGCGCGCCCCCAACCTCCACACAAAGGATGACACTCTATAAATACCTCATGCTCTAACTTCGTCACATAGCGGTTCACCATACGTGCATGCTACGGGAATCACTAACCTTAACACAAGTATTTATCAATTTCATAATAGCTCTACTAGCATAACTCTAATATCACTATCCTCATATCTCAAAACAATTAACAAGCATCCAACTTCTCATCATATTCAATGCACTTAGTATGAAAGTTTTTACTATATTCATCTTGGATGCCTATCATGTGAAGGCTAGTTTTATAGCCAAAGCACATTACCATGCTGTTTTAATAGACTCTCAAAAGGATATAAGTGAGGCATGAGATTTCAACAATTTCTACAAAATATAATCACCACCATGCTCTAAAAGATAAAAGTGAAGCACTAGAGCAAAAACTATTCAACTCAAAAGATATAAGTGAAGCACATAGAGTGTTCTAACAATTCCTAGGCCATATTTAACTCTCTAAAATAGGTGTGTCCAGCAAGTATGATTGTGGAAAACTAACAAGAAAAGACTCAAATGATACACGACGCTCCAAGTAAAACACATATCATGTGGTGAATAAAAATATAGCTCCGAGTATAGTCACCGATGAATGAAGACGAAAGAGGGGATGCCTTCCCGGGGCATCCCCAAGCTTAGGCTTTTGGTTGTCCTTGAATTTTACATAGGGGTGCCTTGGGCATCCCCAAGCTTAGGCTCTTTCCACTCTTTGGTCCATAGTCCATCAAAGCAATACTCAAAACTTGAAAACTTCACAACACAAAACTTAGACAAAAATCTCGTGAGCTTCGTTAGTATAAGAAAACAAACCACTACTCAAAGGTACTGCAATGAACTCATTCTTTGTTTATATTGGTGTTAAACCTACTGTATTAAAACTTCTCTATGATTCATATCCTCCAATACTACTCATAGATTCATCAAAATAAGCAAACAACACACGAAAAACAGAATCTGTCAAAAACAGAACAGTCTGTCGTAATCTGTAACTTTCGCATACTTTTGTAACTCCAAAAAAATGAATTAAATTGGTAAACGTGAGGGATTTGTCTATTAATCATCTGCAAAAATAATCAACTAAATAGCACACTCCAGTAAAATCTGGTGACCATTCTAGCTAGCGGTAACGATTCTGTTTTTCACAGCACGATCATATAAACTTCACACAAGTCTTCCCAAAGGTTCTACTTTGCACAAACACTAATTAAAACACAAAACCACATCTAAACAGAAGCTAGATGCAATATTTATTCCTAAACAAAAGTTAAAAAAATTGGGTTGCCTCCCAACAAGCGCTATCGTTTAACGCCCCTAGCTAGGCATTGAGATTTCAATGATGCTCACATGAAAGACAAGAATTGAAGCATAAAGAGAGCATCATAAAACATGTGACAAACACATCTAAGTCTAACATACTTCCTATGCATAGTCATCTTATATGAAAACAAATTAGCAAGACAAGCAAGGTCTAACATATGCAAGGAAGAAGAAAGAAACAAGATCAATCTCAACATGAAGAGAGGTAACTTAGTAACATGAAGATTTCTACAACCATATTTTCCTCTCTCATAATAATTGCATGTAGGATCATAAGGAAATTAAGCAATATAGCTATCACATAACATATTCTCAACACGATCCACATGCATGCGAAGTTGACAGTCTTCCAAAATAGTGGGATCAACATTATAAAGTCATGACCTCTCCAAACCCACTTTTATCATAAATTTCATAAGATTGAACATTCTCCAAATATGTGGGATCTAAAGTTGACAATCTTCCAAACCCACTTTCAATATTATTGCAAACATTATTATCAATCTCATATATATCATGGGGATTAAATGAATTTTCAAGATCGTAAGAAGCATCACCCCAATCATGATCATTGCAACATGTAGTGGGCATAGCAAAATAAGCATCCCCAAGCTTAGGGTTTTGCATATCATTAACACAATTAACATTAATAGAATTTATAATAACATCATTGCAATCATGCTTTTTACTCAAAGAGCTATCGTGGATCACTTTATAATTTTCTTTCAATACTTCATCACAAATTTCAGATTCACTAATTTCAAGCAAAACCCCCTAAAGATAATCTAGTGCACTCAACTCACTAGCAATTGGTTCAACATAATTGGATCTCTTAAAGAGATTAGCAAGTGTATGGGGATCCATAATTTAGCAAGCGAAGATGCAAGCTGATAGAGGGCAGATGGCAACACAAGCAAATAGAAAGGCGAACGGTAAACACACGGCAAAAAGAAGGGCAGATAAAACGGCAAAGGTGAAGTGGGGGAGAGGAAAACGAGAGGCAAAAATGTAATGCGAAGGATAAGGGTTTGTGATAGGTACTTGGTATATGACTTTTGCGTAAGCTTCCCCGGCAACGACGCCAGAAATTCTTCTTGCTACTTCTCGAGCTTGCGTTGTATTCCATCGAAGAGGAAAGGGTGATGCAGCATAGTAGCGTAAGTATTTCCCTTAGTTTTTGAGAATCAAGGTATCAATCCAGTAGGAGACCACTCGCGAGTCCCTCGCACCTGCACAAACAAATAAGAACTTCGCAGCCAATGCGATAAGGGGTTGTAAATCCCTTTACATCACTTACGAAGTTCAGATCTGATAGAGATGATAGTTTGATATTTTGGTATTTTTGGATATAAGAACAGAAAGTAAAAGCAGAAAAGTAAAGTAGATTGTAGATTGATAGGTTGAGAATAGACCCGAGGGCCATAGTTTTCTCTAGTGGCTTCTCTCATGATAGCGGTATTCTATGGCGGGTAAACAAATTACTGTCGAGCAATTGATAGAAAAGCGAATAATTATGAGACTATCTAGGCATGATCATTATACATAGGCATCACGTCCGAGACAAGTAGACCAAAATGATTCTACATCTACTACTATTACTCCACACATCGACCGCTATCTAGCTTGCATCTAGAGTATTAAGTTCATAAGAACAGAGTAACGCCTTAAGCAAGATGACATGATGTAGAGGGATAAACTCAAACGTAGTGATATAAACCCCATCTTTTTATCCTCGATGGAAACAATACAATATGTGCCTTGCTGCCCCTAATGTCACTGGGAAAGGACACCGCAAGATTGAACCCAAAGCCAAGCACTTCTCCCATTGCAAGAACTATAGATCTAGTAGGCCAAACCAAACCAACAATTCGAAGAGACTTGCAAGGATATTATAATCATACATAAAGAGTTCAGGGAAGAACCAAATATTTCTCATAAATAATCTTGATCATTTATCCACAATTCATCGGATCTCGACAAACACACCGCAAAAAGAGATTGCATCAAATATATCTCCTCGAAGACCAAGGAGAACTTGGTATTGAGATCCAAAGAGAGAGAAGAAGCCATCTAGATACTAGCTATGGACCCGAAGGTCTATCGTAAACTACTCACAACTCATGGTGAGGCGATGAGATGATGCAGAAGCACTCCGTGGAAGATCCCCCTCCGGCGGAGCTCCGGAACAGGCCCCAAGATGGGATCTCACGGGAACAGATGGTTGCAGTGGTGGAACTAGGGTTTTCTCTGTTGTTCTGATGGTTTTGGGGTACATAGATATATATAGGAAGAAGGAGGGCACCGGGGGCCAGACGGGGTATCCACGAGGCAGGGAGCGCGCCCTATAGGGGGTGCGCGCCCCCACCCTCGTGGACCCCACGTCAGCCCTACTCCGTGGTTCTCAAGTATCCCGTGCGTATTTTGCTTCAAAAATATCTCTCCCAAAGGTTTCATTCCGTTAGGACTCCGTTTGATATTCCATTTCTGCAAAACCCTGAAATAGGCAAAAAATAGCAAACTGGACTGGGCCCTTGGGTTTATAGGTTAGTCCTAAAAATAATATAAATGTAGCGACCACGATCCAAATGGACCGAAGTCTCTGTGTTCTGTGTCATCCCTAGAACGATAATGCTGACACACACAGTACTTGAAGGATTTATAACAAAGTGGCAATCACACACTTATTACATCGAATGTCTCAAAAGAGAACTTATTACAAATGTCAATGGCATAAGGCCATCTAACAGAATAACAGTGGAAGGCATGGAAGATAAGTGAGTCCATCAACTCCAACGGCATAGCTGAGTGCATGACAAACGACCTAGCACGTCTTACTCCTCGTCTGAAAAGTCTGCAACGTAACATGTTGCTGCCCGAAACGGGTCAGCACATGGAATATGCTGGCAAGATAACACAGTAGAGCGAGTAACATAAATAAAGGCTAACACTATAAGCATATTTGGCTGGTGGAGGCTCTAAGGTTAAAGTTTTTTTCATAAAGGCAATTTTCCCTACAACAAAGGAATAAATTTTATTTTAACTATCATGGTAGTTGAAACATCATTGAGAAGGTACCTCCAACTCAATCCCAATTAAAATAGTCATCATTAACCCAACTAATTAATTTTAGCGTGATGAGATCAACCAATAATTCAAGTACCAGATACTCAAGATGTCCATAACCGGGGACACGGCCAATCATGATTAGTTTGTACACTCTGTAGAGGTTTGCGCACTTTTCCCCACAAGACTCGATCTCCTCCGTTGGATTTCTCGCACTGCATGGCATTTGAGAAACGGATGACCGAGACACAGTCTTTCAGAAGCATTTACTCTTTACCCCGGGTAGACCCGTACACCTACTTTCCCCTACATCTACTAGTCCACCACTGAAAGAGCTCACACAACTTACTCATACTGTGCCAGAGCCCATAATGGCATTGTGGCTGCACACGGAAGTTTCTAGCATGAATAGTTTTATGACCCCTTTGAGCCTGGGTGGCATTCCATAGGAAAAATCACACGGTACCCCCGGGATTTCCTAGGACAACAATGGATTCTCCAAGTGCCCTGCCACCAATCCACCCAGATGTGTATTAAAGTAGCCACCTTAAGTTGAACCATTAATTAACATCTCACATCTGTCATGGATACTCTCAAACCCAAACCACGTCTATGAGCATAGCATGGCAACCTAAGCATAACATAGAAGTAACTCCCAAGGGTTTAAAAATAATGCAGGTAATAGGTTCTACCTCGATCTACTTCCCAGACCCACAAGTTAGGAGATCCTACTCATGCAATGTGTGAGGGTTTGATCTAATGCATAAAAACAGGGTAATAAAGGTTATGCTCAAAGTGTTACTTGCCTTGTTGATGATTCGCAAAACATAAAGACTCGTAGTAGCACGCTTCGCACTCCGGGAATTCTATCGCAAGCAAACAATAGCATACATAAGCAATCAAGCAAAGATGCATAGATAAAACTCCAAACAAGAAGATCTAACCCAGAAAGTTCAACTTAAGAACTCCGTTTTGCAAAAAGAATCAAATCAAACGGAGCAACGAAACTCAAACTGTGAAATAAACATGATCCGTTTACTAGATTGATCTAAATTCAAATTTTACAGTAGCAAAACTTTGTTCAAGTTGGTTAAACAAAAAGAGGGCTTCGAGATGAAGATCTGGGTGTTTGAATCGCCTGATTCCGACTCTCGAGCGAAAAGAAAAACTAAAAACAAGATCAGGGTAGAAATCGCGATCGAAAATAATCGTGGATAAAGCCCCGAAAAAGAAAACTGAGGAACAGGCTAACGAACGAACATTCGTTGTCTGTGACTTACGGGCAAACAACGTACGTTAAAACGAATGTACGGACGAACGTCCGCCAACTAACTAAACCGAAAAAAACAGATCTATTTAAAAAAATAGATCTAGGGTTTTTCTAAAAAAATGAATGGTCTAAACCAAAAAAAACCGGCGGCAAGGTCGGCGGCGGCTACCTCCGGCGGTGGCGATGGCGGCGGCTCCGGCGAGGGTGGGGTGCGGCGGCGGGGCGGTGGCGCGGCGGCGGCAGGGCTCGGCTGCGGCGGTGGTGTGGCGGAAGAGGAGGGGTGGCGGCGGCTCAAATAGGGGGCAGGGGGCGGTGACTTGGGGAAGTGGACAGCGGCGAGGTGGCCGACTCGGCCACGGCAGGCGTCGGGCGCGGCCAGGACTCCTATCGGAGTCGGAGGCGGTAGCGGCGCTGGGCCGGCTGGGCTTCGGCCCAATCGGTCCGACTCACTTTTTCTTAAAAAGAAAAAAGAAATCCTGACGCATAAAAACTCAAAAAGAAAATACTAAACGGAGACGAAAAATTCCCAAAAAAATTTCACCATCCTCTAATAAAATTTAGGACAAAGTGAATATTTTTCCCGGACCTAAATGCGATTTTGAAAAACGTGCATTTTTCCCTATGCAAATAAAATCGCAAATAAATCTGAATAAAATACCATAGGTGATTTTAATATTTTTTTGTCCAATATTTCTTTTATTTTGGAGAATTAATATTATCTCCGATCATTTATTTTATTAAGAAATATTTTTAGGAGAGAAAAACTATTAAAACCAAAGTGATCCCCGTACCTGTATTTGAGAAACTCTAATACGAAAACGGTAGAATTCCCAACTCTCTCCGTAGGTCCTTGAGTTGCTTAGAATTTTCGAGGATCGCAACTCACAAATGCAATCAAATATGCATTGCAATATGATCTATGTATAACATTCCAAATTGAAAATTTGGGATGTTACAAACCTACCCCCCTTAGAATGAATCTCGCCCTCGAGATTCGGTTTGGCTAGAGAACACGTGTGGGTGGTCCTTGCGTAGATCGTCCTCTCGTTCACAGGTGGCTTCATCTTCGGTATGGTGACTCCACTGAACTTTGCAAAACTTGATAACCATGCTGCGGGTGACTCTCCTGGCAAACTCGAGGATCTTGACGGGTTTCTCCTCGTAAGACAGATCACTATCCAACTGAATTGCTTCTAGGGGCACTGTCTCTCTTAAAGGAATATCGCCCATTTCCGCATGACACTTCTTAAGCTGCGAAACGTGAAACAAGTTGTGCACTCCTGACAATCCTTCGGGCAACTCCAACTTCTAGGCAACCTCTCCCATGCGTTCCACAACATGGTACAGTCCCACAAATCTCAGGGCTAACTTTCCCTTAACTCCGAAATGTTTAACTCCTCGCAGAGGCGACACTCTCAGGTACGCTCTTTCTCCAATTTCATAGACTACTTCCTTGCGCTTCGAGTCTGCATAACTCTTCTGCCTGGACTGAGCTACCTTCAGTCTATCTCGAATCAGCTTAACCTTCTCTTCTGACTCTTTAATCAGATCTGGTCCAAATAACTGGCGGTCTCCGACTTCATCCCACATCAACGGCGTTTGGCATCTCCTCCCGTACAATGCTTCGAACGATGCCATCTTCAAACTGGCTTGGTAACTGTTGTTGTATGAGAACTCCGCATAGGGCAAGTTGCCATCTCAACTAGATCCATAGTCTAGCGCACAAGCTCTCAACATGTCCTGCAGAATCTGATTGACTCTCTCGGTCTATCCATCGGTCTGTGGGTGGAAAGATGTACTGAATTCCATCCTCATTCCCAAAGTTTGGTGTAGTTGATGCCAAAACTTTGAGGTGAACTGTGTTCCTCTATCTGATACAATGGTCCTCGGAACTCCGTGTAGACATACGATCCTGGTCATGTATATCTTGGACAACTTCGCACTGGTATACGTGGTTTTCACGGGGATAAAGTGGGCTACTTTGGTCAAGCGATCCGCTACTACCCAGATTGAGTCATATCCTGATTTGGTCCTGGGCAATCCGATGATAAAGTCCATGCCAAGCTTATCCCACTTCCATTCGGGTATCGACATAGGCTGTAGCAATCCTGCTGGCTTCTGATTTTCCGCCTTTACTCTCTGGAATACATCACAAACTTCTACATACTCGGCAATATCGTTCTTCATTCCTATCCACCAGAAACTTTCTTTTAAATCCAAATACATCTTTGTGTTTCTGGGGTGTATCGAGTATGGCGGATCATGTGCTTCGTGTAGTATCAACTTCCTGATTTCCGCGTTGTTGGGCACATAGATTCGATCCTCAAACCACAAGGTGTCGTGTTCGTCCTCACGAAAACCCTTGGCTTTTCCTTCACTCATCTTCTCCTTGATATCGGCAATCTCTTTGTCATCCTTCTTGGCTTCTCGTATCTTTCCCAACAATATTAACTGGACCTCCAAGGTTGCAATAAAACCTCTAGGAACTATCTCCAAACGAATCTCCCTGAGATCTTCTGCTAACTCCTTTGGCAATCCTCCCTTCACTAGGGTATTTGCATAACTCTTCTGGCTCAAAGCGTCTGCAACGACACTGGCCTTTCCAGGGTGATAGTGTAGCTTGATATCATAATCCTTTATAAGCTCCAACCATCTCCTCTGTCTGAGGTTTAGCTCCTTCTGAGTGAAAATGTACTTCAAACTCTTGTGATCCATGTACACATCCCAACGATTTCCAATAAGGAAATGTCTCCAAGTTTTGAGCGCATGCACAACTGCTGCTAGCTCCAAATCATGCGTCGCATAATTCAACTCGTGTAGTCGAAGTTGACGAGATGCGTAAGAAACAACTCTTCCATCCTGCATGAGTACCCCTCCAAGTCCTAAGCGTGAAGCATCGCAATACACTTGGAAATCCTTGCGTATATCGGGCAAGATCAACACTGGGGCTGTCGTCAACCGTTTCTTCAACTCCTGGAAACTTTCTTCACACTCTTCAGTCCAATGAAACTTTGTCTCTTTCTTCAACAATGTCGTCATCGGCTTTGCAATCTTGGAGCAATTCTCTATGAATCTCCAGTAATATCCCGCGAGTCCAAGAAAACTGCGGATCCCTCCGACTGAAGTGGGTGCCAACCACTCAGTGACTGCCTGCACTTTGACAAGGTCCACTGCTATACCTTCTCCTGATATAACATGCCCTAAGAATCCAACTTCCTTCAAAGAAAACTCGCATTTTCTAAACTTGGCGTACAACTGATGTTCTCTGAGCTTCTCCAAAACCAAACGCAAATGCTCCGCGTGTTCCTCTTCGTTCTTCGTGTACACCAAGATATCATCAATGAATACCACGACAAACTTATCTAAGAACTCCATGAACACCTTATTCATCATGCTCATAAAATAGGCAGGGGCGTTAGTCAATCCAAATGACATAACAGTATACTCATATAGCCCATACCTTGTGGTGAAGGCTGTCTTAGGTACATCCTTCTCTCGGATCTTCAACTGGTGGTATCCTGATCGTAGATCGATCATGGAGAATACTTTAGCTCCTTGAAGTTTGTCGAACAAATCATTGATCATCGGCAGTGGGTACTTATTCCTAATAGTCACTTCATTCAGTGCCTGATAATCAACGACCATCCTTAATGATCCATCCTTCTTCTCGACCAAAAGTACTGGGGCTCCCCAAGGTGATGAACTCCGGCGAATAAATCTGTGTAATGCCCAGGATGGGACTATACCTCCTACGTGTCGAGGCACGACTTAAAGGTATAAGCCCATCCTAGAATGATCTCAAGTTTGGTATCTTTGCACGACTCATGTACAAGAGGGATTAAATTACAAAAGGAGATAGTTGGCTTACACTCGCCACTTCACACAATACCATAATAAGCAATACACCATTCAAATCATCACAACCCGACTATGGGCGAAGATCCAAAAGAAAGATACCAAAACAACATAAAGCCACAGGTCAGGATCGAATCCTAGTAGAAACCACTACTGATCGTCAAACGTCACAAACATACGGCGAAACTCTCTTCAACGAGCTCCCAGTGAAGAACTGATCCAACTCCTTCATCAAACTCGGCTGAACCTGCATCTGGTGTGGTGAAGTAACTATGAGCCATAGAGGACTCAGCAATCCCGTTCCCGGGTAACAAGACTATTTAAGCCTTGGGTGTGGAACAAGGCTGAAGAAAGAATAAGAGGTGAAGGAACAACAAGAATCTGCAGCAGCAACTAGCACTAACTTACGCAAAAGAGAGCGAGAAGAGAAGTGCCTCGGTCGAGAGATGATCACGAAGTGATCCTAACTAAAGCCGGTCAAACATAACCCCACCGTGTTCGACTCCCGAATCCCTATTCGGAAATTGACAGTCACGGTACACACGCTGGTAGTGTATTGAAACATTGTGTCAAGTTTTCTACAACCGGATATTAACAAGCTCCCATCTGCCACATAACCGCGGGCACGGCTTTCGAAAGTTCAAACCCTGCAGGGGTGTTCCAACTTGACCCATTACAAGCCCACGATCCGCGGAGTCGCAACTCCATAGGTGGGAAGACCCGAGTATTCTCGGAATCCCGTGCTCAAGTTAAACCGAACTAAGGTAAGGCTAATCCAGCAAATCCTCCCGGCGTGTCGACACCCTGATAGTAGCCGCGCGTATCTAAGTCTCAGGACACGACCGGATGGGCGATTCTACATGACCCAATCCTCGAGTTTCCCCGTGGTGGTTCCCGCAGAACCCCCGTTTAGGACCAACACCATCAGCGCTGGCCCCCCCTGCTATGTAGAATTAAGAATCCTCGGGGACGCGACCCCCTATGCAAATTTAATTAATTAATTAAGTTATTATTATGAGGCAAATAGTACCAAATGTTGGGACTTGCTGGAAAAGACTTAGCACTTAGCGGTTTATCAAGGGGGTCCCATACACCCCAACCGTGTTAGGAACGCATAATCAAGGAACATAACACCGGTTTATACGGTTCCTAATGGCATGAGTGGAACAAAACACCAAGCAAAAGGCTTAGCCTTCCACCCTGCCAGTATATAGATGATTTCATTTTAAGCATTTATATAGTGTGATATAACCCAACCAAACTTCAACATGAAGCAAGCATCTTCAATCTTCACCTGCAACTAACAATGCTATAAGAGGGGCTGAGCGAAGCGTACTTAGCCAAGCAACGGTTTGCGTAGGTAGGGTGGTTAAACAGGTTCATGGTTACAAGTAGGAGGCTGACAAGAAAGACATGGGCATCGAGGCAAAACTATAGAGCGGAACTACTAGCAATAGGCAAAGATAGTAATGGTATCCGGGTTCGGTCATCTTGCCTGGGATTCCACAAGGGAGAAGAACGGATCCACGAAGTAGACGGAGCAACAGTCGAGCGAATCCTCACAACTCCAAAACGAAACCGAAGCTAACAAGAGAAGCAACCGGAAAGAAGCAAACAACTCGGTAAACACACAAGCATAAACATGGCATACGATGCACATCCAAATATGATGCATGTCCGGTTTAAATATGCATGGCATGGCAAAGTGCACAAACAAAACTACAAGTTAAGTGGAGCTCAATATGCAACGAGTTGCATATTGACGAAACACCACAATTAATTATTTAGTTGACTCTTGTTTATTTACAAGACAAGATTAAATGTTTTTAGCATGGCAAGAGGTGAAACATAAAGAAACTACACTATTAAGACATTTTAAATGAGGCAGGAAATAACAACAACATATCCGGAAAATCCCCATGAGCATGTTTAATAATTATAAAGCAACAACAATTAAACATTTTAGTGTTGTTAACATGATGTGGATGACATGATCAAGTTTATGCAAGTTTATTAAAAGGTGACAAGAAGAAGATAAGAAGCATTTGTCACCGTGGTGGAACGAAAGGGTGCCACGGCAACGAACCGAAAATGATGCAACGGCAACATATCGGTGCCGGTAACTCGTTGAGAGACCGGTGCAAAAGATAAGGTGGAGTGAGCGAAACAAGATGATGGGGTGATCCCGTTGCCGGGTTCCCACAGGTCGGCGACGAGGCAACCGAGGAACAAGACAAAAGCTGAAACGGGCTCGAAGCACACACGAGAAACATTTCATACAACACATGCAAGCATCACACGGGTCACGTCTCGGGGTTATACCTTTGAAGCGTGCGTTTCGGGGCGGTTCGAGATCGTAGAGGAAGAAGGCGTACACGTCGTAGAGGAAGTAGTCGTTCCGGCGTCGAGTTCGTAGATGTACTAGCGGTCTCGGCGACGGTAGTGGTACACGGCGACGGTAGTCGTTCACGGAGCTCGTAGCCATAGATGTTCGGATCGGTGTCGTGGTACTTGGACGTATCGGAGAGGAACTTGAGCCATAGTTGTACATGTCGTCGAGGTACTTGCCGTAGAGGTACACGGGGCGACGATAGACGTTCGGGCGACGGTAGTCGTTCGGGCGACGGTAGACGTTCGGGCCGTAGAAGTACTCGGCCGTCGTCGTACACGTTTGTAGATGTTCATCCGTCATGTCGTGGTACTTGGCGAGTCATCATGTAGTCGTGTAGGTGTTCCCGTTTGTAGAGGTACACGCCATTGGAGGGGTACTTGGGGTCTCGGTCTCGAGTCGTACACGGGTCTTCGGACTTGCCGATCTCGTAGATGGCAGTAGAGGTACTTGAGGTCTTCCGGTCAACATGAACATGAGGCGAAGATGTCGAATCTGCGGTCTCCTGTAGGCAAAAACAAAGGCAACAGGAAGGCGGCAGCAGCGGTTCGACGAGGCCAGGGCTGGTTGATGGAGGAGGAGGCGGGTAGAGGCGCAGGCCTTCGACCTGGATGGCCGGAGTGTGCTGCGAGACGGCGGCCGGAGTGTGCTGCGGGACGGCAGCCTGCGCACTGGACGTCGCGGCGCGGAGGGGGCCAGAGACGAGGCGAGGAGGAAGGCCACGGGCTGGAGGGATGCGCAGCTCCTGGGCGCTGGAGGCTGAGGCCGGGCGGCGTCGCTGGCTTGGGGCGGCTGCTCCTGGTGAACGAAGGGAGCTTGGGGAAGAAAGTTGGGCGCCACGGGCTTCGGCGACGCAGGGAGGACGAGGCAGGGGCGCGGCTGCGCGTCGCGGAGGAGGGAGCCCGCGCGCGGGGTGGCTCGTGCCAGAGGAGGAGGTCGCGAGGTGGGGCTGATGGCGCGGGGGGACAAGGCCGGCGGCTTCGACGCGAGGGGAGGCGGCGACCGGCGCAGAGGAGGCCCGCGGTCCTGGCGACGGAGGCCGGCGCTGCAGGCGGACGCCTTGGCACTGGAGAAGGGCGACTACAGCCTCGGAATCGGGGAGAGGGAGGCCACGCGCGGGGCGATCCGGTTAGAGAGGAGTGCGCTGGCTCGCTCGGGGCCTGTCGGGCGCTGGGAGCGATGAGGGAGATCGAGGGTTCGGCGAGATGGGGACTGCGATGGCTGGGAGAGCGAGGAAAGAGGAGGGGCGCTGGGGAGATCGGGTAGAGGAGCGAGGAAATAGGGGCGCTCGAGGAAAACGATCTGCGGACGTCCTGGCGATCGAGGGAAACAGGGATGGGGTTCGGCCGCGAGGGGAGGGAGCGATGCGTGTGGCGGCGGCGCACAGGGGGAGAGGGAGAGGAGCGATGGGGCTTAGGGTTAGGGAAAACGGTCTGGTGGGCTTGGGCCTAGAGGAGATGGCCTGGCTGCTGGGCCGAATAGAGGGAGGTTTGGGCCTCTCTTTCTATTTATTCTTAGTAGAGAACTAAATAGAGAGAGAGTCCAAAAAAAATACGAAAGGAGGCCATGAACAGTATAAAAATTATGGAACATTTTTGAAAGGCTTTATGGAGTAATTCCAACCCCACAAAAATAGTTCCAACAACAATAGGGAAAAACAAACTAAATTAATTAGCTTGCCTTAAAGGAGTTTAAAAGGAGTCTAGATTTTTAGAGGAGCCTCAATAATTGGGAAAAATAATTATTGTCAAGGTTTAGAAGTAGAAACTCGAAGTGAAAAGACATGGGGAAAATATGCAAGTGTGTTGCGGGTAATTCCAAGAATGGAATATTTATTTATAATAGCTCCATAATATTTGGGGAATATGTTATAAATAGAAGACACCTTCCCTCGATTTAAATGGACCGAAGGTCCACACGATTTATTTAGGTTGAGATGCAAAAATAAAATATGACATGATGGCATGATGACATGATGCAATGCAAAAGTAAATAAAGCAAGCACAAAGAACACACGGGAGACCCCGGAACATCTGGAACTTCTGGAATCTTCTGGAATCTTCTGGGACGTCGGTCTCGGGCGTCACAACTCTCCCACACTAACAGAGGATCTCGACCCGAGATCCTAGAGATATCACCGGGTAAAAACGGAAAAGGAAGAGGTAAAACAAAGTTGCTTCTTTGACAGACGAGTGAAACCACGAACCTTGAGAGGTTGAACAAACTTGAAAGAAGAATACAACAGAGCTTAACGAAGTTAAGAGCACTTCGGTAAAAGGAGGAACAAGGAACATTACGAGAACCTTGTAGGTTGAAGGACATGAAAGGAGAGCTCACGGACCAAAAGAATAAGAAACCACAATGGCATAGCCGAGGAATAAGAATGACAGAATTTGGGCAGCACTCCGTCTGAAAATGGAATGAATTAACAAGAACTTGAGAAGATGGAGTGATACTTGATGAAAACAACAACACACAACCTTCGGAACAATTAAAAGAATGGCACAAGGGTAAGAAAGATTCAGATAGCACTCCGGTTAAAAGATAGGCAAAACTTGATAGGATGACGGAACTTGAATTGATGAATACAACACTCCGGTTAAATGGACAAGCAAAGGAAAGAACATGATCTCGATATGACAAGATGATGGTTCGAAGAGAGCAACATCACAAAGCCTCCGTGATGAAAGAATAGAGTATAACTCAATGAAAGAATTGAATGGGGAAGAAAAAGACAACTTCTCTGACAAATGAATATGAAACACATCCTTACGAAGAAGGGTTGAACGGAGTTGTTGGAAAAAATCAACAACGAAAAGAATAAGCTTCATGTGGGCTTATGGAAAACATCTCAAAATTATGAGGTGACAACCAGCCACTAACTTAAACAATTGATTGGATTGAGATCAACAAGGAGACGATAAACTTATATCACCGGGATGATAAATGAAGAACTTGGGTCATTTATGAGCACCGTAATAGCAACAATTCTCAAGGAAAGCTTTTAGGTGAATTATAACCCAAGATAATTCCAACGAATAAATTGAATGGTTGGAAAGATCTCCTGAACAAGGAAAATGAAGGTTTTAAATATCCCATTCTTGATACTCGTGAATCATAAAACATGAAGGAATTGTCAAGAATGACATAACACCATCTGAAAAGATAAGGTAGAAAGGATTGCAATTCAAATGCATGAAGAAGAATGCTTGGGCTCCAACAAGAATCTTGATGAAGACTACGAGGATGAATTAAAACATGATGAACCACCATGAAGAACTCCGGTAATGAAAGCAGGAGAAGTGAAAGATTGAAAGAATAAGATTCAAGGCCTGTGATGAATTAGATGGATGTTTGAAAGATAATTGAAATAACTTGGAGCTCCGGAAAACAAGATGAACAACTTAGAACCGAGAATATGATATGATGAACAAGCTCCGGAAAAGAGGTTAACACTTGAAGGAATAAGAATAAGAATTATGTCATGCATATCCTTCACCAATTTAATTGGTGATAACCAAAGGATTTGGCAAACTACTTATTCTCGTTGCAAAGAATTAAAGAGAGATCTAGCACAAGCTTAGGTAAATCTTCAACGAAGCACCGGTAGGATTATGAAAAGAACAAATGAATTAAAACGATAACAACGGAAGAGAAATCTTGAAAGAACCACCGTAAAAATATGAAGACGAACGAAGAGACATCAATGAAGAATATTTTTGGAGGACAAAGTTGAAAACTGAGAACGAAGAAATATTCTGAAATGATGGCCTTCGGAGGATCACAAAGAAAAGAATTCATGAAATGCTTCGGATGGGTATAAAATAATTCCTCACAATCGAAACAATAATGAGGATGGCATGAAGCTAGAACCACGAATCTTGAGAAGGCCAAGAATTAAGAGAAACACTTCTCCGGTCTCCAAATGTTGAGAATGAAGACGGGAAATGCCATAAGAATTGTTGAGCACTCCGGC
Source organism: Secale cereale (assembly GCA_902687465.1). NCBI lineage: Eukaryota > Viridiplantae > Streptophyta > Magnoliopsida > Poales > Poaceae > Secale > Secale cereale. The sequence goes on from LR738709.1 coordinate 325,608,903, forward strand.
ATGAAGAATTAAAAAGGTTGAAACAATGATGGAAAAGAATTTGAAAGCGATCTTGGAGAAGGCATGTGACTGATGGGGATCATTCTTACGTCACACTTTGAAAAGAATTTGAGAATAACTCCGGAAAAAGAAGAGTCAGGTAAGATCCTGGGAAAAGACCTGTGGGTTAGGGCCCACTCAAAGAAATCACCGTTGGAAAAGATTGCTTAAGAGATATTGCACCGGTTAAATTAAATGGCTTGAATAAGATGATAATCCTCAAAATAGTTTGAACGGATTAAGAATGGAATTATGAATCTTGAGCACTCCGGATATGAATAGCAAGAGGAGAATGATTAATTGGGGCACCGGAATAAGAAAGCATTGTGAAAAGAGGAAAATGATAAGATCAACACCAAAATCTTGAATTACATCCACCGGAAGAATTAGAGAACAAAAGAATGATGGACTTGAAGCTGTTGAGCATCTTCACGATAAATCACCGGATAAGAACATTGAAGGAAAGAATGAAGAAATATCACATGAATAAAATGGATACTTGATCTGAGAATTTCTGGCTCCAAGAAGAAGAAGGGAGGGAGGGTGGGGAAAACAAAAACATCTTGGGATGAACAAAATGGACACCGGTTGAAAAGGATTAACATGAAGATCTTGATGGTGAAGAAGAATTAGTACTCCCATAGAAATATGAGAATACCGATTAAGAAAGGTATGGAATCAACATTTGACATCGAAGCAACTCGAATACCAGAATCAAAACAAAACAAAGGATAGATGTTGCAGCATAGTCTTCATGATATCATTCGAACAGAGAATTGAACGAATGAATTCCGCAGGTACATCAGCTTGACGAGAAGCCACTTGGGAGAACAAAAGGTAAATAAAAAGGAACAAGGAACAGATAGAACAAATACAAGATAGAAGCTTTGTTCGACATCTTCGTGCTGAAAGCTCATGGAACGTGTTACAAAAGGGTTTTGCAATCCCCGGATCAGCATAGCCAAGGACCCTTTAAGATGCAACTCCCGATCAGAACAAGTCCATAAAACCACTTCACTCAATGTAGAACCCCAAACTTCATATCGAGCATCCGTTGGAAGAATGCCTAGAACTACTGGATGAACCCACCTATAGATTTCCGAAAGTTTCCAGTTATGCAATCAGGTGTTGGGGATACACGGGAAGCACCGCGCAATCAACTCTAAACCTACATCTAGGTGTATCCATCCTTCAACACATAACAAAAATCCTACTCTCCGATATAAATATAGGACTCAAAACATTTTCAGTGTGTGCCTAGACTCAACCGTCAACGATTCGATCAATCAGTGGGGGCTTCTAGGTCGGAGAAGGCTCTGATACCAACTTGTAATGCCCAGGATGGGACTATACCTCCTACGTGTCGAGGCACGACTTAAAGGTATAAGCCCATCCTAGAATGATCTCAAGTTCGGTATCTTTGCACGACTCATGTACAAGAGGGATTAAATTGCAAAAGGAGATAGTTGGCTTACACTCGCCACTTCACACAATACAATAATAAGCAATACATCATTCAAATCATCACAACCCGACTACGGGCGAAGATCCAAAAGAAAGATACCAAAACAACATAAAGCCACAGGTCAGGATCGAATCCTAGTAGAAACCACTACTGATCGTCGAACGTCACAACCATACGGCCAAACTCTCTTCAACGAGCTCCCAGTGAAGAACTGATCCAACTCCTTCATCAAACTCGGCTGAACCTGCATCTGGTGTGGTGAAGTAACTGTGAGCCACAGAGGACTCAGCAATCCCGTTCCCGGGTAACAAGACTATTTAAGCCTTGGGTGTGGAACAAGGCTGAAGAAAGAATAAGAGGTGAAGGAACAACAAGAGTCTGCAGCAGCAACTAGCACTAACTGTTGGGGAACGTTGCATGGAAAACAAAAAATTTTCTCTACGTTCACCAAGATCAATCTAGTAGATGCAACTACGAGGGGAGAGTAGGATCCACATACCCTTGTAGATCGCTAAGCGGAAGCGTTAAGAACGCGGTTGATGGAGTCGTACTGGCCGCGATTCAGATCGCTGAAGATCCAAGCACCGAAGCAACGGTGCCTCCGCGTTCTTCACACGTACGGCTCGGGGACGTCTCCTCCTTCTTGATCCAGCAAGGGGTGGAGGAGAGGTTGATGGAGAACCGGCAGTACGACGGCGTGGTGGTGATGGTGTAGAAGAATTCCAGCAGGGCTTCGCCTAAGCACCGCGGGAGAAGAAGATGTTATGGGAGAGGGAGGGCAGCACCGAGGCACGAACTTGTGTTGGCTGCCCTCCCTTTGCCTCACTATATATAGGGGGTTGGAGAGGGGAGGGGCGCCCTAGGGTTTCCCCTAGGGGCGGCGGCCAGGGCAAGGGGGAAGGGGGCGGCGCCCCCTGGGGCTAGGGTTTCCCCCCCCCCAAGTGCCTTGCCCCCTACTCCATAGGGGTGCGGCAGCCCTAGGGGGGGCCACCTCCCCTTGCGCATGAGGAGAGGGCCCAGGGGGGGCGCACAGCCCTATGAGGGCTGTTGTGTCCCCCCTTGTGGCCCAATAGGCCCGAAACCCCTTCCGGGACCCCCGAAACCCCTTTCGGTTATCCGCCGATTTCCCGATACTCCCCGGAACACTTCCGGACTCCGAAACCTTTCATCCTATATATCAATCTTCGTCTCCGGACCATTCCGGAGACCCTCGTCATGTCCGGGATCTCATCCGGGACTCCGAACAACCTTCGGTAACCATGCACTATTCTCACTAACAACCCTAGCGTCACCGAACCTTAAGTGTGTAGACCCTGCGGGTTCGGAAACCATGTAGACATGACCGAGACACTCCCAGGTCAATAACCAATAGCGGGATCTGGATACCCATATTGGTTCCCACATGTTTCTCGATGATCTCATCGGATGAACCATGATGTCAAGGATTCAGGCAATCCCGTATACAGTTCCCTTTGTCTCGTCGGTATGTTACTTGCCCGAGATTCGATCGTCGGTATCTCTATACCTAGTTCAATCTCGTTACCGGCAAGTCTCTTTACTCGTTACCGTAATACATAATCCCGTGACCAACTACTTAGTCACTTTGAGCTCATTGAGATGACGTATTACCGAGTGGGCCCGGAGATACCTCTCCGTCATACGGAGTGACAAATCCCAGTCTTGATCCATGTCAACTCAACAGACACCCTCGGAGATACCTGTAGAGTACCTTTATAGTCACCCAGTTACGTTGTGACGTTTGGTACACACAAAGCACTCCTACGGTGTCAGTGAGTTACATGATCTCATGGTCATAGGAACTTATACTTGACATGCAGAAAACTATAGCGATAACTGACACGATCAAAAGCTATGTTAACGTTTGGGTCTCGTCGATCACATCATTCTCCTAATGATGTGATCCCGTTATCAAATGACAACTCATGTCTATGACCTGGAAACCGCGGTCATCTTTGATCAACGAGCTAGTCCTGTAGAGGCTCACTAGGGACACAAAGTCTGTCTATTTATCCACACATGTATTTGAGTTTCCAATCAATACAATTATAGCATGGATAATAAACGATTATCATGAACAAGGAAATATAATAATAACTCTTTTATTATTGCCTCTAGGGCATATTTCCAACAGTCTCCCACTTGCACTAGAGTCAATAATCTAGCATTACAAGGTAATGAATCTAACACCCATAGAGTCTTGGTGTTGATCGTGCTTAGCCCGTGGAAGAGGCTTAGTCAACGGATCTGCAACATTCAAATCCGTGTGTACTTTGCAAATGTTTATGTCCTCCTCCTTGACCGAATCGAGGATGGAATTGAAGCGTCGCTTTATGTGTCTGGTCCTCATGTGAAACCTTGGTTCCTTGGCTAGAGCAATGGCACCAGTGTTGTCACAGAACAGAGTCATTGGGTTCAGTGCACTAGGCACAACTCCAAGATCTGTCATGAACTCCTTCATCCAGACACCTTCCTTTGCCGCCTCCGAGGCAGCTATATACTCCGCTTCACATGTAGAATCAGCTACCACGCTCTGCTTGGAACTGCACCAGCTTACCGCTCCCCCGTTGAGAATATATACGTATCCGGTTTGAGACTTAGAGTCATCCGGATCAGTGTCAAAGCTTGCATCGACGTAACCCTTTACGACGAGCTCTTGATCACCTCCATAAACGAGAAACATATCCTTAGTCCTTTTCAGGTACTTTAGGATATTCTTGACCGCTGTCCAGTGATCCATACCAGGATTACTTTGAAACCTTCCGGCCATACTTATGGCAAGGCTGACATCTGGTCTTGTGCACAGCATTGCATACATGATAGAGCCTATGGCTGAAGCATAGGGGACGACACTCATCTTTTCTCTATCTTCCGCAGTCACTGGGCATTGAGTCTTACTCAACTTTGTACCTTGCAATACTGGCAAGAACCCCTTCTTGGATTGATCCATTTTGAACTTCTTCAAAACTTTATCAAGGTATGTGCTTTGTGAAAGTCCTATCAAGCGTCTTGATCTATCTCTATAGATCTTGATGCCCAATATGAAAGCAGCTTCACCGAGATCTTTCATCGAAAAACTCTTGTTCAAATACCCCTTCACGCTATCCAAAAATTCTATATTGTTTCCAATCAACAATATGTCATCCACATATAATATTAGAAACGCTATAGAGCTCCCACTCACTTTCTTGTAAATACAAGCTTCATTGTAAACTTGTACAAACCCAAACGCTTTGATCACCTCATCAAAGCGAAGATTCCAACTCCGAGATGCTTGCACCAGCCCATAAATGGAACGCTGGAGCCTGCATACTTTTTCAGCATTCTCTGGATCGACAAAACCTTCTGGTTGCATCATATACAACTCTTCCTTAAGAAAACCGTTAAGGAATGCTGTCTTGACATCCATCTGCCAAATTTCATAATCGAAATATGCAGCTATTGCTAACATGATTCGGACGGATTTAAGCATCGCTACGGGTGAGAAAGTCTCATCGTAGTCAATCCCTTGAACTTGTGAAAAACCCTTTGCCACAAGTCGAGCTTTATACACGGTGACATTACCGTCAGCGTCCGTCTTCCTCTTAAAAATCCATTTATTCTGAATGGCCTTCCGCCCTTCAGGTAATACTTCCAAAGTCCATACTTTGTTTTCATACATGGATCCCATCTCGGATTTCATGGCCTCTAACCATTTGTCGGAATCTGGGCCCACCATCGCTTCTCCATAGCTCGTAGGTTCACCGTTGTCTAACAACATGACCTCCAAGACAGGGTTACCATACCACTCAGGTGCAGTGCGTACCCTTGTCGACCTACGAGGTTCGGTAGTAACTTGATCAGAAGCTTCTTGATCATCATCATTGGCTTCCTCTTCAACCTCTGCAGGCTCCACAAAAACATCCTTTTGTGCTGCGCTACTCTCTGGTTGAAGCAGAGGTTCAATAACCTCATAAAGTTCTACCTTCCTCCCACTCAATTCTTTCGAGAGAAACTCTTTCTCGAGAAAGGACCCGTTCTTAGCGACAAACACTTTGCCCTCGGATCTGAGATAGAAGGTGTACCCAACTGTTTCTTTTGGGTATCCTATGAAGACACATTTGTCCGCTTTGGGTTCGAGCTTTTCTGGCTGAAGCCTTTTGACATAAGCATCGCAACCCCAAACCTTGAGAAAAGACAACTTCGGTTTCTTACTAAACCATAGTTCATACGGTGTTGTCTCAACAGACTTAGATGGAGCCCTATTTAAAGTGAATGCAGCTGTCTCTAACGCATATCCCCAAAACGATAGTGGCAAATCGGCAAGAGACATCATAGAACGTACCATATCTAATAGGGTTCGATTACGACGTTCGGACACACCATTACGCTGTGGTGTTCCAGGTGGCGTCAACTGTGAAACAATTCCACATTTTCTTAAGTGATCACCAAACTCATAACTCAGATATTCTCCCCCTCGATCAGATCGTAGGAACTTGATCTTCTTGTTACGATGATTTTCAACTTCACTCTGAAATTGCTTGAACTTTTCAAAAGTTTCAGACTTATGCTTCATTAAGTAAATATACCCATATCTACTTAAGTCGTCAGTGAAGGTGAGAAAATAACGATATCCACCGCGCGCCGTTACACTCATCGGACCGCACACATCAGTATGTATGATTTCCAATAAGTCACTTGCCCGTTCCATTGCCCCTGAAAACGGGGTCCTTGTCATCTTGCCCATGAGGCACGGCTCGCACGTGTCAAGTGATTCAAAATCAAGAGACTCCAAAAGTCCATCAGCATGGAGCTTCCTCATGCGTTTCACGCCGATATGACCCAGACGGCAGTGCCACAAGAAAGTGGTATTATCATTATCAACTCTACATCTTTTGGCATCAATCTTATGGACATGTGTATCATCACTATCGAGATTCAATAAGAATAAACCCCTAACTTCGGGTGCATGACCATAAAAGATATTACTCATATAAATAGAACAACCATTATTCTCTGACTTAAATGAGTAACCGTCTCGCAATAAACAAGATCCAGATATAATGTTCATGCTTAACGCAGGCACTAAATAACAATTATTCAGGTTCATAACTAATCCCGATGGTAATCGAAGAGCGAGCGTGCCGACGGCGATCACATCAACCTTGGAACCATTTCCCACGCGCATCGTCACTTCGTCCTTCGCCAGCCTCCGTTTATTCCGCAGTTCCTGTTTAGAGTTGCAAATGTGAGCAACCGAACCGGTATCGAATACCCAGGCACTACAACGAGAGTTGGTAAGGTACACATCAATAACATGTATATCACATATACCTTTGTTGTTGTTGGCCCCCTTCTTGTCCGCCAGATACTTGGGGCAGTTCCGCTTCCAGTGGCCGTTCCCCTTGCAATAGAAACACTCAGTCTCTGGCTTGGGCCCAGCCTTGGGTTTCTTCACTGGATTAGCAACTGCTTTGCCACCCTTCTTAGAGTTACCCTTCTTGCCCTTGCCATTCTTCTTGAAACTGGTGGTCTTATTGACCATCAACACTTGATACTCCTTCTGGATGTCTGCCTCAGCGACTTTCAGCATCGAAAACAGCTCGGCGATGGTCTTGTTCATCCCTTGCATGTTATACTGCTGCACGAAGCTCTTGTAGCTTGGAGGGAGTGACTGGAGAATTCTGTCAATGATAGTCTCATCCGGGAACACAAGTCCCAGATCAGCTATGCGGGTATAGTACCCAGACATCTTCAGTAAGTGCTCACTGACAGACGAATTCTCCTCCATCTTGCAAGCGAAGAATTTATCGGTGGTCTCATACCTCTCGATCTTAGCATTCTTCTCAAAGATGAACTTCAACTCCGTGTACATCTCATATGCACCATGACGTTCAAAACGTCTTTGAAGTCCTCCTTCCAAGCCGTACAACATGGCACACTGCACTATCGAATAGTCATCCGAACGCGTCTGCCAAACGTTCATAACGTCCGCAGAGGCTCCAGGAGCGGGGGGGTCACCTAGCGGTGCATTTAGGACATAAACCTTTTGGGCAGCTGTGAGGATGATCCTCAGATTGCGGAGCCAGTCCACAAAGTTGCTCCCGTCATCTTTCAGTTTAGCTTTCTCTAGGAACGCATTAAAATTCAGGGGAGCTACTGCGCGAGCCATCTACAACCAAAATTTGCAAAGACATTTTAGACTATTGTTCATGATAAGTTAGTTATTACCTAATCAAATTAATTATAACTCCCACTCAAATTGACATCCCTCCGGTCATTCGAGCGTGACATGATCCAAATTCACCAACCCAAGTCCGATCATCACGTGAGATGAGGTGGTGTCAATGGTGAACATCAACATGTTGATCATATCTACTATATGACTCATGCTCGACCTTTCGGTCCTCCGTGTTCCGAGGCCATGTCTGTACATGCTAGGCTCGTCAAGTCTAACCCGAGTGTTCTGCATGTGCAAAACTGGCTTGCACCCGTTGTATGCGAACGTAGAGTCTATCACACCCGATCATCACGTGGTGCTTCGAAACGACGAACCTTCGCAACGGCGCACACTCGGGGGGAACACAATTTTATCTTGAAATTTTAGTGAAGGATCATCTTATAATGCTACTGTCGTCCTAAGCAAAATAAGATGCATAAAAGGATTAACATCACATGCAAATCATAAGTGACATGATATGGCCATCAACTCGTGCTTTTGATCTCCATCTCCAAAGCACCGGCATGATCTCCATCGTCACCGGCGCCACACCATGATCCCCATCATCATGATCTCCATCATCGTGTCGCCATCGGGGTTGTCGGCGCCCACCATGCTCTTACTACTATTGCTACCGTTTAGCGATAAAGTAAAGCATTACAAAGCGCTTAATGATTGACACGCAGGTCATACAAAAATTAAAGACAACCCTATGGCTCCTACCGGTTGCCGTATGCATCGACATGCAAGTCGATATTAACTATTACAACATGATCATCTCATACATCAAATATAACTCATCATGTCATTGGCCATATCATATCACATACATACCCTGCAAAAACAAGTTAGACGTCCTCTAATTTGTTGTTGCATGTTTTACGTGGCTGCTATGGGTATCTAGCAAGAACGCTTCTTACCTACGCAAAACCACAACGGTGATATTCAAGTTGCTATTTAACCTTCTACAAGGACCGCCTTGTTCTATTCCGATTCAACTAAGATAGGAGAGACAGACACCCGCCAGCCATCTTATGCAACAAAAGTCACATGTCTGTCGATGGAACCGGTCTCATGTACGTGGACATGTAAAGTTGGTCCGGGCCGCTTCATCCCATAATACCGCTGAATCAAGAAAGACTAAGGAGGGCAGCAATTTAAACATCAACGCCACAAACCCTTTTGTGTTCTACTCGAGAAAGCATCTACGCAAGATCCTAGCTCTGATACCACTGTTGGGGAACGTTGCATGGAAAACAAAAAATTTTCTAGTAGATGCAACTACGAGGGGAGAGTAGGATCCACATACCCTTGTAGATCGCTAAGCGGAAGCGTTAAGAACGCGGTTGATGGAGTCGTACTCGCCGCGATTCAGATCGCTGAAGATCCAAGCACCGAAGCAACGGTGCCTCCGCGTTCTTCACACGTACGGCTCGGGGACGTCTCCTCCTTCTTGATCCAGCAAGGGGTGGAGGAGAGGTTGATGGAGAACCGGCAGCACGACGGCCTGGTGGTGATGGTGTAGAAGAATTCCAGCAGGGCTTCGCCTAAGCACCGCGGGAGAAGAAGATGTTATGGGAGAGGGAGGGCAGCACCGAGGCACGAACTTGTGTTGGCTGCCCTCCCTTTGCCTCACTATATATAGGGGGTTGGAGAGGGGAGGGGCGCCCTAGGGTTTCCCCTAGGGGCGGCGGCCAGGGCAAGGGGGAAGGGGGCGGCACCCCCTGGGGCTAGGGTTTCCCCCCCCCCCCAAGTGCCTTGCCCCCTACTCCATAGGGGTGCGGCAGCCCTAGGGGGGGCCACCTCCCCTTGCGCATGAGGAGAGGGCCCAGGGGGGGGCGCACAGCCCTATGAGGGCTGTTGTGTCCCCCCTTGTGGCCCAATAGGCCCGAAACCCCTTCCGGGACCCCCGAAACCCCTTTCGGTTATCCGCCGATTTCCCGATACTCCCCGGAACACTTCCGGACTCCGAAACCTTTCATCCTATATATCAATCTTCGTCTCCGGACCATTCCGGAGACCCTCGTCATGTCCGGGATCTCATCCGGGACTCCGAACAACCTTCGGTAACCATGCACTATTCTCACTAACAACCCTAGCGTCACCGAACCTTAAGTGTGTAGACCCTGCGGGTTCGGAAACCATGTAGACATGACCGAGACACTCCCAGGTCAATAACCAATAGCGGGATCTGGATACCCATATTGGTTCCCACATGTTTCTCGATGATCTCATTGGATGAACGACGATGTCAAGGATTCAGGCAATCCCGTATACAATTCCCTTTGTCTCGTCGGTATGTTACTTGCCCGAGATTCGATCGTCGGTATCTCTATACCTAGTTCAATCTCGTTACCGGCAAGTCTCTTTACTCGTTGCCGTAATACATAATCCCGTGACCAACTACTTGGTCACTTTGAGCTCATTGAGATGACGTATTACCGAGTGGGCCCGGAGATACCTCTCCGTCACACGGAGTGACAAATCCCAGTCTCGATCCATGTCAACTCAACAGACACCCTCGGAGATACCTGTAGAGTACCTTTATAGTCACCCAGTTACGTTGCGACGTTTGGCACACACAAAGCACTCCTACGGTGTCAGTGAGTTACATGATCTCATGGTCATAGGAACTTATACTTGACATGCAGAAAACTATAGCGATAACTGACACGATCAAAAGCTATGTTTAACGTTTGGGTCTCGTCCATCACATCATTCTCCTAATGATGTGATCCCGTTATCAAATGACAACTCATGTCTATGACCTGGAAACCGCGGTCATCTTTGATCAACGAGCTAGTCCTGTAGAGGCTCACTAGGGACACAAAGTCTGTCTATTTATCCACACATGTATTTGAGTTTCCAATCAATACAATTATAGCATGGATAATAAACGATTATCATGAACAAGGAAATATAATAATAACTCTTTTATTATTGCCTCTAGGGCATATTTCCAACACTAACTTACGCAAAAGAGAGCGAGAAGAGAAGTTCCTCGGTCGAGAGATGATCACGAAGTGATCCTAACTAAAGCCGGTCAAACATAACCCCACCGTGTTCGACTCCCGAATCCCTATTCGGAAATTGACGGTCACGGTACACACGCTGGTAGTGTATTGAAACATTGTGTCAAGTTTTCTACAACCGGATATTAACAAGCTCCCATCTGCCACATAACCGCGGGCACGGCTTTCGAAAGTTCAAACCCTGCAGGGGTGTTCCAACTTGACCCATTACAAGCCCACGATCCGCGGAGTCGCAACTCCATAGGTGGGAAGACCCGAGTATTCTTGGAATCCCGTGCTCAAGTTAAACCGAACTAAGGTAAGGCTAATCCAGCAAATCCTCCCGGCGTGTCGAAACCATGATAGTAGACGCGCGTATCTAAGTCTCAGGACACGACCGGATGGGCGATTCTACAGGACCCAATCCTCGAGTTTCCCCGTGGTGGTTCCCGCAGAACCCCCGTTTGGGACCAACACCATCAGCGCTGGCCCCCCCTGCTATGTAGAATTAAGAATCCTCGGGGACGCGACCCCCTATGCAAATTTAATTAATTAATTAAATTGTTATTATGAGGCAAACAGTACCAAATGTTGGGACTTGCTGGAAAAGACTTAACACTTAGCGGTTTATCAAGGGGGTCCCATACACCCCAACCGTGTTAGGAACGCATAATCAAGGAACATAACACCGGTTTATACGGTTCCTAACGGCATGAGTGGAACAAAACACCAAGCAAAAGGCTTAGCCTTCCACCCTGCCAGTATATAGATGATTTCATTTTAAGCATTTATATAGTGTGATATAACCCAACCAAACTTCAACATGAAGCAAGCATCTTCAATCTTCACCTGCAACTAACAATGCTATAAGAGGGGCTGAGCGAAGCATACTTAGCCAAGCAACGGTTTGCGTAGGTAGGGTGGTTAAACAGGTTCATGGTTACAAGTAGGAGGCTGACAAGAAAGACATGGGCATCGAGGCAAAACTATAGAGCGGAACTACTAGCAATAGGCAAAGATAGTAATGGTATCCGGGTTCGGTCATCTTGCCTGGGATTCCACAAGGGAGAAGAACGGATCCACGAAGTAGACGGAGCAACAGTCGAGCGAATCCTCACAACTCCGGAACGAAACCGAAGCTAACAAGAGAAGCAACCGGAAAGAAGCAAACAACTCGGTAAACACACAAGCATAAACATGGCATACGATGCACATCCAAATATGATGCATGTCCGGTTTAAATATGCATGGCATGGCAAAGTGCACAAACAAAACTACAAGTTAAGTGGAGCTCAATATGCAACGAGTTGCATATTGACGAAACACCACAATTAATTATTTAGTTGACTCTTGTTTATTTACAAGACAAGATTAAATGTTTTTAGCATGGCAAGAGGTGAAACATAAAGAAACTACACTATTAAGACATTTTAAATGAGGCCGGAAATAACAACAACATATCCGGAAAATCCCCATGAGCATGTTTAATAATTATAAAGCAACAACAATTAAACATTTTAGTGTTGTTAACATGATGCGGATGACATGATCAAGTTTATGCAAGTTTATTAAAAGGTGACAAGAAGAAGATAAGAAGCATTTGTCACCGTGGTGGAACGAAAGGGTGCCACGGCAACGAACCGAAAATGATGCAACGGCAACATATCGGTGCCGGTAACTCATTGAGAGACCGGTGCAAAAGATAAGGTGGAGTGAGCGAAACAAGATGATGGGGTGATCCCGTTGCTGGGTTCCCACGGGTCGGCGACGAGGCAACCGAGGAACAAGACAAAAGCTGAAACGGGCTCGAAGCACACACAAGAAACATTTCATACAACACATGCAAGCATCACACGGGTCACGTCTCGGGGTTATATCTTTGAAGCGTGCATTTCGGGGCGGTTCGAGATCGTAGAGGAAGAAGGCGTTCACGTCGTAGAGGAAGTAGTCGTTCTGGCGTCGAGTTCGTAGATGTACTAGCGGTCTCGGCGACGGTAGTGGTACACGGCGACGGTAGTCGTTCACGGAGCTCGTAGCCATAGATGTTTGGGTCGGTGTCGTGGTACTTGGACGTATCGGAGACGAACTTGAGCCGTAGTGGTACATGTCGTCGAGGTACTTGCCGTAGAGGTACACGGGGCGACGGTAGACGTTCGGGCGACGGTAGTCGTTCGGGCGACGGTAGACGTTCGGGCAGAAGAAGAACTCGGTCGTCGTGGTACACGTTTGTAGATGTTCATCCGTCATGTCGTGGTACTTGGCGAGTCATCGTGTAGTCGTGTAGGTGTTCCCGTTCGTAGAGGTACACGCCATCGGAGGGGTACTTGGGGTCTCGGTCTCGAGTCGTACACAGGTCTTCGGACTTGCCGATCTCGTAGATGGCAGTAGAGGTACTTGAGGTCTTCCGGTCAACATGAACATGAGGCGAAGATGCCGAATCTGCGGTCTCCTGTAGGCAAAAACAAAGGCAACAGGAAGGCGGCAGCAGCGGTTCGACGAGGCCAGGGCGCTGGTTGATGGAGGAGGAGGCGGGTAGAGGCGCAGGCCTTCGACCTGGCTGGCCGGAGTGTGCTGCGGGACGGCGGCCTGCGCACTGGACGTCGCGGCGCGGAGGGGGCCAGAGACGAGGCGAGGAGGAAGGCCACGGGCTGGAGGGATGCGCAGCTCCTGGGCGCTGGAGGCTGAGGCCGGGCGGCGTCTCTGGCTTGGGGCGGCTGCTCCTGGTGAACGAAGGGAGCTTGGGGAAGAAAGCCGGGCGCGACGGGCTTCGGCGACGCAGGGAGGACGAGGCAGGGGCGCGGCTGCGCATCGCGGAGGAGGGAGCCCGCGCGCGGGGCGGCTCGTGCCAGAGGAGGAGGTCGCGAGGTGGGGCTGATGGCGCGGGGGGACGAGGCCGGCGGCTTCGACGCGAGGGGAGGCGGCGACCGGCGCAGAGGAGGCCCGCGGTCCTGGCGACGGAGGCCGGCGCTGCAGGCGGACGCCTTGGCACTGGAGAAGGGCGACGGCGGCCTCGGAATCGGGGAGAGGGAGGCCACGCGCGGGGCGATCCGGTTAGAGAGGAGTGCGCTGGCTCGCTCGGGGCCTGTCGGGCGCTGGGAGCGATGAGGGAGATCGAGGGTTCGGCGAGATGGGGACTGCGATGGCTGGGAGAGCGAGGAAAGAGGAGGGGCGCTGGGGAGATCGGGCAGAGGAGCGAGGAAACAGGGGCGCTCGAGGAAAATGAGCTGCGGACGTCCTGGCGATCGAGGGAAACAGGGATGGGGTTCGGCCGCGAGGGGAGGGAGCGATGCGTGTGGCGGCGGCGCACAGGGGGAGAGGGAGAGGAGCGATGGGGCTTAGGGTTAGGGAAAATGGTCTGGTGGGCTTGGGCCTAGAGGAGATGGCCTGGCTGCTGGGCCGAATAGAGGGAGGTTTGGGCCTCTCTTTCTATTTATTCTTAGCAGAGAACTAAATAGAGAGAGAGTCCAAAAAAAATACGAAAGGAGGCCATGAACAGTATAAAAATCATGGAACATTTTTGAAAGGCTTTATGGAGTAATTCCAACCCCACAAAAATAGTTCCAACAACAATAGGGAAAAACAAACTAAATTAATTAGCTTGCCTTAAAGGAGTTTAAAAGGAGTCTAGATTTTTAGAGGAGCCTCACTAATTGGGAAAACTAATTATTGGCAAGGTTTAGAAGTAGAAACTCGAAGTGAAAAGACATGGGGAAAATATGCAAGTGTGTTGCGGGTAATTCCAAGAATGGAATATTTATTTATAATAGCTCCATAATATTTGGGGAATATGTTATAAAGAGAAGACACCTTCCCTCGATTTAAATGGACCGAAGGTCCACACGATTTATTTAGGTTGAGATGCAAAAATAAAATATGACATGATGGCATGATGACATGATGCAATGCAAAAGTAAATAAAGCAAGCACAAAGAACACACGGGAGACCCCGGAACATCTGGAACTTCGGGAATCTTCTGGAATCTTCTGGGACGTCGGTCTCGGGCGTCACAATCTGTTTTTCCAATAACTCCTTAATCTGCTTCTTGATCTCCTCCAGATCATTTGCTGGCATCCAATATGGTCTCTTCGTTATCGGTCCGGTGCCAGGCAATAGCTCAATCAAAAACTCAATATCCCTATTTGGTGGCATGCCTGGTAGTTCTTCTGGAAACACATCCGGATAATCCTTTACTACGGGCACTTCCTCCTGAACAACCCCCGTGAGAGAATGCACTTGTGTCCTTCTAGGCGAATTCCTAGATACATACTTGATCCTTTTTCCCTCCGGGGTGGTAAGCATAATAGACCTACTGGCACAATCGATGTTCCCTCCGTACATTGATAGCCAATCCATACCTAGTATCACATCCAATCCCTATGATTCCAAAACTATCAGGTCTGAGGGAAAAACATGTCGTCCAATGGTCAATGGCATCTGAAAACATCCTTGATTTGCAATATATTCCGCTCTGGGTGAACTTATTAACATGGGGGTCATTAGGACTCTGGTGTGCAACTTATGTCTATTCACGAATCCCCTTGAAATGTATGAATGTGATGCACCAGTATCGAAAAGAACTACTGCGGTAAATGACTTAACCAGAAACTTACCGATAAATGCATCTGGTTGCTCTTCAACCTCCTCCACTGTCACGTGGTTCACTTGTCCTTTGTTTAACGGGTTGGGCTTCTTGCCGGCGCTTCCATTGCCGTTCCCATTTTGAGCTTCAGGGTAGTCCGTGGCGTAGTGTCCATTCTTCCAGCACTTGAAACAGGTAACATGGCTTAAATCACTCTTGGCGGGTGTGGATGGAGTAGAGCGGTTCTGATTATTGTTTGCTCCATTCTCATTCCCATTCTTGGAGCCATTGTGGTTGTGAGTACTCCCTCCATTATGGGTGTGGCCTCCATGGTTATGGGTGTATCCTCCCGAGTTCGGGGTGAAACGGGGCTTCTGATGGGCTCCATAATTATTCCTTCCTTGTCCATACTTCCTCTTGCGGCTCTCAATCTGTTGTTGCTTCCCTTCAATCATAAGAGCCTTGTCTACCAATCCTGGTAGTTGTTGAAGGTTTCCACCATCAACTGTACGCTCATCTCATCATTCAACCCTTCCATAAATCGGCATCTGTTGCCACATCATCCGGGGCATAACGAGATAGAGTACTAAACTCATCTACGTACTGAGCCACGGTACGATTTCCTTGGCGCAAGTTGCAAAACTCTCGCTTCTTCATGCTCATAGCTCCAGTTGAGACATGGGCAGTGCGAAAAGCTTGCTGAAACTGATCCCAAGTGACATTGGCTACAGGGAAAGTGGTTGTGTAGTTCTCCCACCATGCTGCTGCTGGTCCAGCCAACTGATGTGCGGCAAAACGCACATTATCAGCATCCGTGCAATTGGTGGTCGTCAAATCCCTTCCAATATTGCGCAGACAGTCATCAGCAACTATTGGTTCAATGCTGCTAGCAAACACAAGTGGTTGCAACCTTATAAACCGTGTCAGGTTGTCCACGGGTGGTGGTGGCGAAGGGTTGTTGTTGTTGTTGTTCTGATTGTTCTGGACAAGAAGTTGCATGAAAGTGTTCTGTCGCTGGATCAACTGAGTGAGCTCAGGGGGAAACTGAAACCCGGGCTCACGTCTCGGAGGTATCTGATGGGTGTAGAGGGAAGAGATTAGAGTAGTAATGAGGTCTAGGGGAAATTCACTACCCATATGCACATGAGACAAACACAATCATATCACACCAATCAATTCCAAGCAAGGGCTTACAAAGCTTCTAACCAACGTTACAAAAGTGCTCTAAATTCTACTTTAAGGGGAAAAACTACTAGTCATAGGGTGGTCATCTAGAAATTCTGATCGGTGGAAGATTCCATGATGTCTGCTCCAGCTTCATCTTCATAGTCTTTGTCACTATCATCAAGGTCTGAGTCTGTGTCATCGATGATGATGTAGTCCTCAGAACGAATCTCCTTGGGTTCTTCTTCTTCTTCTCCTCCTGGTGCTGGATCTCCCATGAATACTCCTAGCTTCCTTGTCAAATCGTCATTCTTCTCCACAAGTATTGTCATCTCCTCCTCGTATCCGTCACATGTAGACTTGAGTTCCTCCTCTAGCTCCAAGTTCCTGGTTAGTGCCTTCTTCAAATCTATCATCCCTGCGCACATCTGGTGCCCCTGTCGACGAATGTGCTGGTTTAACTCCTCGATGAACGCTGCAATGGACCTATCCTTCCGGGTACTGATCATGTCCCATTGTTCATCTCGGCGTCCACATATCTGGTAGATAGTGTCCTTCAACTCCTACATGTAGACTTCTCCAATACGTCCCATGGTAATGTGGGCTGCCATACTCTTGCCTAGGTTCCAGGTTGGTGCATCAAAAGAAAACTCTATTGGCTCAGTGGATGGTGAGAATGTCCTCCTGAGAATTTGAACTTGAATACTCCATCGCTCCTCTTCTGGTAAAGTGGCGGTGTAGGTCCCGATGAAGCTTGGTATTCCAATCTTAAGGTACCTAGTGACTTCCTTCAAGCATCGTCCAAAAGGTGTGTCTTCATCCGGTTGAGTGAACTTGTTCCTTGGGTCCACCATCCTAAATAGTAGAAAATGGAGAGGAGTCAGAAATGAGTAGAGAAGGCTGGCCTATGGTTTATCTTAGTGGTCGTGTCCTACAATCAGCATGTGCTCTGATACCATCTTGTAGCGACCATGATCCGAATGGACCGAAGTCTCTGTGTTCTGTGTCATCCCTGGATCGGTAATGCTGACACACACAATACTTGAAGGATTTATAACAGAGTGGCAATCACACACTTATTACATCAAATGTCTCAAAAGAGAACTTATTACAAATGTCTATGGCATAAGGCCATCTAACAGAATAACAGCGGAAGGCTTGGAAGATAAGTGAGTCCATCAACTCCAACGGCATAGCTGAGTGCATGAAAAACGACCTAGCACGTCATACTCCTCGTCTGAAAAGTTTGCAACGTAACATGTTGCAGCCCGAAACGGGTCAGCACATGGAATATGCTGGCAAGATAACACAGTAGAGCAAGTAAAAGAAATAAAGGCTAACACTATATGCATATTTGGCTGGTGGAGGCCCTAAGATTAAAGTTTTTTTAGTTGAAACATCATTGAGAAGGTACCTCCAACTCAATCCCAATTAAAATAGTCATCATTAATTCAACAAATTAATTTTAGAGTGATGAGATCAACCAATAATTCAAGTACCAGATACTCAAAATGTCCATAACCGGGGACACGGCCAATCATGATTAGTTTGTACACTCTGCAGAGGTTTGCGCACTTTTCCCCACAAGACTCGATCTCCTCCATTGGATTTCTCGCACTGCATGGTGTTTGAGAAACGGATGACTGAGACACAGTCTTTCAGAAGCATTTACTCTTTACCCCGGGTGGACCCGTACACCTACTTTCCCCTACATCTGCTACTCCACCACTGAAAGAGCTCACACAACTTACTCATACTGTGCCAGAGCCCATAATGGCATTGTGGCTACACACGGAAGTTTCTAGCATGAATAGTTTTATGACCCCTTTGAGCCTGGGTGGCATTCCATAGGAAAAATCACACGGTACCCCCGGGATTTCCTAGGACAACACTGGATTCTCCAGGTGCCCTGCAACCAATCCACCCAGATGTGTATTAAAGTAGCTACCTTAAGTTGAACCATTAATTAACATCTCACATCTGTCATGGGTACTCTCAAACCCAAACCACGTCTACGAGCATAGCATGGCAACCTAAGCATAACGTAGAAGTAACTCCCAAGGGTTTGAAAATAATGCAGGTAATAGGTTCTACCTCAATCTACTTCCCAGACCTACAAGTTAAGAGATCCTACTCATGCAATGTGTGAGGGTTTGATCTAATGCATAAAAACTGGGTAATAAAGGGTATTATCAAAGTGTTACTTGCCTTGCTGATGATTCGCAAAACCTAGAGACTCGTAGTAGCACGCTCGGCACTCCGGGAATTCTATCGCAAGCAAACAATAGCATACATAAGAAATCAAGCAAAGATGCACAGATAAAATTCCAAACAAGAAGATCTAACTAGAAAGTTCAACTTAAGAACTCCGGTTTGCAAAAAGAATCAAACCAAACGGAGCAACGAAACTCAAACTTCGAAAGAAACAGGATCCGTTTACTAGATTGATCTAAAGTCAAATTTTACAGTAGCAAAACTTTGTTCAAGTTGGTTAAACAGAAAGAGGGCTTCGAGACGAAGATCTGGGCATTTGAATCGCCTGATTCCGACTCTCGAGCGAAAAGAACAACTAAAAACAAGATCGGGCAGAAATCATGATCAAAAATAATCGGGGATAAGGCCCCGAAAAAGAAAACTGACGAACGGGCTAACGAACGAACGTTCGTTGTCTGTGACTAACAGGCAAACAAAGTTCGTTAAAACGAACGTACGGACGAACGTCCGCTAACTAACTAAACCGAAAATAAACCAAACCGATCTATTTTAAAAAAATATATATACGATTTTTCTAAAAAAATGAACGGTATAAACAAAAAAATCGGCGGCGAGGTCGGCGGTGGCTACCTCCGGCAGTGGCGACGGCGGCGGCTCCGGCGAGGGTGGGGTGCGGCGGTGGAGTGTGGCGGCGGTAGCAGCTAGCGGCGGCAGCGCGGAGCAGGAGGCGGCGGCGGGGCTCGGCTGCGGCGGTGGTGTGGCGGAAGAGGGAGGGTGGCGGCGGCTTACATAGGGGGCAGGGGGCGGCGACTTGGGGAAGGGGGTGGCGGTGAGGTGGCCGACTCGGCCACGGCAGGCGTCGGGCGCGGCCAGGACTTCAATCGGAGTCGGAGGCGGTAGCGGCGCTGGGCCGGCTGGGCTTCGGACCAGTCGGTCCGACTTACTTTTTTTTTTAAAAAAATCCTGACGTAGAGAAACTCAAAAATAAAATACTACACGAAGACAAAAAATTCCGAAATAAAATTTCACCGCCCTCTAATAAAAGTTAGGACAAAGTGAACATTTTTCCCGGACCTAAATGCAATTTTGAAAAACGCGCATTTTCCCTATGCAAATAAAATCGCAAATAAATCTGAATAAAATACCAAAGGTGATTTTAATATTTTTCCTCCAATATTTCTTTTATTGTGGAGAAGTCATGTTATGTCCGCTCATTTATTGTACTAAGAAATATTTTTAGGAGAGAAAAACTATTAAAACCAAAGTGATCCCCGTACCGGTATTTGAGAAACTCAAATACGAAAACGATAGAATTCCGAACTCTCTCCGTAGGTCCTTGAGTTGCTTAGAATTTTCGAGGATCGCAACTCACAAATGCAATCAAATATGCAATGCAATATGATCTATGTATAACATTCCAAATTGAAAATTTGGGATGTTACAATAAAAGTGTATAACAAAGCCCTTTAAACATTCAAAACATCATAAATAATAGCATGGAACAATAAAAAATTATAGATACGTTGGAGACGTATCAGGAAGATGATAAAGATTGTTAGTAAAATGGGTCTAGAGATGGCAATTAAACTATTTGTTTACACTTTATCCAAGACAACAGCGAACTGCAGGATGGTAAGTAAGAACTCTGCAACCTTCTTTTTACTACCCTTAATGAGCTGTGTTAGATGACAATGTTTGAATCTTTTTCCGTTGCAGTGGTTGCCAAAGCAGTTTACTCAAGATTACCTCTCAAACTACATGATTGTTGGGCATGCAAAGGTTAAAGTATTTCCACCAGAACACGATGATTATCTAGATGTTTTCATGAAGACCGTCAAGAATGGGCGGTCGACCATCACAAGGAGTTGGACTAGAGTCGTGCGTGCCTTCTGCATGGAGGAGGTCACAATATGGGCATTCCGCTTCACCTTGTTCAGCAACCAGAATATATTTCGCCTCTTTCTTTACTGTCTTTAATAGTACAATTATACAATGGTGGTTCATCATTCTTAATTTGGTTCTTATGTAATTCTTGAACATATTTACCTATGAATCGAATAATGCATTGGTTGTTTGAACCTGATGGATATGAATAAAGATGTAGCATACATTCAAATTCAAATCCAAATCCGGTACAATTTGGAAAAGTAGCAATTAAATTATGGTGAAATTATGCTCTCCAGGTTGTTACGGCACACACGGTTGGTAAAATACAAACATTCGCGATATGCACCATAATCAGAGACGGTTCACAGAGAGGAAACGTGTGCAAGCATGCACACAGTTGCCGTTTGCAAAGCGTGTGCGATGTCAGACAATATCACAAACGTTGCGGGCAAACTAAACATTTGTCTTAGTTGCCTTATCGTACACGATTCACAACCATGAATTGTTTCTGATAAAGTATGCATCATAAACATTGCACCACAGAATAGCGTGTACGATAGTTGTCGTGTACGACGATGTTATGACGGTCCGACGTTTCATAATCCTATCCGACACTCGTACGACGATTAGCTAATCTTCTTAACGGTGAACCGTTTGAGATGGGTCACGCATCATACACGTTCTATAATAGTGAACCATTCGTGATGGGTCGCACATCATAAACGTAGCACCACAGAATACCGACTACGATGGCAATGCGAGCAAAAGCGAGTAGGAGTACTATAGAGGCCCTATCCCCGATGATTTCTGGGTCGTGTGGGAAGGACCCCCTATCACCCACACTCACTTAGTGATGGTTCTAAATGCCATCGCTGAAAGAGATTTTAAACCGTTTGTTTAGGACCGAGCCGCACCAGTGATAGTTGCATGTTCACAGCCTAATAATGCTCTCCCAATTCAAACACCGTCCTCTCCCTCCATAACACCATTTTGTCTTTCAAATCAGAACAAAAAAATCAGGTACACCACCAATAGTTTACTAGCAATAATCGTGTGGGACGCGATATAAAATATCTTGGCGCACCCTCTTGTCTGGCTTACGCGGGAAGCTTTGTCATCTATAGAGCACCTCTCACGCTTGAAACCACACTTGCGCGCTAGTTTCTCGTGCCACCAAGCGAAAAGTTTCTGCCACCATGGAAATATCTAGCTCCCCGCCCCCTCCGCTTAAACAAAAGTCACATTTCCACTGTTCCTCCTTGCTTTCCAAGTTCAAACCTGCACTGCTGCATACTAGCAGCGCCGCCTCCTCGCCGGCAACCCTTCTTCTTGTAGCGCCGCCTCCTCGCCGGCGACCTTCTTCTTGCCGCGCCGCCTCGTCGATATGGTCAGGTAATACACACCCCGCCCCGAGCATCCTCCTCCTTCTCCATCCCACATGCCCCGACCGGCGACGCGACAGCTTCCGCCCAAATCATTGTCCCGTCCTCCAATTAAGTGCCGCCCACAGCAATTTTACACACAGTATAGCGAGGAGCTCAGCAGCATCTGGCGGCATAGAAGAAATCGAGGCCGCACGCACAGATGAGGTCGCAATGGCTGCCATGCGTGCCGACAGCCAGATCTTGGAGGAGCACCTCATCTTCGAGGCCACCGTCGATGCCATCACATGGTTGTCCACTTTAAAACACAGTTCTTGGTGTTTTCTCGAGGCCACCGTCCGTGCCTTCTAGTTATTTGTCCTCTGTAATGTTACTATGCAATATGATATTCTGAAATGTAACGTTCAGTTAACAGTTTGGTCCAACAATTGCTACATTTCTTAGCAATTCTCAAGCATTATTAGTTTCATGAGCTGTCTTATCTTCTAGTATATGTTCTACTCTCTAGCTAATGTTGTGCTCAGTTAACTGGAATATCGTGCTCAAACATACACTAAGTATTTTGTAATGTCGTGCGTAGTAAACTGTTTTGGTTCATTTGTTCTCCTATCCAGCTAACTGTTTGGTTCAGTTCTACAATTTGATGTTCATTTGTTGTGGGTACAATTTTGTATTGTTATGAATGTGAGAAATAAATTGAATTTGGTTGTACTCAATACACGAGAAACATATATAATTTCTCTATTTCCAAGTTGTTTAGCATGCTTTGTTAGGTTAACTGACTTTTCTATGCGGCTCGAGTTAATCTATTGGACCTGCAATTTGTTTATTTTTCATTAACATATTCTACTGATAGTATGCCAACTCTCAGTTAACCTGATCAAGATCTTCCTTATATGTGTTGCAGGGAAACAATGGGATGCACTAAGGTTTACCAGCGAGGTTTGCTTATGCATGGTCCTTTCGCTAATACTCCCTCCATTCTCAAATATTTGTCTTTCTAAAGATTTCAGCAAGTGACTACATACGAAGCAAAATGAGTGAATCTACACACTAAAATATGTCTATTACATAGATTCGTATGTTGTAGTCCATTTTAAATGTCTTGGAAGCGAAATATTTAGGAACAGGGGGAGTAGCAAATTATTGTGCAGTTGCATGAATCATTCTAATATTTAGGTTTTTAACAATCTGTTCTTGCACATGAAGATCCTGCTGTCAGCGGCTTAGAGCCACAGTTCGACCCATTTTGCATATGGGGAAATGAGATGTCCATGAATATCAGTCAAGTCAAGAAACTCAAAAAGATTTTTAGAATAAAGAAACTTGTGACGAATAACAACAAGATCTTTGTTTGCACAATGAAGAAGACATCAATCAACTATAGGATGGTACTAACTCTTTTACCTTTTTTTTCCTTGTGCCATTTGAAAATTTATAACAACTATTATGCATATCTTTGTTTTCAGTACTTTGCAAAGCAGTTCACCGATGATTACCTAATAAACCACCTACATGGTCAAGAGGCGAAGGTATTAATTCAGCACCCATGGTACAATATTGAAGTCTTCCTCAAGGGGATGAAGGTTGGGCAAGAAATTATCCATAGCCACTGGCTTAAAGTTGCAAAGACATTCAACATCACTAAGGGCTCAATATTCTCTTTTCGCTTCTGTAGTTTTCTAGATGAGATTCATCTATCTATTTACCATGTATGGTGCTACTTTTCACGGGTTTTTCATGTTGCATGTGAAACTTGGTGCTGTTGTGTAATGGCGTAGCTAGCACTACTGCATGATGCTGCTAACGCAACACTACGATCAGAGACCCTTCAATGAAACTGTGTACTATGCCATAATCGCAAACGGGGGTGTACAAAACCGTCAAAAAAGGTGCAAAACATTTGCGATGGAGGATGCATCAAACACGGTTCATATTTTAGTTGCGTGTGCGATGCAGGGCATATGGTTCAGTTCAATTAACTGTTTGCGGTGACGAGCAACAAAATAAATGGGTAACCAGATGAAGGCGTGTGCGATATACAGCATACGGTTCACTCGGATGAATTGTTTGTGATTAGGCAACACAAAAGAAACGGTCAACCAGATCAAGGTTTGTGCGATATACGACATGCGATTCACTCAGCCTTGTTGTCAGTGTGTGAACTTTGTGGCAACTGTTCGCTCCCCACTAGCCTCATCTTGTACCGTGGCAACCGTCCACCGCCTCTTTGCCTTTCCCTCTCAATTTGGAACTGTTGTCCCACCCTCTTCTTCCCTCCATTTGCCTTCACCCATCCTTCTACCATTGTTCGATCGTCTTCTCCATGGAGATAACAGGCCAGAAACGACCCCGTAATTCTTGCCCCGATTTGAAAGATGATGTGGTGGAGGAATTCATTGACGTCATCACCTCGGCTAGCATGGCAGGTTCGTACAAGACCATTCTCGACTCAACAAATAGGATCATTACAAAGAACCCAAGGGTTCAGGAGCGGTTTGATCTCCCCTATCTTCTTCGCCATGACCCTGCTCGCTGTCGCAAGGACAACGGAAGCCTTGCCTTTTGCAAGTTCATGCCGCTTGATAATGATACGTGTGATGTTAAGATGTCATCGCTTAAGGGTAAGGCCTGGGTAGGCACAAATGGAGATTGGGTTGTTTGTATTGGGAACAAGTGTGAGTGGGAACTTATGAGTGTGTACACTCGTCACCGGGTTCCACTTCCAAAAATCTCAGACTACCATTAGGTTCAGCACACGGATAGTTGAAGTATGTTCAGATACGATCATCATGACTGTCGTCTACGGAAGATAGTAATTTCTCTAGTTCCCAACCGCTCTTGGGATTACAAGAACTATGATGTTGTCGCTATCTTCGACAAGCTTGTTGCCATCTCTGCTTCCACGGATGGATGGATATTGCTCAAAAATCAATTTATGTACACGAATGAGTACTGTGATGCAATTCAATACGAGCGTCTTGTGTTTGCTGCCACCACTCGTGGCACTGTTTTTGCATGGGATCCTTATTGTTTCGGTACGTTTGTCTTCCACCATAATTAGAATTGTTTCATCCACATGCATGCTAGTTAGTATCACCGTACTAATTAACCTTCTTGTGTTTCAAGGTCCTGTGAACATTCCACCACCTAGACTTGGAAAAAAATAATCAAGGGGGAGAGGACGATGGTGATGATCACTTGCAGGACCCATATACTCAGTGGTGCCTAGCAACTTGTTCCTATGGATTACCTCTTCTTGTATGCATACAAGGCACTACTGATGTTACTAACGAAGAAGGTGTTGTCTCCCATGGTCGCACTATCCGGACCTATTCAAACACCCATTGCAGGATATTTTGGATGAATACTAGTGTACTAGCACCAACACCTCCTTCTCCCTGGTTCAATATTGATAGTCTTGGAGAAAACTCGCTCTTCCTTGGACAAAACTATCCAATGATGGTGAAAGGCAATCTAGCTGCTGTTGACACAATGTTACTACCATTTATGAGAAGCAATTGTATCTATACCTTGGACATTGCTATGGTTCCCTACCCTGGCTATCACAATATGTGTCCTGATATAGGCCGCTTCAGCCTGGATGATCAGTCTTGCGTTGATCTCGAGATTGACAATAGCTGGCCCTTCCCAGATAATCAGTTATGGTTCAAAGCAAGCGTTTCCAATGCCAAGGATTGGTTGAGCTGAAGTTCATTTCATCGCTTTATTATTTGTTGTGTGAGAAAAAATTTACTGTACTAGAATGTTTTGTTGGAAATAATCTATAATCCAACATGTATACTCGTTGTTGTTGTGTGTTGATGACTTGTTGTATGTAATGAATGGTACATTTGCATATGCGTCCCATGAACTCACTCCTGCTCGCATGTCACACGGGTCGCGTGGCGGCACGTATATTATTTTTCTATTTGGATGACAAAAAAAGTACAATGCCACTTTGTATTGGTGTCCATATTAACAGTGCTAGTGATTTTAGTTGCAAAAATTAGATAGTGCTAGTAATTTTTAGCTGCATATTTTGACATTTCGCTGTGTTACAAGGTTGACAAATGGCAATGTTACTAGATAAACAAATGACAATCTTTCCAGTTTGACAAATGGCAACATACCAAATATGACAGATGCAACTCTTACCCAATTGTTTCTACGTGGTTGCAAACGGACATCCAAAACAACCGTTTGCGTTGAAGGGATGCACAGATCCTCCACTGCAAATTTTCCATAGCTCTCACTTTGCATACGGATGTTCTATCTAAAACATTTGTGATCAAGAACTGCACAAATCCTACTCGGCACATTTTCCCTTGGCTTCCTGGGGAAGCTGTTGGTTTGCATACATGTGTTCTAACTAAAATGTTTGAGATGAGTGTTTTATATTTAAAAACCATTGACGTTTTTTTAAATAAACTCGTTTGATAAGTCTATACATTAAGAGAGAAAAACGCAAGTTCGTTCACCATATCTTTCATTCAGTCACACTGCAAATTTATATTCATCTGATCGAGAATTCGAGATACAGTATTAAACCCCAAAAAACTATTTCTGGCTGCGGCGGAGGCGGCGTGCCGCGCCATCATCGTCGTTATCGTCCTCTGGGACGCCGTAGTTGAAGTCTTCAAGGCAGCACAAAATGTTCTTAACATGCAAATCAAACATCATGTCATCGCGCTATCGACGGGCGGGGCGCGGGAGGACGACAACTGGCACTGCTGAGAGGTAGCGGTCGACGGCAGCATCACATGTCGTTGAGGGGGTGGGGGGGGGGCGCACGGGCACGTGCATGGTGGGTGCAGCAAAACGCACGGGGACCGGTGCCGCGGTGGGTGGAGGGGCGCGCACGGGCAGGGGCACGGGCGCGGCGGGTGCAGCCAAACGCACGGGGGCCGGAGCCACGGTGGGTGGAAGGGCGCGCACGGGCACGGGCGCTGTTCCTGGCATGTACATGAGCTTGCGCGGGTCCGCGGAGACCTCGCTGACACCCGCGGCTTCCATCTCAGCAATAGTGCTCGGCGACCAGCCCGTCAATGCTACGGAGATGGTCGCCGGCACATGCGTGGGGATGGGAGCTGGGACGGGAGCGGGGGCAGCAACCTCCACGGCTAGATCGTTCTGGGCCATGTCCTTGAGGTCCCATTCCTCCTTATTTTCTATCTCCTCCGGCTCGGACTTCACCAAACTTGAAGAGTAGTGGCAGATGATCATTCTGCGCCATGGCATTGGTGGAGGTCTGTGGGTGGGAGGGGAATGGGAGGCAAATAGTAAGGCTACCCTTATTAAACAGAGGCTCGGGCGCCATTAATGGAGAGGAAGGCAGGCGGCCATGGAAGTCAAAGGATCCGACTAGCGCATGCGATTAGTGAGCTTTAGCATCACTGCTAGACAACATGCCTGTCCAGTAAGCAACTCATTGCTAATCGTATCTCTATACGACTCAGGTCGGTCGGGTAGGTATCTTATACCCCGGCCCCCGACCTCCTTTGCCACAAGGCCCAAAACCGTTTTGATAGCCTTGTCAAGTTAACCTGATGCAGTGCATGTCCATGTCCAACACGAATCTAGTAGCCCCTTAATTTTATGAGCCCACTACAAGACGTACTTGACGTGCAAAGGTGCAACATCAGGAATGTATCATCCCAATTTTCAATTTCGATGTTATTAACTAGATCATTCATATGCATTTATTATCTGGTGTTTTATTCGGTTGTTGATCCAAGAAAACCTTAAGCAGCTCAACGACCAACGTAGAGAGTTGGGGTTTTTTGCTAAAATTCATTTTTGAATTTATTTCAAATTTGAAAAGTGGATCAAATTTGATTTCAACAAATTCTTTCCATTTGTTGCAATAAAAAGAAATATTGGGAAAAGAAATTTGGAAAACATGCATTTTTGAATAATAGCATTTAGACCAAAAAAATGTTCACATTGTCCCTAATATTAGGAGGGGATGGTGAAAATTATTTCTGGAATTTTTAGGCTTTTATTTTATTTTATTTGAAATTTTCTTCGTGGAGCTGTAAAAAAAAATCTCACGGACCGACTGGGCCGAAGCCCGACCCGTGTCGCACCGCCTCTCCCCGCCGTGCACCGCCCGGACTCGACGGGAATCCGAGCCGGCCACGCCAACGTCGCCCCCTCGGCCAAGAAAGAGGGGCCCCGTTTATAAGCCGCTGCCACATCGCCACCGCGCCATGCCGCCGCATCACTACCGCCGCCTACAGCCGTCGCCGCCCCGTGCCGCCCGCGCAGCCGCCGCTCGCCGCCCCGCACCACCTCGCCACCTGCGCCGCCCCCCAAGCCGCCGCAGCTCGCCGCCGCCGTGCCGGAGCTCCGCCCTGCCGACCGAACTGCGACCTGCCGAACCGGTAAGACCGATCCGGTCTTTTCTCGGTTTTCTTTCGGTTTTTTTGGAAAACCCTAGATCGGTTTTTCAGAAAAACCTAGATCTGTTTTCTTAGGTTTAGTTATACAGTGAACATTCACTGGTTAGTTCAGAAAAACGAATGTTCACTATTTAGTCTTTTTCTTTTTCTGTTTGTTTTAGTTAGGGACCTATCCGTGATTATTTATTTCTCAATTTAGCCCCTAGACTTCAATCTAGCGTTACTTTTTACTCGTTAGTCAGAATTAGATGAAACCAAAGCCAATCTCTTCGTTGCGATCTCATCTATCCAGTAATCTAACTTAAACATAATATTGAAATATTTAAAATTTGGTTCAAGCCGATATGAATTTGAAACTTCTTTTGATCATAGTTTGAGTTTCATGGCTCCGTTTGAGTTGAATCCTTTTGCAAATCAAAGCTCTTGACCTAAACTTTCTGATAACGACAAATTCACTTAATTTTGGTACTATTACAAATAGTATTCTACTACAAGAGTCGTTTCCTTATTTTCAGAGTTTTTCGAGATATGTTCTTCGATTATGTTGCATGATTGCTTATGTATTCTATTGTTTGTTTGCGATAGAATTTCCGGAGTGCAAAACTTGCTACTACGAGTCTCTAGGTTTCAATGACCGTCGAAAAGGCAAGTTTATACTTTGATCATACTTTTCAATACCAAGTTTTTTTGGCATTAGTTCCATCCTCAAAGATTTGCATGAGTAGGACTTGGTTACATGTGGTATTGCTGAGTAGTTCATGAGGTAAGAACCCAATGACTTGAGATCAACCCAGGGAATATACGCTTTGTTACTTATTGCTTAGCCATGCTCGTAGATGTGGATTGGTATGTGAGATTCATGAAAGTTGTGAGTGTAATAACAACTAAGGGAAAGATTTAAGGTGGCAACTTTAATAAAAATCTGGGTGGATTGGTTGCAGGGCACCTGGAGAATCCAGTGTCGTCCTAGGATATCCCTAAGGAACCGTGTGATCATCCTATGGAATGCCACCCAGGCTCAAAGAGATCATATATCATTCATGCCTAGAAACTTCCGTGTGCAGCCACAAGCCATTATGGGATCATCCTATGGAATACCACAATGTCATCAGTATTTGAATTATGGATTGATCTCAACACTCTATTAATTAACTTGTTGGGTTATTAATGACATTGTGGATTTTGGGATTGAGATGGAGGAACCACTCTCTATATTGCTTAAGTCAACTGAGTACTGATGACCCACAAGTGTAGGGGATCTATCGTAGTCCTTTCGATAAGTAAGGGTGTCGAACCCAACGAGGAGCAGAAGGAAATGATAGGCAGTTTTCAGTAAGGTATTCTCTGCAAGTAGTGAAATTATCGGTAACAGATAGTTTTGTGATAAGGTAATTTGTAAAGAGTTGATACGTCTCCAACGTATCTATAATTTTTTATTGTTCCATGGTATTATATATTTTGTTTGATGTTTAATGGGCTTTATTATACACTTTTATATTATTTTTGGGACTAACCTACTAACCCAAGGCCCAACGCAAATTGTTGTTTTTTGCCTATTTCAGAGTCTCGCAGAAAAGGGATATCAAACGGAGTCCAAACGGAATGAAACCTTCGGGAGAGTTATCTTTGGAACCGTAACTACCCAGAAGACTTGGAGTACACGTGAGGGAATAAAGGAGGTGGCCACGAGGGTCCAGGGCGCGCCCCTCCCCCTGGGCGCGGCCCCTACCCTCATGGGCCCCCTCTGGCTCCCCCGATGCCCTCCTTCCTCCTATATATATCCATGTACCCCAAAAACATCGAGGCAACGGAGAAAACCCTAATTCCACCACCGCAACCTTTTGTTGCCGTGATATCCTATCTTGGGGCCTGTTCCGGAGCTCCGCCGGAGGGGGGATCTAACACGGAGTGCTTCTACATCAAGGCCATAGCCTCACCAATGAGTTGTGAGTAGTTTACCATAGACTTTCGGGTCCATAGTTATTAGCTAGATGGCTTCTTCTCTCTTTTTGGATCTAAATACAAAGTTCTCCTCGATCTTCGAGGAGATCTATTCGATGTAATCTTTTTGCGGTGTGTTTGTCGAGATCCGATGAATTGTGAGTTTATGATCAAGATTATCTATGAACAATATTTGATTCTTTTCTGAAATCTTTCATGTATGATTATAATATCCTTGCGAGTCTCTTCGAATTATTGGTTTGGTTTGGCCTACTAGATCTATAGTTCTTGTAATGGGAGAAGTGCTTAGCTTTGGGTTCAATCTTGCGGTGTCCTTTCCCGGTGACAGTAGTGGTAGCAAGACACGTATTGTATTGTTACCATCAAGGATAAAAAGATGGGGTTCATATCATATTGCTTGAGTTTATCCCTCTACATCATGGCATCTTGCTTAAAGCATTACTCTGTTCTTATGAACTTAATACTCTAGATGCATGCTGGATAGCGGTCGATGTGTGGAGTAATAGTAGTAGATGCAGAATCGTTTCGGTCTACTTGTAACGGACGTGATGCCTATATATAATGATCATGCCTAGATATTCTCATAACTATGCACTTTTCTATCAATTGCTCGATAGTAATTTGTTCACCCACCGTAGAATTCTGCTATCATGAGAGAAGCCACTAGTGAAACCTATGGCCCCCGGGTCTATTCTCAACATATTAATATTTCGTCTACTTTACTTTGTTTTATTTACTTTCTGTTTTTATACCAAAAATACCAAAAATATTATACTATCCTATCTATCATATCTCACTTTCTTAAGTGACCGTAAAGGGATTGGCAACCCATATCGCGTTGGCTATGAAGTTCTTATTTGTTTGTGCAGGTGCGAGGGACTCGCGCGTGGTCTCCTACTAGATTGATACCTTGGTTCTCTAAAACTGAGGGAAATACTTACGCTACTGTGCTTCATCACCCTTTCCTCTTCGAGGGAATACAACACAAGCTCGAGAAGTAGCAAGAAGAATTTCTGGCGCCATTGCCGAGGAGGCTTACGCAAAAGTCATATACCAAGTACCTATCACAAACCCTTATCCTTCGCATTACATTTTTTGCCTCTCGTTTTCCTCTCCCCCACTTCACCCTAGCTGTCAGGGATATGGTTAGTAGGTATAAACCGGATATTGTAAACCGGCTTAGTTATATTGTACTTGGTTTTACTATTTTAGTAGAAACTACGGCCCATGAGATTTCAAGGCCCATGTATAGAAGTACGGTTTGTAAACCGCCAAGAGATGTAACTTGAGAGATAAGAAAAAAAGGGCAGAGACCGAGGCGGACACGATTATGAGCCGGCCTCGGGACTCTGTAAACCGGACCAGGCGTCACTCCTATATAAAGGGACGACCCGGCGACGGTTCAAGGACAAGCAACAATCAATCCGTCGAGACGCAGGCAAAGCGAATCCGCTCCCTGTAAACCGACGCCCAAGCAATACCAAACCAACTAGACGTAGGCTTTTACCTTCTCGAAGGGGCCGAACTAGTATAAATCCTTTGTGTCCTTTGTGTGCCATGAATCCTTTCAAGCTAACCCGTGCGATGGTTCCATCATCAAGTCCGCTAAACCGGACATCTGCCGTGTTAATTCCACCGTGGGGCCTGCGCACGATGGTTTCGAGTTCTTGAAAGGCGGCTTCGAAGGGTTAAAGGGTTACGCAGTCGGCCGGATGACCAAGAGTCGCCGCGGCCGGATCTACATCGACGACGCGGGTTGGGGACCGGAGGCCGATTCGATCGAATACGGGTACCGGGTCCCCTTCGGCAGCATCCAAGTTTTCATTGGCAAAATTGGTGAACCGGGGCCTGAGCCGGACACCCTCCCCAACATCGTCGAACTGGCTCAGCGTGCGAGATCGGCCCGGATTCAGCCTGCCATGAAGCATGTGTTCGTTGGAGCAATTCACGGAGGCCAAGCCGAGGACGTATCGGAATCCGATGGTGCAACCGTCGTCTACTCAGATGGCGAGTCTTCGTCCGGGGAAACTGAATCTCTGTATCAGTTGCGAGACGGCCGGTCTGAGGGCGAGTCCGATGGAAACAGTATTCCGGACCCCTTCGGCCCGCCAAACCGGGTGGCGGTCTTCATGGCCGGTGCACAACCCCCGACGAACGGAACAACAGCGGAGGCTGGCGCAGGGGGAAGCGGTTCAAATCCCTCCCTTACTGAAGCTCTATCCACCTTGATCGAGGAGTTCACAGCTAAGGCAGTGGAGGTCGTGGCTCCGGCAGATAAGGAACAACATGACGCAGCGCTTCTTCAGTTGAAAGCCCGGATCGATCAGTTAAAGGAGGATTTAAAGGCAGAAGGGGAGATGTTAGCCATAAGACAAGCAGAGTTGGATGATCAAGCCTTTCACTTGAGGATGGAACAGGCTTCTGTGGAAGGAGTAAGAGGGCGAAAGTATCGATCCCGCCTACCGCCGGGTTACGAATCTGCGAATTTGTTCAAAACACCTGGGGTCGGGGCCAGTAATAATCCGGCCTTAAACCGGAGAAGCCCACTGGCTCGGGAGGAGCCGGTTCAGCAACCCGTTACAGAACGGGAGCGCCGGGTTACATCGGCACCTTATGTTCCTGTCCCTCCCGGACACTATTCAAACCCTTTGGATAATATTGCTGCAGCGGCAGCACGGTTGGCCGCTTTACCCGTGGAAGAAACATCTCCGGTGGCGATAGAGGCGCGCAGGGCCCAGAAACTACTCAATACGGCGTTGATACAGCAGCAAGCGTACTCTCATAGCAGGGAAAGGTTGCATTCGACACCACGTCCCAACCGAAGTTACTCTAGACATTGGGAGGAGCCAGAAGTGTCTAGCAGTGAACGTAGGAGACATCAGCACAGGCAGGATAATCCGGCAAGGGCGGAGATGCCAGCCCCGGATCTAAACCGGCCTAGATCGGAGGCCAGGGAGGAAATTCGTCAGTCGACGCCGGTTCACACAGCCACTACAGGGACGGGAGCTACGGCGAGCGGTTTTGGAATACAATGTCTCGTCCCCGCCCTGCGGGGCGTTAAGTTGCCCAAGGATTTCAAAGGACCTCGCAAGGTGCCTAATTATACAGCCGATTTACCGCCCGA
Source organism: Secale cereale (assembly GCA_902687465.1). Taxonomy (NCBI): domain Eukaryota; kingdom Viridiplantae; phylum Streptophyta; class Magnoliopsida; order Poales; family Poaceae; genus Secale; species Secale cereale. The sequence continues at coordinate 325,642,352 of LR738709.1, forward strand.
AGCTTGGGTGGAGAGTTACGAGATGGCCATGGAGATGCTGGACGTGGATGAATCGGCTTGTGCCAAATATTTCACTATGATGCTTGAGGGCACGGCCCGGACCTGGCTAAAGGCACTACCTCCGAATTCTATCGGATCATGGGGGGAGCTGCGCAGTCAGTTCATCAAGAACTTCAAAGATACATGCAAGCAACCGATGTCGGTGACAGATTTAGCAGCATGTGTGCAAGGAGAGCAGGAGTCTACAGCGGCTTGGGTACGCAGAGTGGCAGAGATCTTGCACTCCTCAAATGGCATTAACCCAAGCACAGCAATTGTAACATTGGAGAACAATTGCCGGTTTGAATCTTTGAAATTAAAACTCGGACGGCTCAAACGGGAGTGCAATGACATGGGGACTTTAATGAGCGCCCTGGTGAAGTACGGAGACTCAGATAATACCAAGTATCCGGAGTCAGAAGGAGATAAAACAGGGAAGGCCAGCAAGTCTGGTAAACCGGCGCCGGTTAATCCAGTTACTTCAAGCTTTTTGGGCAAACGGAAGGCAGAAAATAGCTCCGATTTTGTTGCTAATACGCAGGCTCAAGGCGGTCTTCAGGTTAATCAGCAGGGTTCCATTCTCCAAACCGGCGAAGGAAACCCGGGTTGGGAACAGGATTTGGATCAACCCTGTCTAAAGCATAGTGGAAGAGGAAGGATTGCAAGGCATTCTATAAGAGAATGCCTGTCCTTTATGAAACCAGGGAACGGCCGCTTTAATCCTCCTAACCGGCCCCCGAACGGCGGTTCAGGGCCCGGGTTTTATGGTCCGGGTTATCAAGGAAACAACTCCGGATCAGGATATAGGGGCAACGGCGGTTATCAAGGGAACAACGGCGGTTATCAATCCCGGCCAGGCGGTCAAAGTAGTCAAGGGAACTACAATGGTCACGGAAATCAATCACATCATCAAGGTGGTTACAATGGTCAGGGAAACCAATCACATCATCAAGGTGGTTATCATGGTCAGGGAAATCAATCGCATCATCAAGGTGGTTACAATAATCAGAATAATCAGCAGCAGGGCCAAGGGAGTTACAATAACCAGGGAAACCAGCAGCAACAGCGTCCGCAGCAATAGCAGCAATCCGGTTACCAGAGTAATCCGAAGGAGTTGAGCAGCGGTCAATATCATGTGTTCACCACGAGCTTATGTAAGAGAGACTAGAAGGTTTTAAAGCGGGCTGTTAATGCAGTAGAACCGGCGACGCCACAGTTTCTACGATGGTCAGAGCAGCCCATTGTATGGAGCAGAGAGGACCACCCGTTACGGGTAGATAATCCGGGACATTTAGCCTTGGTGGTGGCACCCCAGGTGGGAGGATACAAGTTTACTAAAGTCCTCATGGATGGAGGTAGCAGTATCAATATATTATATTACGAGACCTTTCGTCGTATGGGTCTGACAGATAAAAAGTTAAGGACATCAAACACAGTGTTTCATGGGGTGGTCCCAGGTAAGTCAGCTTATCCAGTTGGTAAGATTGACTTAGAAGTTACCTTTGGGGATGAGCATGATTCCAGATCGGAGATGATCTCCTTTGAAGTTGTCAAAATTAAAAGTCCGTATCATGCTTTGTTTGGGAGGACGGTTTATGCTAAATTTATGGCTAGGCCATGTTATGTTTATCTGCAGCTTAAGATGCCGGGTCATAAAAGCACAATTACGGTGCATGGCAGTCGTAAGATAGCAGTGGAATGTGAGGAAGGTGATGCAGCTTATGCAGAAGCGGTATGTGCCACGGAAGAGTTAAAATTTTATAAGGATAATGTTGATCCGGCAGATATGACTCTGCTGAAGAAGCCAATTACCGAGCATGATCCAGCTTTGAAGTTCAAATCAGCGGAAGAGACTAAGCAGGTTGATTTTGTGCCTGGAGATTCATCTAAGCAATTCACCATCAGTGCTAACCTGGATCCTAAATAGGAAAGCGCGCTCATCGAGTTCATCCGTGAGAACCGGGATATCTTTGCATGGAAACCTTCTGACATGCCAGGTATACCGAGGGAACTCGCTGAGCACAAGTTAAATATTGATCCGAAGTTTAAACCGGTAAAACAGTATCTGCGCCGCTTTAATGAAGAGAGGCGCAAGGCTATAGGAGAAGAAGTGGCCAGACTTTTGGCGGCAGGGTTCATAGTGGAAGTTTTTCATCCGGAATGGTTGGCTAATCCGGTATTGGTTCTAAAGAAGAATGGGAAGTGGAGGATGTGTGTGGACTACACAGACCTCAATAAAGCTTGCCCGACTGATCCGTTTGCTCTGCCTCGCATTGATCAGATTATTGATGCCACAGCAGGGTGTGAACGGCTGAGTTTTCTGGATGCGTATTCAGGTTATCACCAGATCAAGATGGCAGTTGAAGATCAAGAGAAGACAGCTTTCATAACTCCTTTTGGTGCTTTTTGCTATGTATCTATGCCCTTTGGGCTCAAGTGTGCACAGGCAACTTATCAGCGTTGCGTTCAGAATTGTTTGAAGGGGCAGATAGGAAGGAACGTACATGCTTATGTGGATGACATCGTGGTTAAATCAAAGGAGGAAAGAACAATGATAGAAGACCTCAGAGAAACCTTTGATAATCTTCGGGCTTACAGGATGATGCTTAATCCGGAGAAATGTGCCTTTGGTGTCCCGGCTGGTAAGCTTTTGGGATTCCTAGTCTCGAACAGGGGAATAGAAGCCAACCCGGAGAAGATCAAGGCCATCACATCTTTGACAAAACCGGTTTGCATCAATGATGTTCAGCGCATAGCTGGCCGGATCACGGCGCTGAGCCGGTTTATCAGTCGCTTAGGTGAAAAGGCGATCCCGCTTTATCAAATGTTGAAGAAAACGGACCGGTTCATTTGGAGTGATGAGGCGAATACAGCGTTTGAGAATCTGAAACAGCAACTAGCGAAACCGCCGGTTTTAGCTGCTCCTATCGATAAAGAGCCTTTGCTGTTATATGTTGCTGCAAACACACGGGCAGTCAGCGTTGCGATTGTGGTTGAGCGCAAGGAAGCAGGGAAGGAACATCTGGTCCAGCGCCCGGTTTACTATGTGAGTGAAGTACTCATCGAGTCTAAGCAAAGATACCCTCATTGGCAGAAATTGGTATATGGGGTGTTCATGGCAAACCGGAAACTGAAGCATTATTTCCAAGGGCATCCAATAACTGTGGTTAGTTCAGCTCCGTTGGGAGACATAATCCAGAATAGAGAAGCTACAGGCAGAATAGCCAAGTGGGCCATTGAGCTCAGTCCGCATGAGTTGAAGTATGTACCACGTACTGCTATAAAATCTCAGGCATTGGTCGATTTCATCAATGACTGGACGGAATTACAGACTCCTGAGGAAAAGCCGGATCTTACTTATTGGACGATTCACTTCGACGGTTCAAAGCAGTTGGAGGGCTCGGGGGCTGGAGTTGTCTTAACTTCCCCCAGAGGTGATAAATTTTGTTATGTACTCCGGTTATTATTTCCTTGTACTAATAATGCAGCGGAATATGAGGCACTGCTTCATGGTTTGCGATTGGCGAAAGAGATGAATTTGAGCCGGGTTAAGTGCCTGGGTGATTCAGACCTAGTGGCACAGCAAGTTTCGGGCAAGTGGGATTCAAGGGATCCCCTCATGGCGGCTTATCGACGAGAGGTTGAAGCGGTCGCAGGACATTTCAAAGGATATCAGGTGGAGCATATAGACCGGCGGAAGAACGAAGCAGCCGACCCCTTAAGCCGGCTAGGGTCGCAACGTAAACCGGTACCACCAAACACCTTTTTGGATGAATTGCACAATCCTTTGGTTCAAGTACCTTCAGAGAACGACCTAGCTGTTCCGGATCCAGAGGCACAGTTGGTTGCAGCAACCCATGTTATTCCGGATTGGACGTTACCCTATTTGGCATATTTAAGCCGAGGAGATTTACCAGAGGACGAAGACGAAGCACGGCAGATAATCCGGCATTCCAAATCTATGACAATTGCCAACGGGGAACTGCACCATTGTAGCACTTCTGGAGTATTTCAATGGTGTGTTTCAGCTGAGGAAGGTTGTGAGATTCTAAGGGAGATTCATGAAGGGGATTGTGGTCATCATGCCGGATCAAAATCTTTAGTGGCTAAAGCTTTCCGACATGGTTTTTATTGGTTAACCGCACATGCAGATGCGGCAGACCTGGTCCGCAAGTGTGACGCTTGTCAGAAGTTCTCAAGACGTGCTCTCGTTCCGGCACAGGAACTCCGGATGATACCAATAACTTGGCCTTTTGCAACTTGGGGGCTTGACATGGTTGGTCCTTTCAAGAGATCCCAAGATCAGAAAACTCATCTACTAGTAGCAGTAGACAAGTTTACGAAGTGGATTGAAGCGGAGCCTATAAGCAAGTGTGATGCGGCAACAGCAGTTAAGTTCATCAAAAAAGTAATATTCCGGTTTGGTTTTCCACACAGCATCATCACAGATAATGGCACCAACTTATCTCAGGGTGAGATGGAAGAATTCTGTCAACGAGAGCATATTCGTTTGGATGTATCTTCTGTGGCTCACCCCCAATCCAATGGTCAGGCAGAAAGGGCAAATCAGGAGATCTTGCGAGGAATCAAACCCAGGCTTATGACACCTTTGCAGAGAACCCCAGGGTGTTGGGTTGAAGAATTACCGTCTGTCCTTTGGAGCATTAACACTACACCCAACCGGTCTACAGGTTATACACCCTTTTTTATGGTTTACGGCGCAGAAGCAGTTCTTCCAAGTGACATACGCCATGATTCACCGAGGGTAGCGGCCTATGTGGAAGCCATTAATGAGGAGTCAAGACAAGACGGTTTGGATCGGTTGGATGAAGAGCGTGATATAGCTGCAGCACTGTCGGCGATTTATCAGCAAGATCTGCGCAGATATCACAGTCGCCGGATTAGAACCAGGACATTCCAGGAGGGTGACTTGGTACTTCGGCTTATCCAAGATCAAACAGATATGCACAAGCTATCCCCGCCATGGGAAGGGCCCTTTGTGGTCAGCAAAAATTTACACAACGGGTCATATTATTTGGTGGACATTCGAGAACACAAGGATTCACGGACATCAGAAGAGGAGACGAAAAGGTCGTGGAACATTGCTCATCTACGGCCATACTACACTTAAGCCATGGGCTCCAATGTATCCTATGTATATATTATGAATAATGAATAAACCGGCACCCTCGGTAAACCGGGGGCTCAGCCTTTTTTCCATATATATAAATTTTGCGGCAAATAATCATATCAGTTTGTTATCAAGGATCAAATTACAATGTTGGCTGGTTTTAGAAACTAATCTTTGCAGGGTATGTGAAGGAGCGGTAGAACTCTCGGGAACAAGAGATTATATCCGGTTCAAGAAGAGAAAAACCCCATAAAAAGAAAAAACCTGCAGAGTCAGGAGGAACGTCAGAGGCCCCTTGGGACAGTCCGGTTTGCCCACGTCCCATTGATTGGCTATGTTATGATCCTTTGGGCTCCCTGAACAGTCGATACGCTCACGTTCAGGGATGACCCGGCCCCTGGGGACAGTCCGGTTTGCCCACGTCCCCATGATTGGCTATGTTATGATTGTTTGGGCTCCCTGAACAGTCGATACGCTCACGTTCAGGGATGACCCGGCCCCTTGGGACAGTCCGGTTTGCCCACGTCCCATTGATTGGCTATGTTGTGATTCTTTGGGCTCCCTGAACAGTCGATACGCTCACGTTCAGGGATGACCCGGCCCCTGGGGACAGTCCGGTTTGCCCACGTCCCCATGATTGGCTATGTTACGATTATCGGCCCCTTGAACAGTTGATACGCTCACGTTCAATGATTGGCTAGGCCCCTTGGGACAGTCCGGTTTGCCCACGTCCCAATGATTGGCTATGTTTACAGTGTTATCGGCCCCTTGAACAGTTGATACGCTCACGTTCAATGATTGGCTAGGCCCCTTGGGACAGTCCGGTTTGCCCACGTCCCAATGATTGGCTATATTTAGTTTTATCGGCCCTCTGAACAGTCGATACGCTCACGTTCAGTGATTGGATAGGCTCCTTGGGACAGTCGGTTTGCCCACGTCCCATTGATTGGCCGAACCTTGTTTTGAGCCTGGCAGCTCTTTGAAAAAGCCTCAACTACATGGTTTGATTTACAAGAATTGTGTGTTGTTTGATGTTTTTTGTGTTCCATAAACCTTTTAAACCGAGTGGAACAGCTCCAGAAGTTGACCACCTATCTATAATGTTATAAGTTTGGGTCATGAACACCAGCGAGAATTAAACCGGCGTTCATCATAACCCGGATCGACTTCATGATGAGCAGACAGGTTGGCAGTACACGATCAGGTACAAGTTACAAATTTCTGAACCAAGATGAGAAAGATTTATCGACAAGATGAACCGAAGAGTTTCAAGGGTTTATTAGAATTGATGAAGACTGAATAAGGTGATTTTAACATCCTGACCGGTTTAAGGTATTTTGGCTACATACAATTCAGGTATCACAGTTATTTTTTAAGATATGCTTATTAGATATATCAAGAGAACAAGTTAATCCGTCCAGTGGTAAGCCACTAGGACATGTTTTTGATCTTTTTTATGAACAAAGCAAGGCATCCGTATCAGTAAACAAGTCAACGAACGAATACTTCATAAAGACCAAATGTCGGATCACAACACGTTAAGTTTTATCTAAACCTATTACAAGGCTTAAAAAGCCTAAAAGCCAAATAGTTGGAAGCATTGTTTACGGAATAACAATCATGATTACAACAGTAGCATTCAAGATTGTGCTTCTCCTTGCTGAGATGGTTGGCCACCGTCTTGTTCCGGAACATCTTCCTCCTCGTGAAGCGGCGGGAAATCTGGTGCATGCCAATCAATCTTGGCCAAGGCACGGAAATATACTTCATCGTTGATCAGCTCAGCAGGATCAATATCAGGAGCAAAGGTGTGAGGACGAACCGGCGGAGTTAAGTTTACAATATCGTAAACCGGTCGATCCTCCCGCTCGTTCTGCAGATTATATGATGGATGATATCGAGACAAGTCAGACTCCACCGCAATCTTGCTCGCGAGGGGACGCATCTCCTTTGTCAGAGCATAAAGATCCTTTTCATTGAACGTTGAACCGTCCTCCTTGGTATCAGGAAATCCGGTTAACACCTCCTCCGGATCAATGTCTGGGACCCAAGCTTTAGCCCTCGTAAGGGCCAGAAGAGCACCTCCTCGAGCAGCCGATTTCTTCACCTCTTCAAGACGAGCCGGCAGAATGGACAAACTATTCAAAGTATCTTTGATAGTTGAAGGAGCCGGTTTACCAAAGGAAGTGGCGCTGATAATCCTTTGTGCTCCAGAGTATAATTGTTCAACCAAGGTATAGCAGGCCTTCAGCTTCTTCCGTACATCATCCCCAAGATGGGAGACACGGCGTCCTACATACAACAATGAAAGTTAAACCGGTACAGGTCACAGGTTGCAAAGATAAAAGACAGGAGTTCAGGTTATGCTCACCAAAGATAGCAGAAGTCATCAAGTCAATTTGGCGCTTTAACCCGGTCAATTCTTCAGTAACCGGGTTAAGTGCTCCTTCGGCATCCTGAACACGTTTTTCAAGATCTTTTTTCTGGACTTCAAAAGTAGTCCGTTCCTCGTCAAAGAACCTCTTCAAATCTTCAGCAGTCTTTAAACTCACTTGAAGTTCTTTCTTAGCCTTTGAAGCGGCCGACTCAGTCTCTGTAAGCCGGCTTCGAAGTTCACTGATTTCCAGAGCATTCCGGTTCAGCTCAGCCTGTAAGACAAAAGTTCAAAAGCAAGGTTAGAAATTACAAGTCTCAAGCACACAACCAAGTTGTCTACTTGACACTTGGGGGCTAAGGCCAGTTGAAGTAATACAGCAAAGACAATTGAAAATACAAGTCTCAAGCACACAACCAAGTTGTATACTTGACACTTGGGGGCTAATGGCAGTTGAAGCAATGCATCAGAGACAATTTTGAAATTACAAGTATCAACTACATAACCAAGTTATCTACTTGATACTTGGGGGCTAATGTATGGATCAGCAGTTCAAAACTACAAAGTTCCGGATTACCTTCAATAAAGCAGATAAACCGGAACTTGGGGGCTGCTATAAGATAAAGATGCGTCAAAAAAGGCAAAGTCAGAAGAGGAAAACTTACTTCATATTTTTCTCTCATCAGGTTTACTAGGCTGGCTTCATAATCCCGGCTGCTGTGGAGCCGGTTCAAATATCCGGAATAGATATCTTGAGCACTCATACTCGAAAGACTGGATATATCAGTACTCCACTTCCCCTTTTCCTGAGTCATCTTTTCCGCTTTAGCTGTATGTTTTGCTAAAACGGTGGGTTCAGCTGGCGCAACATAAGCAGTGCCAGTAACCACGACATCAGGGGAAGTGGGTGCATTGGGAGGAGTAACTTCAAATTGAGCCGGATCAGGAGACGCCGGGTTAACTTGAGGAGAATTAACCCGGGCCGGACTTGGTGGGTCTTGGACATTTTTAGCGGCAGGAGTTTCAAGAACAGGTTCTTCAACCGGAGCGGCAGGGGTACCTTCAGGAGGAACGGCTGTAGACGGATCAATCACCGGTTCATCAGCAGAAGGATCAGCAACAGGCTTATTCGCCTTGGCCTTTTTGCTAGGTTTCGCTTTGCTGGAAAAACAAGCAAAATAAGTTAGCATTATAAAGGAAAAGGGTGTCATAAACCGGAAGAGGTGAAGAGAATTACCCCGGGACGGTCTTTAAAGGAGGAAGCTGTGTAGCGGTTGATTCGCCGGAAGAAGACAGCTGAGTTTCCTGATAGTCAGGATCAGACGGTTTAAGTGGTTTTCGGATAAGTCCGGCCTTGGGATGAAGAAGGGTCGGAGAGAGTATCACCTCAGCACGGCGCTTTCGAACCGGAGTTAATGAAATTCCAGAGGACTCCACCGCCAGGCCACTATGGCGAGTGGTCCGGCGAAAAGCTTCGTGCTGTTGCTTCTTCAAAGTAAAATTAGGATCCAACTCAGCATAAGGGTGAGAAAATTGATATTTTCTGACAGTCCGACGGCTTTTTTGAGGAGGAGGTTCTGAATCAGAAGAAATAAGGGTTACCTCAATCTCAGCCGGGTTGTCACCTTCAAGTGGTTCCTGTGAAAAGGTATCATTAGATATGATAACAAGTACATAAAAGCAAAACTTAAACCGGAGTAAGGCATACCTCGGAGTCCGGATCATCATCCTCGGAAGGAGAACCGGCATCAACGGCTGCTTTCCTCTTCTTGTTTGCAGGGGTTTTCCGGCGAGCCTGCTTTACAGTTTTTTCCTGAGGTTTTCTCCTCCAGAAGGGGTCTTCAGCCTAAATGACAAATGTAAAGGCAAGTGAAAGACGGTTCAAAGAGGACGGTGTATAAAGTACAAGTTAAAGACAAACTTACTTCAGGCAGCTTATTTTTCTTAAAGTATGGGGCCAAGCCAACTTTAGAGCAATCTGTTAAGGCAGGATTGACAATCTTCTTGGCTGACTCCACTACTTCCGATTCAGAAAGCTTCTCCTTAGTAAACCTCTGAGGATCATCCAGTTTACCGGAGTACTTACACATCAGCTTAGGGCGCCGGCTTAAGGGAAGGATGCTCCAGGATAGCCAGCAGCGAAGGAAATCAGTGCCAATCAGACCATTTGCCATGAAAGCTCTCAGCTTGGAGAGCTGTGGTGAAAACCGGATCCGTTCAGCAGCACTTAGCCGTTGTGGCAAGGGGTGATTCGCCGGGATACGAGTTTCGCGATAACCCGGCAAAGGATTTTCACCTTCAGGAGAGGTGTCTACACAATAAAACCAGGACTTGTTCCAGTCCTTAGGATGAGTATGTAAGGAGGCGTGAGGAAAAACTACATCCCTCCTTTTCTGAATGCTAATCCCACCAAGCTCTTGGTGAGGTCCGCTGGTGAATTCAGTATGCCGGTTTGCATGGAAGAAATCCCGGAATAAGTCAACTGAAGGCTCCTCTTGCAGATACACCTCAGAAAATACTTGGAAATCGCAAATGTTGGAAACAGAGTTGGGTCCTATGTCCTGTGGATGCAGCTGGAAGGTGGCAAGAACATCCCGGAAAAATCTTGAACCGGGGGGAGAGAAGCCTCTGGAGATGTGGTCCAGAAATACGATGACTTCCCCGGATCTAGGAGTAGGAGGGCACTCATTACCTGGAGCACGCCATTTTAGCTCAGCCCGAGGGCCTAAGGTGCCGATGCTCGACAGCTTGACTAAGTCTTCCTCAGTCACGACAGAACAGACCCAATCGCACGAAACATACTGCTTAGCCATTTGAACAAAGTGCTGAAGAAGAGAAAGTACAGAGACGGATTATGAACGTATAATGATCCGGGATCTATTCATGTTATACAATGGTTGAAACGGAGAATTAGCTGGCAAGGTTAAACCGGCAATCATGAAACAAGTTACATCATTTCCGGTTTAAATGGCAGTTGAAGAGGAACAGTTTAAATCGTTGCATCAGTTTATATCATTTCCGGTCTATGGCATGACAATTTAAACCGGAACATATTTAGCGAATCTACCGAGGAGAAAAACAGGTTTCTAAATAACTGCTAAGGGGGAAAGATCTGAGTATGCTGAGGAAAAGAAACTAATCTACAGCGGAGTAATAATTGCTAAGGGGGAAAGCTACGCAGACTTCATACCAAACGGACGGATTTACATGTCAGACAAGTGCAGTAAAGATTCGACGCATCTACAGCGGAGTAAAAATGGAAGAAGATCGAAAAATAAGACTACTACGAGTCACAGGTTCAAAGAACGAACAATACGAAGCTTGCGGAGAGCTCTAATGGCGGAACGGATAAATCTACAGCGTTATGGCGGTAAGATCTAATCTGATATTAAGCGGGAGATCTACAGACTAGGGTCTAAAGGTCACAAGACTTCTATGAGAAACGTATCTACAAAGAGACGAAGCTCCGTTGGAAGCTCTAATGGCGGAAGAACAAGGCGAAGTAATGGCGGATGCAGATCAACCGCAAGGAGGATAAACGTACCAGGCACAGCGAGAATCGGCGGCGGAGATAATCTGGTCAAGGCTCAGGTTGATGCAGCGGCCGGTCGAGGACTGGAGATCCGGCGGTCGTCGGCGGCGGTTTGAGCTCGGGCAGTAATGGAGGAAGAAGACGCAGGAAGAGGATGAAGGGAGAAGAAGATAATGAATGGAGCGTGGCAGTATTTATAGCCAGAGGTCAGATCTGAAACGACAGGAGCGAGAATCGAGGAGACAGAAATCGGATAAAGATCCCGTGATGCCTCGATCTTCAGGATAACCCTTAAAATACGCTACAGTACAGCTCACAGCGTTAAATGCGGAGATGATGTCATTGTCAGACTTTAATGATTTCGGAGGATGACGTCAGAGCCGGTTTACAAAAAGATGAAGACAGAAGAGAATTATATGAGACGACGGAGACTGATATGAACAAGTTCAAATCATTCTGGGGCCTAATGTCAGGGATATGGTTAGTAGGTATTAACCGGATATTGTAAACCGGCTTAGTTATATTGTACTTGGTTTTACTATTTTAGTAGAAACTACGGCCCATGAGATTTCAAGGCCCATGTATAGAAGTACGGTTTGTAAACCGCCAAGAGATGTAACTTGAGAGATAAAAAAAAAGGGCAGAGACCGAGGCGGACACGATTATGAGCCGGCCTCGGGACTCTGTAAACCGGACCAGGCGTCACCTCTATATAAAGGGACGACCCGGCGACGGTTCAAGGACAAGCAACAATCAATCCGTCGAGATGCAGGCAAAGCGAATCCGCTCCCTGTAAACCGACGCCCAAGCAATACCAAACCAACTAGACGTAGGCTTTTACCTTCTCGAAGGGGCCGAACTAGTATAAATCCTTTGTGTCCTTTGTGTGCCATGAATCCTTTCAAGCTAACCCGTGCGATGGTTCCATCATCAAGTCCGCTAAACCGGACATCTGCCGTGTTAATTCCACGACACTAGCCGTTTTATTCGCCCTCCTTTTTCCATGTGTTTACCATTTGCTTTGCCTTGCCATCATGGCTAACACACCTATCATTGTCAATACTCCCGAGAGTGAGGTTCTTAATTTTAAACAAAGGGAGGAGGAAAACCTAAAAGATGCCTGGTTTAGAATTTGTAATGCTCAAAATAGATCTACTAGGAAGCTTTCCACTTCCGTGCTTCTTCGCAATTTTTATGTTGGCATAATTCCGTGGAATAGATATATTCTTGATACCATTACCGAAGGGAATTTCTTGGGTAGCCATACTTTTGATTCTTATAATGCCATGACAGAATTGTTTGGGCCACCACCTCTTTTGGTTAATGGAACAGTTTTAACTCTGGAACATGTTATGCAAAGGCTTGAAATTATTGAAAACAAAGTTGCTACTATAGAGTTGGTTGAGAGTTTGGATAGGACGATCCACAACAAAATTACCCAATATGGATCCAAGATAGGAGTTATTCTAATTTTTTTAAAGAAAAAGAACCCATAGTGAAAGAGAAAATAGATCAAGATTCCACTAGAATCGATAAACTTGAGGATATTATCACTAATGTTGGGTCTGCTCTTTCTGCTATGAAAACTACTTCGAATCCCTCCACCACTAAATTGGCCAAGTTTATGAAGGAAATATGCCCTAGAGGCAACAATAAAGTTGTTATTTATACTTCTTTATATCATGATAAATGTTTATTATTCATGCTAGATTTCTATTAACCGGAAACTTAGTACATGTGTGAATACATAGACAAAACAGAGTGTCCCTAGTATGCCTCTACTAGACTAGCTCATTGATCAAAGATGGTTATGTTTCCTAGCCATAGACATGAATTTTCATTTGATCAACGGGATCACATCATTAGGAGAATGATGTGATGGAAAAGACCCATCCGTTAGCTTAGCACTATGATCGTTTAGTTTTGCTGCTATTGCTTTCTTCATGACTTATACATGTTCCTATGACTATGAGATTATGCAACTCCCGAATACCGGAGGAACACCTTGTGTGCTACCAAACGTCACAACGTAACTGAGTGATTATAAAGATGCTCTACAGGTGTCTCCGAAGGTGTTCGTGATGTTGACATAGATCAAGAATAGGATTTGTCACTCCAAGTATCGGAGAGGTATCTCTGGGCCCTCTCGGTAATACACATCATAATAAGCCTTGCAAGCAAATGACTAATGAGTTAGTCACGAGATGATGTATTACGGAACGAGTAAAGAGACTTGCCGGTAACGAGATTAACTAGGTATGGTGATACCGACGATCGAATCTCGGGCAAGTAACATACCGAAGACAAAGGGAACAACGTATGTTGTTATGCGGTTTGACCGATAAAGATCTTCGCAGAATATGTAAGAACCAATATGAGCATCCAGGTTCCGCTATTGGTTATTGACCGGAGATGTGTCTCGGTCATGTCTACATAGTTCTCGAACCCGTAGGGTCCGCACGCTTAACGTTTGATGACAATCGGTACTATGAGTTTATGAGTTTTGATGTATCGAAGGTAGTTTGGAGTCCCGGATGAGATCACGGACATGACGAGGAGTCTCGAAATGTCTGAGACGTAAAGATCAGTATATTGTACGACTATATTCGGACATCGAAAAGGTTCCGAGTGATTCGGGTATTTTTTGGAGTACCAGAGAGTTATGGGAATTCGCCAGGGAGCATATGGGCCTTATTGGGCTTTAGGGGAAAGAGACGGAGGAGGCTGTGCGCCCCCCAAGGCTTAGTCCGAGTTGGACTAGGAGGAGGGGCAGCGCCCCCTCCTTCCTTCTCTTCTCTTTTCCCTTTCCTTCTCTCGTACTCCTACTACTTGGAAGGGCTCCTAGTTCTACAAGGAAAGGGGGAATCCTACTCCCGGTGGGAGTAGGACTCCCCAGGGCGCGTCATAGTAGAGGGGCGGCCCTCCCCCTCCTCCACTCCTTTATATACGGGGGTGGGGGGCATCCCATAGAAACACAAGTTGATCAGTTGATCTCTCCCAACCGTGTGCGGTGCCCCCCTCCACCATAATCCACCTCGGTCATATCGTAGCGGTGCTTAGGCGAACCCTGTGTCGGTAACTTCATTAACTCTGTCACCACACCGTCATGCTGACGTAACTCTCCCGTGAAGCTCAACTGGATAAAGAGCTCGTGGGACGTCATCAAGCTAAACGTGTGCTGAACACGGAGGTGTCGTGCATTTGGTTCTTGATCGGTTGGATCGCGAAGAAGTTCGACTACATCAACCGCGTGACTAGACGCTTCTGCTTTCGGTCTACGAGGGTACGTAGACACACTCTCCCCTCTCGTTGCTATGCATCTAGTAGATAGATCTTGCGTGATCGTAGGAAATTTTGGAAATACTACGTTCCCCAACAGTGGCATCATGAGCCAGGTCTATGCATAGATGATATGCACGAGTAGAACACATGTGAGTTGTGGACGATACTAGTCATACTGCTTACCAGCATGTCATACTTGGATTCGACGGTATTGTTGGATGAAGTGGCCCGGACCGACATTACGCGTACACTTACGCGAGACTGGTTCTACCGACGTGCTTCGCACACAGGTGGCTGGCGGGTGTCAGTTTCTCCAACTTTAGTCGAAACGAGTGTGGCTACGCCCGGTCCTTGTGAAGGTTAAAACAACACATACTTGACGAAAAATCATTGTGGTTTTTCTATGCGTAGGTAAGAACGGTTCTTGCTAAGCCCATAGCAGCCACGTAAAACTTGCAACAACAAAGTAGAGGATGTCTAACTTGTTTTTGCAGGGCATGTTGTGATATGATATGGTCTAGACATGATGAGTTATATGTTATTGCATGAGATGATCATGTTTTGTAAAGTTATCGGCATATGGCAGGAGCCATATGGTTGTCGCTTTATTGTATGAAATACAATCGCCATGTATTTTCTTTACTTTGTCACAAAGCGGTAGCGATAGTCGTGGAAGCAATAGTTGGCGAGACGACAACGATGCTACGATGGAGATCAAGGTGTCGCACCGGTGACGATGGTGATCATGACAGTGCCTTGGAGATGGAGATCAAAAGCACAAGATGATGATGGCCATATCATGTCACATATTTTGATTGCATGTGATGTTTATCTTATTATGCTTCTTATTTTGCTTAGTATGGCGGTAGCATTATAAGATGACCCCTTACAAATTTTCAAGGTACAAGTGTTCTCCCTGAGTATGCACCATTGCGAAAGTTCGTTGTGCCGAGACACCACGTGATGATCGGGTGTGATAAGCTCTACGTTCAAATACAACGGGTGTAAGACAGTTTTGCACATGCAGAATACTCGGGTTAAACTTCACGAGCCTAGCATGTACACACATGGCCTCGTAACACTGGAGACCGAAAGGTCGAGCGGGAATCATATTGTAGATATGATCAACATAAGATGTTCACCATTGAAAAATACTCCATCTCATGTGATGATCGGACATGGTTTAGTTGATTCGGATCACATGATCATTTAGATGACTAGAGGGATGTCTATCTAAGTGGGAGTTCTTTAGTAATATGATTAAATTGAACTTTAATTTATCATGAACTTAGTCTTGATAGTATTTGCAAATTATGTTGTAGATCAATAGCTCGCGTTATAGCTCCCCTATGTTTTTTGATATGTTCCTAGAGAAAACTAAGTTCAAAGATGTTCGTAGCAATGATGCGGACTTCTTCCGTGATCTGAGGATTTTCCTCATTGCTGCACAAAAGTATTATGTCCTTGATGCACCGCTAGGTGACATATCTATTGCAGGAGCAGATGTAGATGTTATGAATGTTTGACAAGCTCGGTATGATGACTACTTGATAGTTTAGTGCGCCATGCTTTACAGCTTATAACCGGGACTTCAAAAACATTTTGAACACCATGGAGCATATGAGATGTTCCAAGAGTTGAAATTAGTATTTCATACTCAATGCCCGTGTCGAGAGGTATAAGACCTCTGACAGTACTTTTCCTACAAGATGGAGGAGAATAACTCAACCAGTGAGCATGTGCTCAGATTGTCTGGGTACTACAATTACTTGAATCAAGTGGGAGTTAATCTTCCAGATAAGATAGTAATTGACAAAGTTCTCTAGTCACTATCACCAAGTTAGTAGAACTTCGTGATGAACTATAATATGCAAGGGATGACGAAAGTAATTCCCGAGCTCTTCACGATGCTGAAATCAACGAAGGTAGAAATTAAGAAAGAGCATCAAGTGTTGAGGGTTAACAAGAACACTTGTTTCAAGTAAAGGGCAAGGGGATTGTCGTGGTTTTCTCACGGCAGATGTCCTAACAAAAGGACTTAGTCGTGAGGCCATCACTACGGGTTAGCTTAAAGGGGTTAAAGCAGACAAGGACACAGGGATTTTATACTAGTTCGGCCCCTTCGATGAAGGTAAAAGCCTACGTCTAGTTTGGTGTAATATTGCTAGGGTTTCGATGACCAGGGAGCGAATCCGCTTTGCCTGTATCTCGCACTGTTGTTCCCTACGTTGAACCGTCGCCGGGTCGTCCCTTCATATACGAGGTGCGCCCAGTCTGGTTTACAGAATCCCGAGGCGGGCTCATAAACGTGTCCGGCTCGGTTTCTATCCTTTCTATCTTACATCACAAGTTACACATCATATGGCGGTTTACAAATCATGGGCCCTAACGCCTCCTAGTCTTTAAGCTTCTTGGACTAAAGCGCCTTGCTCCTTGTTCGGCTAGGCTTCAGTAGAAATAATCTCCATAGGCATAAACCGGCCCCTCCTGGGCGGTTTATACCTAGTAATAATATCCCTGACATTAGGCCCCAGATTGATTTGAACCTGTTCATGTCAATCTTCAATGTCTTGTACAGATTTCCCCTTCCGCAGCTTCAAATGCTTCATAAACCGGCGTGACGTCATCTTTCCAGATCATATTAAACCGTCGTGACGTCATTTGCCCACTCACACTTGTATCTGTTTTTTATCTGTCATTCATTAAAAGCTCCGGAGATCGAGGCAACATTATCTTGCCATATCTGCCCTTTTTGGCTCCTTGATTCCCACGCGTGCCGTTTCATTTTGCGGTTTATAAATAGGGCATGGGGTATCTCCTTTTCTCCATTTGCTCCCTTGCCTCTCCTTCCTCGCGCTTGTTCATATACGAGCTCTGTCGCCACCGTCAAGCTCCGCATCTTCATCAAGCTTGGCCGATGCATCAACCTGACTGGACCAGAGAACTCCGGCGCGCCTCCGCATTCGCTTGCTCCGGTAAGTTTCCTTCTTATCCTGCCCCTAGATCTCATTAGGGTTTCTCCTTAATACGAGCTTGCGGGTAGGCACTGTTCTCCCTAGTTCTTCGTCATAGCTCGATAGTTTTAGTGCAGATCTGAATCTCCCATTTGATAGATGTAGGAGCAACTCCGTTTCTTCACAGTGCCATTATCTTTCCCAATATTACTAGTTTATATTGCATCTGCTAGAACCTTCATCACATCTCTCGAATATAACCTGAATATCTCTGAATTTCCAGCATGTTGTAGATCCATATTTTCATTACCGTCTATGCGAAAACTGTTTCTTCACAACTTCAGATCTGTATCTTGTATACCCTTGTTGGCGGTTTAGCTTTTTCAGACACTGTAATCCGGTAGACGCCATTGTTTTTTAGCTGTTCCAGTTATCTTATCTTAATCCGGTAGATACCATTAGGCCCCTGCTTAAACCACCATTTTCAGACAAGTACCTTTATAGAGGCTGCCGGTTTAAACTTGCTTAAATTGTAAATTGGCTCTTCATTATATTTTTAGACATTTCCTTCAAAAATGGCCAAGCAGTTTACCTCCTACGACTGGGTCCTGATACGTCCAAAATGCATCACTATTTTGTATCATAATTTATCCTTATTCATTGATATATTTCACGTTACGATGATGTTCTTATGTTGTTTTGGTCTATTTTACACAGTTTGCAACTTTCCGATGCCGAAACAACAGACGTAGGATTCAGCGGTAAAAAGTGGACGCTGAGTTGCTGAAGAAGAATACCTCCAAATTACCTGAAAACTGACGGGAGATATTTTTCAGACGAATCACGAAGACATGCTAAAGGGCAACCGGAGGGGGGCCACAGGGTGCCCAGGCGCCCTGGGGGCGCCCCCCCTGGCCGCGCCGGGGGGGCGCCTGGAGCCCCTGGCCCACCTCTGGTCGCCCCCTTTTGCATCTATACTCTCCGTTATCCAAAAACCCTAGGGACGGGAGTTTTTACGGAGTTCTGCCGCTGCTCCGTGGCGGAAACCTACAGAGAAGAAAAAGCCATCTTCGGTGGGAAGATTCCGCCGGGGAGATCACCTCCCGGAAGGGGAGATCGTCGCCATCGTCATCACCATCGTCACGGGCAGCATCGAGATCATCATCAACATCATCCCCAACACCAGCACCATCTCCATCTTCATCCAAATCTCATCTTACAATCGCAACTTGTGTTGTAACGCGTACTACCTATCCTGTCTACTCCATCGGTATTGATTACTGCTTTGTGGTGAATACTATTGAGTTTTGTTGGAGAAATATTATTATGTCCAGATTGTTTATCACCTATTTATACCCACTGATCATGATCTCTTTTATGTCTCGTGAGTAGTTACTTTAGTTCTTGAGGACATGGGGAAAGTCTTGTTGTTAGTAGTCATATGTTGTTGAAGTAATATTTGTTGTTTGATACTTAAGTTGCGTTGTCATTCTACTAGTGGTGTTGTGTGAGTCGAACACTCAACAATTCGCCTTATTAAGGACCTAGGAGAATACATTGTGTACAAAGAATGCTTATGGTGGGTTGCCGGAGTGACAGAAACCTGAACCCCAGTTCGCGCGCTTTTGCATAAGGGAATAATGGATCCTCGATCGTATTGCTATGGTTAGGCTTTTGCCTTAAATTATATCTTGTATTTGCGGATGCTTGCAAGGTGTTTAATCATAAGAGTGCACTCATCTTAGTTTAGAGAGTGTACTAGCATAGATCCACCCACTCAACACTTATCAACACATAACATAGTATCGATACGGAATATGGCGAAAGCACATGACTACCTCTCCCGTGTGTCCTCAGGAACGCTTTAGTCTTTATAAGTTCAGTTGTTAGGCCTCTCCTTTGCTAAGAAAGGATTGGGCCACTTGTTACTCTCAGTGCCTTTTACATTGCTTGCTTTTACTTTCCTGTTGCTTATATCGAGAAAACCCCTAAAAAGTTATCTTTCAGTGCTTGCAGTAGTTTCTTGCTCAGAATCGCTTATCAATACCTTCTGCTCCTCGTTGGGTTCGACACTCTTACTTATTGAAAACGCTGCAATAGATCCCTTATGGTTGTGGGTCATCAAGTACCGTTTGCTGGCGCCGTTGCCGGGGAGCGTAGCGCTATTGGTAAAGTGAAACTGGTAAGGAAGTTTTTATAATTCTGTTTTTTTATTTTTGTTATTGCTGCTCTTTATCCTTATGGACAACCCTGTTATTGGATTGTTGCTTACGGGAAGACGCCCCACACCTGTGGTGGTTGATCCTCCCCCTACTGAAATTGTGCCCTATAAAATACCAGCCGGTATTATCGACTATGTTTTGGCTAATCGTTATGCAGGAGACAGACATCCCGGTGAACACTTGCTATATCTGTCACAACTATGTTCATTATTTATGCTTGCAGGTGTATCGAGGGAGTTTGTCATGAGGAAATTGTTTGCCGTATCACTTATAGATAAAGCTTCGTATTGGTATAGGCTTTTCGATAACTCACACTTACTTGACTGGCAGGAGCTTATGTCTCTCTTTTATACTAAGTTTTATCCTCTTCATGAAATTCATCGAGACAGAAACTATATCTATAACGTTAGGTCTCGTGACGGAGAAAGCATTGCTCAAGCTTGGGGGAGATTGAAGTCCCTAATGCTCAAATGCCCTATTCATAAGCTTCCCAAGGAAATTATACTTACAAATTTTTATGCCAGGCTTTCTCGTCAGGATAAGGAGATGCTGGATGCCTCCTCTAGTGGGGTATTTCAGAAGAAGAGTATTGAAGAAAGGTGGGATCTCATTGAAAGGATCCAGAGGAATACCGAAGATTCGGAAATTGATAAAGGTATTGAACCCGCTATAAATTATGGACATGATTATATTGAGAGCTATGTGAAAACTGATTACTTCAATACTTTTTGCTCTAAGATTGGTCTTGATTCCCATCTAGTGATTGATCTCTGTAAGAATTTTGCCTCTCACGTTGATTCTTTTAAAAAGAATAGAGACCAGCATCATGAACCTTTTAAAGAGCCACCTATTGATATTTATGTTGCTGACCCTATTTTGCCTGCAGTTATATATGAAAAGCCTCCTTTTCCCGCAAGGATAAGGGAGCACTCTTTTGTGACAGGCATAATAAATAAAAGTGAGAGAAGAGTTGATGAGCCTGAGGACCAGATCAGGGTCGATCCTCAAGTTGCATTAATTAAAGACCTTGTTACTAATGATGTTTTGGATTCCAATATAAATTTTTGTGCTGTTTCCACTAACCTTGTCACAGCCAAGAATAAAGGCCCAATTTCAGGTACTCCAGTGGTATCCGTTAAAATAGGAGATCACAATTATTATGGGCTATGCGATTTGGGATCGAGTGCAAGTGCTATCCCCTAGTCACTTTATGAAGAGATCATCGGTGAGATTTCCCCTTGTGAACTTGAAGAAGTTGATGTTACCATTCATCTTGCAAATAGAACAACTATCTCTCCTATTGGAATTGTGAGGGACGTTGAAGTCCTATGTGGAAAGGTAAAATACCCTACCGACTTTCTAGTACTTGGTTCAGAGAGGGACAATTTCTGCCCTATTATTTTTGGTAGACCTTTTCTTAGAACTTGTGGAGCTATAATAGATTGCAAGGAAGGTAAAGTTTCTGTTGAATTCAATGGTGAGCCATATGAATTTAATTTTTCTAGGTTCTCTAAGCAGCCTCGTGGTACCAATTTACCTAGTGATGATAAACTTATTGAAAGTATTGCTTCTATTGCTATTCCCCCTAATGATCCTTTGCAGCAATATATGGAGGACCACGAGAATGATTTGCATATGCAGGAAAGAAATGAACTAGATGAAATATTCTGGAGGCAACCTGCTATCCTGAAGCACAACCTTCCGGTTGAACCCTTGGGAATTTTGTCGAAACCGAAAGAAGACCCGGTGGTCGATCTTAAACCTCTTCCCGATACGCTCAAGTATGCTTATTTAGATGAAAAGAAAGTATATCCTGTTATTATCAATTCTAACCTTTTAGGATATGAAGAAGAGCGATTATTGGAAGTACTCCGTAAACACCGAGGCGCGATTGGATATACCCTTGATGACCTTAAATGGATTAGTCCATCTATCTGTCAACATACTATCAACCTTGAGCCTGATGCTAAACCGGTTGTTGATCATCAACGACGATTGAACCCGAAGATGATGGATGTTGTGAGAACTGAGATTCTCAAGCTTCTAGCCGCAGGTATTATCTACCCTATAGCTGATAGTAAGTGGGTAAGCCCGGTACATTGTGTTCCTAAGAAAGGAGGTACAATTGTGGTTCCTAATGATAAAAATGAACTAATACCTCAGAGAATTATTATTGGATATAGAATGTGTATTGATTACAGGAAGTTGAACAAGGCAACCAGGAAGGATCACTACCCGTTGCCGTTCATCAACCAAATGCTTGAAAGCTTATCCAAAAATACCCACTTTTGTTATCTCGATGGTTATTCTGGCTTCTCTCAAATTCATGTTAACACCGCTGATCAAGAGAAGACCACTTTTACTTGTCCCTTTGGTACTTATGCTTATAGGCGTATGCCTTTTGGTTTATATAATGCCCCTGCTACTTTTCAAAGGCGTATGTCTGCTATCTTTCATGGTTTCTGTGGGGATATTATGGAAGTCTTCATGGACAATTTCTCCGTCTATGGAACCTCCTTTGACCATTGTCTTCACAATCTTAATAAAGTTTTGCAGAGATGTGAGGAGACGAATTTGGTACTCAACTGGGAGAAGTGCCACTTCATGGTTAACGAAGGAATTGTTCTTGGTCATAAGATTTCCAAAAGGGGAATTGAAGTGGACAAAGCCAAGATCGAAGCTATTGAGAGGATGCCCTATCCAAGGGACATCAAAGGTATTCGCAGTTTTCTCGGTCATGCAGGTTTTTATAGAAGATTTATTAAAGACTTTTCTAAAACCTCAAGACCCCTCACTAATCTTCTCCAGAAGGACGTTCCTTTTGTATTTGATGAAAATTGTAAGGAAGCTTTTGAAGTCCTTAAGAAAGCTTTAATAACCGCTCCTATAGTACAACCACGTGACTGGAATTTACCTTTTGAGATTATGTGTGATGCAAGTGATTTTGCTGTTGGAGCTGTTTTAGGACAAAGAGTTGATAAGAAATTAAATGTTATACATTATGCTCGCAAAACCCTTGATAGTGCTCAAAGGAGTTATGCTACTACTGAGAAGGAATTCTTAGCTGTAGTATTTGCTTGTGATAAGTTTAGGCAGTATATTGTTGATTCGAAAGTTATTATTCATACTGATCATGCTGCCATTAAGTACCTTATGACAAAGAAGGATGCCAAGCCAAGGCTTATCAGATGGGTACTCCTTCTTCAAGAATTTGATTTGCAGATTCTTGATAGGAAAGGAGAAGACAATCCGGTGGCGGACAATCTTTCAAGGATGGAAGATATACCGCACGACCCCATCCCAGTTAACAATAGTTTTCCAGGCGAGCAACTTGCCGTTGTAAAAGTAGAATCTCTTTCCGATCCTTGGTATGCAGATTATGCTAATTTTATTGTTGCAAAGTATTTGCCTCCAGGTTTAACACTTCAGCAAAGGAAGAAGTTCTTTCATGATTTGAGGCACTACTTTTGGGATGACCCACATCTTTTCAAAGAAGGTCCCGACGGGATCGTGAGAAGATGCATACCGGAACATGAGCAGAAGGACATTCTCAGACGGTGTCATGATAGTCCCTATGGAGGACATCATGCCGATGAGAGGACTACACATAAGGTTCTTCAATCAAGTTTTTATTGGCCTACTCTCTTTAAGGATGCTAGAAATTATGTTTTAGCCTGCGATAAATGTTAGAGAGTTGGTAACATTAGTAGAAGGAATGAGATGCCTATGAATTACTCACTAGTGATTGATCCTTTTGATTGTTGGGGTTTTGATTTTATGGGTCCTTTTCCTTCTTCGCACAAGTACACTCACATTTTAGTAGCTGTTGATTATGTGACCAAGTGGGTTGAAGCAATCCCCACTGAAAGTGCTGATCACAAGACATCTTTGAAAATGCTTAAAGATGTAATTTTTCCTAGGTTTGGTGTACCAAGGTATCTCATGACTGATGGGGGATCACACTTCACACACGGAGCTTTTAGAAAAGCTTTGGCTAAATACGATGTTAATCATAGAATTGCTTCACCATATCATCCTCAAACTAGTGGGCAAGTTGAGCTCACCAATAGAGAGATTAAGTTGATCTTGCAGAAGACAGTAAACAGAAATAGAAAGGACTGGTCAAATAAGTTAGGAGATGCTTTGTGGGCATATAGAACTGCTTACAAAAACCCCATGGGCATGTCCCCCTATATGATGGTGTATGGCAAGGCTTGCCATTTGCCATTAGAGTTAGAGCACAAAGCTTTCTGGGCTGTTAGAGAGCTTAATGCTGACCCAAAATTAGCTGGTGAGAAGCGTCTCATGAACTTGACTTCTCTAGATGAATGGAGAAGTGAAGCTTACGAGAGCGCTAAAATGTTCAAGGAAAAGGTAAAAAGGTGGCATGATAGGAAGATTCTGAAACGTGAATTTAATGTTGGTGATAAAGTTTTGTTGTTTAGATCCCGTTTCAGGTTTTCTCCAGGTAAACTACTTTCCAGGTGGGAAGGACCATTTCATATTGAAGAAGTTTATCGGTCTGGTGCAATTAAGATTAATAATTTTGAAGGCACCAAACCTCAAGTTGTGAATGGGCAAAGACTTAAACATTACATAGCAGGAGACCCTGTCAATGTTGATGTGAATATAATATACACAACAACCCACGAAGAACATGTTGCAGCCCTGTTTCAGACGCCAGCAGAAGCAGAATAAAGAAAAGGTATGTAGTACGGTAAGGAAACATCGCGAACCGCCATAAAAGTTCTGTATTACGAGTTTTTGCAAAATTAGTAAAATTCTGAGCCTAAGTGGAGCCGAAGACGGCCTCCAGGGGGTCCAGGCGCCCCCTGGCGCGCCCCACCTCCTGGCCGCGCCGGGAGGCCGCCTGGACACCCAGGAGTCCGTCCCCGACCCTGCTTTGGTCCGTTACCTTCCTTTCTGTGCATAAATTTTTCCTATATATTTTCCCGGATTGTTCCGGCAACGTATCTTGCGATTTCGCGTGTTTTCTTTTCGATCTGTTTCTGCCAGGGAATCTTTCAGCTGAATTTAGGTGCCATGGCTTCTCCAAGTTCCCCCAAGGACGAGTTCGTCGTCAACGTCATCAACCCTTACCTCACTGAGGTGAAGAAGCACCCTCAGGTTGTTCGGATGGAGGACGGTGTCCTTCATCAAGAAGATCTGAAGGGACCTATCAAGGAGGGGAGCATCCAAGCCAGGCTAGAAGAAGTGGAGCAAGAAGTCTTCGAGTACAAGAAGATGATCGAGCGTGGTGTTGAAGCTAACTTTGACATCATCAACGAGTTGAAGAACTACTTCCTGAAGGAGATGAAGGAGATGTGGAAAAGCACCACCGCGTCTGAAGAAAGAATTATAGAGCTCCAAGGGCAAATTAATGATCTACATCGCCAGAACTGTGAGTATGAACTAAGGTTTATGCGCATGAGTATGGGTGCTGCTTGCAGGATTCAGGAGACAAGCTTCTCATATGAGACTGGAGAACCCCTTCCATGGAAGCGTTTCACCGAGGACTACGTGATCAACGCCAACAAGGATGAGGAGTGAAATCTCCTTGGGTAACGGCATTCCCTTGGCTTGTTCCAAGCTTGGGGGAGTGCCCGGTATCATTATCGTTACCTTTTATCTTTTAGAGTCAAGTAGAGTCGTATCATGTCTAGGGAGGTTATTATATGAGATAGGTGTGTACATTGAGGTCTATCACTCCTTCGGTGAAGAATTGTATCTGTGAGTGTGGAGTCGTCTATGATGGAATATTAATGAGAAGTTTATCGGTTCCTTTTGCTGCACTCGGTATTCTCTTCACGCAATCGACCTCATATGATGATTCTTATGGGGAGTATTGACCTTATGTCAGGTATGGCTGTGAAAACTTTATTTAATCTTGGCAAACATAGCTTTGGTCATGACAACAAGCATGTTTTTCTTAAAGTATCAACATAGCCAAAACCGTATGTTATTATGCTTGAAGTGTTATGCTGACAAGGAAGACAACTTGATGTGTTATGCTTATTTTAATGTTCATGCTTTATATTGCTTTGCATCTTAGTCATCATCAATTGTCTGTTCTTTCAAAACCTTTGCTAGCCTAACTCTGTACTAAGCGGAATTCTGCTTGTGCATCCATACCCTTACACCAATACCTTCCATATGAGTCCACCATATCTTCCTACTCGTGGTATTCCACTACCACATCCTAAAGTACAGAATTTATGTGTTATCCTTAAATGTTCAAAATCTTTTATTTTGTGCCTCTGTTTTAGCTCATGAGGAAGTAATAGCTAATTCATGATCTTTTTGAGTTGGACAAGCTTCACCCCGGGATTGCATGTCTAATGTGCAAACCCATAATACGAGAAGGAACTGGCAGAGAGTGCGCCCGGCTCGAAAATAATATAACAAAAAAAACCTCCTTCACGATCTGTTCATGAGAAATCAGAAAACTTTGGCAGTGATAAACAAAGGAGAATAAGAGGATGTGATCGTCCTCGTGCGGGAGCCGTTCCTCGAAACTTGTCCAGCTCAAGAAGTAGTTGAGTTATCTATTAGCATTCGTTGAAAAATCATGCACCTCTCAAAACTTGTTTTCATTCTGTTTGATTTAAGGATAGCACATGAGTTTTCCCTACTACCCTAGAGCAGGGCCTATCTTTTAATTTTAAGTTGAGTCAGTTATTCCTACTCCCTTCTATTCTTAAAGAGAGCAGACATTTGATGTTGATAAGGATTCGTTCATATAAAGTTGCATTAAGATTTGTCATATCATATCCTTGTTGACATTATCATTTGATAAGTAAGTTGTTTGTCAAGCCCAGCTAAGGCAAATATCTTCCTTTGTGTTAACACTTTCACTTCTTGCCTGATGACATGTTCTTTCAAAAGCTTCAATTAGTCTCATCAAAACATAAAGAAAGAGCAAAAGTAAAAGCTATTAGTTGTTCTTTGACCAAAGAACATGCTTGCCATGATTCAATGAGTTTCCTTAGCCCTACTTTCGAATATAAGTATTACCACTCTTTTATAAGGGCCTTATGAGTTGAAGATTGCTGTTGAGGATATTTGAGTTGGTGAAGAAACTGTGATGCTTCTTGTTCGTATTCTGTTTATCGACACGTCACTCTCTAAACTTGTGGACAGGTTTACCGAGCTCAGTATTCGCTTGGGGACAAGCGAGGTCTAAGCTTGGGGGTGTTGATACGTCCAAAATGCATCATTATTTTGTATCATAATTTATCCTTATTCATTGATATATTTCACGTTATGATGATGTTCTTATGTTGTTTTGGTCTATTTTACATAGTTTGCAACTTTCCGATGCCAAAACAGCAGACGCAGGATTCAGCGGTAAAAAGTGGACGCTGAGTTGCTGAAGAAGAATACCTCCAAATTACCTGAAAATTGACGGGAGATATTTTTCAGACGAATCACGAAGACATGCGAAAGGGCAACCGGAGGGGGGGCACAGGGGGCCAAGGCGCCCTGGGGCGCCCCCCTGGCCGCGCCGGGGGGGGGGGGCGCCTGGAGCCCCTGGCCCACCTCTGGTCGCCCCCTTTTGCATATATACTCTCCGTTATCCAAAAACCCTAGGGACGGGAGTTTTTACGGAGTTCCGCCGCCGCTCCGTGGCGGAAACCTACAGAGAAGAAAAAGCCATCTCCGGTGGGCAGATTCCGCCGGGAGATCACCTCCCGGAAGGGGAGATCGTCGCCATCGTCATCACCATCGTCACGGGCATCATCGAGATCATCATCAACATCATCCCCAACACCAGCACCATCTCCATCTTCATCCAAATCTCATCTTACAATCGCAACTTGTGTTGTAACGCGTACTACCTATCCTCTCTACTCCATCGGTGTTGATTACTACTTTGTGGTGAATACTATTGAGTTTTGTTGGAGAAATATTATTATGTCCAGATTTTTTATCACCTATTTATACCCACTGATCATGATCTCTTTTATGTCTCGTGAGTAGTTACTTTAGTTCTTGAGGACATGGGGAAAGTCTTGTTGTTAGTAGTCATATGCTGTTGAAGTAATATGTGTTGTTTGATACTTAAGTTGCGTTGTCATTCTACTAGTGGTGTTGTGTGAGTCGAACACTCAACACTTCGCCTTATTAAGGACCTAGGAGAATACATTGTGTACAAAGAATTCTTGTGGTGGGTTGCCGGAGTGACAGAAACCTGAACCCCAGTTCGCACGCTTTTGCATAAGGGAATAATGGATCCTCGATCGTATTGCTATGGTTAGGCTTTTGCCTTAAATTCTATCTTGTATTTGCGGATGCTTGCAAGGTGTTTAATCATAAGAGTGCACTCATCTTAGTTTAGAGAGTGTACTAGCATAGATCCACCCACTCAACACTTATCAACACATAACATAGTATCGATACGGAATATGCCGAAAGCACATGACTACCTCTCCCGTGTGTCCTCAGGAACGCTTTAGTCTTTATAAGTTCAGTTGTTAGGCCTCTCCTTTGCTAAGAAAGGATTGGGCCACTTGTTACTCTCAGTGCCTTTTACATTGCTTGCTTTTACTTTCCTGTTGCTTATATCGAGAAAACCCCTAAAAAGTTATCTTTCAGTGCTTGCAGTAGTTTCTTGCTCAGAATCGCTTATCAATACCTTCTGCTCCTCGTTGGGTTCGACACTCTTACTTATCGAAAACACTGCAATAGATCCCTTACGGTTGTGGGTCATCAGGTCCTATCCCGGGTTACTGAGGAGGACTTAGAGAAACTGGCCGAAATTGGTGCTTTAAGCCCAAAAAATGTCCTTCACTGGTGGGTCCCTGGATCAGAATGTCCTCCAAAGCCCAAAGAGGGAGAAGTTGTCGTCTTTCTTGATCACTTAGCCCTGGGATTCAATCCTCCTGGGTCAAAGTTCTTCCGTGATGTGCTAGCCAATTTCCAGCTTCATCCCAAGATATTGGTCCCAATTATGTGTCAAATATTTGCAACTTCCAAGTCTTTTGTGAAGCTTACCTGCAAGAGGAGCCATCAGTTGAGTTGTTTTGGGATTTTTTTTCATCTAAACCGTCGCACAGAATTTCATGACGTTCCAAATACTGAGCTCGGCGAGATATCCATTCAGAAAAGAAAGGACGTTAGTTTTCCTCATGCCAGTCTCCACAGCCATCCAAAGGACTGGAATCAAACTTGGTTCTACTACCAAGATACTTCCCCAAAAGATGAGAATCCGTTGCCGGGTTATTGCTCCCACCGTCTTTCGGAGAACCACCCTTTTCCCCAGTGGCTTAGTGCCCAGGAACACGTTCGTTACGCTCCTCAGTTCTCAAAGCTCAGGGTTTTCACGGCCAATGGTTTCACCAGGGTTAATTTTATTTGTTGTTGGATTTCTTGGAGTATTCTCCCGCTAAGCCGGCGTTTCGGTTTAATGTGTGAGTATACTGGGAATCCCAAAGATCCTTTGCGCCACACAGAAGCGGTGTTATCAAAAAACGAGATCAATGAATACGTCAAGAGACTGCTGAATAAACCCATAGAAGCTAGCAGTAAAACCGGATTGGGTCCCTTTTCTGCGCTCAACAAACCACCATCGGTAAAAAAAATTGTTTTGCTTTGTTTTAATCCGTCTGCAGCACTCGTCTTGAAGTGTCTTTATTTCTTCAACAGGGTAATGATCCATTCTGGAAGAGGAAGGCCCAGGATAAACCGGCGAAACCACCTCGCTAAAACAACAAGGCTATCAAGAAAACCATCAAGAAGAAGAACACTGCCGCGTCTGGATCCAATCCGGAAGATGATGAACCGGCCTCCGAGGTACTACCTAATTCTTTTGACTTCCTTGTCTTTTCTTTATCAGCATTTTTATTAACAATGACTGTACCCAGGGACACGCTGAAGGCAGTAAAGCGGAGGATGTTGAGGTAATTACTTTTTCTTCCGGTTCTGAACCGCTGCCATCACAAAAAATTCGCCGGACAAGCCGGAAAGTACAATTTTCTCATCCTCTCGCTTATTTGGATCCAAACTTTATTTTGAAGAAACAGCAACATGAAGCTCGCCGCACCACACGTCATAGCGGTCACACTATTGAATCCACCGGGTTACCGCACACTCCAGCCCGGAGGCTCCGTTCCGAGGTTTTACACACTCCAGATGCTCTTTATCCCAAAGCAGGTCTTATTCGACAACCTCTTAATCCATCTGATTCGAATTATCAGGAAACTCCTCATTCATCTTCTGGCGAATCAACAGCCACGCAGATTCCTCCCCTCAAGACTGTTCTTGGGTAAGTTGTTTTTCACTTTGTCCGGTTTAACTTTTATCTTGACTCTTCTGATTTTCAATATCTTTATCTTTCGCAGTAAACCCAAGCCTAGCAAAAAGGCCAAACTGAATAAACCGGCAGTCGATAACACAATTCCTGAACCGGTAGAAAATCCTGAATTTGCTGAACCCTCTGACGACAATGCTGATATTCTGCATGATGTTGCTCCCGCTATGGATCACGAAGTCTTTGTTGATCAGGGGAGCGATCAAATGGACCGTGACCTTGAACCACGGTGGGCGCCAACTGTCGTGGTTTTGTCACGGCAGATGTCCTAACAAAAGGACTTAGTCGTGAGGCCATCGCTACGGGTTAGCTTAAAGGGGTTAGAGCGGACAAGGACACATGGATTTTATACTAGTTCCGCCCCTTCGATGAAGGTAAAAGCCTACGTCTAGTTTGGTGTAATATTGCTAGGGTTTCGATGACCAGGGAGCGAATATGCTTTGCCTGTGTCTCGAACTGTTGTTCTCTGCCTTCAACCGTCGTCGGGTCGTCCCTTTATATACGAGGTGACACCCGGTCCGGTTTATAGAATCCCGAGGCCGGCTCATAAACGTGTCCGGCTCGGTTTCTATCCTTCCTATCTTACATCACAAGTTACACATCATATGGTGGTTTGCAAATCATGGGCCCTAACGCCTCCTGGGCTTTAAGCTTCTTGGACTAAAGCGCCTTGCTCCATGTTCGGCTGGGCTTCAGTAGAAATAATTTCCATAGGCGTAAACCAGCCCCTCCTGGGCGGTTTATACCTAGTAATAATATCCCTAACAGGGATAGAAGGGGAATTTCAAGAAGAATGACAAGCAAGTTGTCACTCACGTGAAGAAACCCAAAGCTAAACTCAAGCCTGAAACTAAGTGCTTCTACTGCAAAGGAAATGGTCACCAGAAGTGTAACTGCCCTAGATACTTGGCGGAAAAGAAGGATGGCAAAGTGAACAAAGATATAATTGATATACAAATTACTGATGTGTATTTTCCTAGTGTTCATAGCAAGCCCTGGGTACTTGGCGGAAAAGAAGGATGGCAAAGTGAACAAAGTCACCAGTTCAGTTGCTAAAATTAGTAACTCAAAACGAGAGTTGCAGAATGAACAGAGACTAGTTAAAGGTGAAGTGACGATGTGTGTTGGAAGTGGTTCCAAGATTGATATGATCATCATCGCACACTCCCTATATGTAATGCCCAGGATGGAGTTATACCTCCTACGTGTCGAGGCACGACTTAAAGGCATAAATCCATCCTAGAATGATCTCAAGTTTGGTAATCTTTGCACAACTCATGTAAAAGAGGGGATTGTAAACATAAATAGTTGGCTTACACTCGCCACGTCATAGAATTACAATTCAAGTCTCAATCATCATACATTAAGAACATCACAACCCTCTAAGGGCAAAATCCAAATGTCAAGATACCAAACTGAAATAAATAAACCACAGGCGGATCGAAACCTAGTAAGAGTCTCCACTACTGATCATCCGGGTATCACACATAGTACCGACTACGCTCCTCGTCGTACTCCCAATCCAGCTCGGTGCCATCACCTGGATAGCTCACAACTGGACCTGCATCTGGTGTGGTGAAGTAACTGTGAGCCACAGAGGACTCAACAATCCCGTTTCCGGGAAACAAGACTATTTAAGCCTTTGGGAGAGGAAAGGCTGAAGAAAAGAATAAGTGTCTGCAGCAGCGACTAGCAACTAGCTTACGTGAGTGAGAGCGAGAAGAGGAAGCCTCGGCGAGAAGTGATCACGAAGTGATCCTAGCTACAAGCTCAAACATAACCCCTCCGTGTTCAACTCCCGAATCCCTATTCGGAAATTGACGGTCACGGAACACACGCTGGTAGTGTATTAGAAACATTGTGTCAAGTTATCTACAACCGGATATTAACAAGCTCCCATCTGCCACATAACCGCGGGCACGGCTTTCGAAAGTTCAAACCCTGCAAGGGTGTTCCAACTTGACCCATTACAAGCCCACGATCCGCGGAGTCGCAACTCCAAAGTGGGAAGACCCGAGTATCCTCGGAATCCCGTGCTCAAGATATACCGAACTAAGGTAAGGCTAATCTAGCAAATCCTCCCGGCGTGCCAACACCCTGATAGTAGCCGCGCGTATCTCGTCTCAGGCCACGTCCGGATGAGCGATGCTACAGGTTTTTACCTGACCTTGATTTTCCTCGAGGTGGCCCTGCAGGACCCCCAGTTCGGACCAACACTCATGTGGAGCACTGGCCCGGGGTTGTTGATTAAGAAAAGGGTTTATAACTCCCTATGCAAGTTTAGTTTGTTATTAGGCAAATAGTACCAATGTTGGGACTTGCTGGAAAAGACTTAGCACTTAGCGGTTTATCGAGGGGGTCCCATACACCCCAACCGTGTTAGGAACGCATAATCAAGGAACATAACACCGGTGTATACGGTTCCTAATGGCATGAGTGGAACAAATCACCAAGCAAAAGGCTTAGCCTTCCACCCTTGCCAATATATAGGTGATTTCATTTTTAAGCATTTATATAGTGTGATAAAACCCAACCAAACTTCAACATGAAGCAAGCATCTTCGATCTTCACCTGCAACTAGCAACGTTATAAGAAGGGCTGAGCGAAGCGTACTTAGCCAAGCAACGGTTTGCATAGGTAGGTTGGTTAAACATGGCAATTGGTTACAAGTAGTAGGCTGACAAGAAGATCATGGGCATCGAGGCAAAACTATAGATCGAAACTACTAGCAATAGGCAAAGATAGTAATGTTATCGGGGTTCGGTCATCTTGCCTGAAGAGAAGTCGTTCGGATCGTAAGAAGGGTCCTCGTGCTCAACCTCGTTGGTAACCTCGTGCTCGTACTCGAACTCAGACTCAGCTTCCGGCTCTAAACAAAACAATCACACCAAACACCAATCAACAAGATACAATGCGCACTCGAAAAAGATGAATGCATGATGGATGCACTAAGGATGCACACGGAGCACGGAAAATATCACTCAAACAAAACACCTCAAAACATGATAACAATCTGATATTATTAATCTACACAGAAAATCAATCAAGTTTGATATAAGATTCGCTGAAATCGGAGTTACGGGCTAAAAGTTATGCCCGAAACAAGAAATGAGCGAAAGCTGAAAATTACAGCATCATAGCAACTTCGGAGCTCAAAATAATTGAGCTACAGCATTTAAATATCATGGCAAAAGACATGAGCACAAACTAGACATATACTACAGCAACTAAGTCCAAAGGTGCACCCCCAAAGGATCCACGGATCAATAGCAATGATCTTGGACATATTGAACTTGACAATAAAATTATGGCAGCAGAATTTTATTGAAACTTTGGAGCAAAAGATAAACATGCTACAGCCACTCAAATAGACATGTGAGGACATGAATGGAAAGACAACAATATATACTACAAGGAACAATCAAGATCCACTCCAAAACTAGCATGCTTTGTCCTAGAACATCACACGAACATGGCATCGGAATGTTACAGATTTCAGACTTAGTGAAAATCCACTAAGTCCTAAAACAGCAATATCATCATGGCATCTAAAAAAGCATGTTTAAGTCACCTCGAAACTAAGCATGGCAAGAGGTAAGCACCTCATCAAAGTACACATGAAGGTGATCCCGAAACACACAAGCATGCATCATTGAGGTAAACACAATGATAACAACGAGCTCAACAAGATGGCATTTCATAACAAGTGAAACAACATCACAGCCACATGGCACTTTGCGACGATGATAAACAAGGCAAGAATAATTCTAACATGCTACCTAGCACATACAACATGTAGATCATGGCAAGACGAACACGTGGACATGTCATTTGCATCATTCGGACAAACGAGCTAAAAGATATCACATGGCAAAGGTGGCATAAAAACATCACATAGCAGCAGTTTATATCATGATGCACTCTTGCAACAGCAAAACAAGCACCTAGATGATCTCTAACATGCATGACAACAACAGATAAAACGTAGTGCTATTCACCACGAACGTCTGGACATATTATATGCGCGAATCGGAGCAACACACAAAAATATATGCATGTTTGAATATAGCAACAGCACACAAATCACAGGGGACTTAGAAGAATTTAGGAGCAACCTCAGATCCAGATCTGGAAAAAAAACCAACAACGGGCCCCGGGCGGTGCGGCTGGACCGGCCCGATCTGGAGGTGAAGGCGGCGGCCCGCGGGAGGCGACGGCGGCTGGGCCCGCGGCGAGCGGAGCGGCCCACCTGGCGACCGGAGAAGCG
>LR738709.1:325676611-325695810 GCA_902687465.1 Secale cereale
CCTGGCGCCTGTGGATCTGGGCCTTGGGCGGTGCGGCGCCGGCCTGCGGGAGCTGGCGGCTCGCGGTGGCGAAGTGGGGACCGGGGGACCTGCGATCGAACGAGGTGGAGACGGGCCAGGCGCGAGGCGACCTGGGCCCGATGCGGTCGGCGACGAAGTGGTCCGGGGGACCTGCGGGCTGGGCCCGATCCGGCGCCTGGGACCTGGCCGAGCGAGGAAAAGGGGCGAGGCCTCCCTGGCGCGCCGGCTCGATGCGGCGTTGACCCGGCCGGTCGATCGATTGGCCAGATCGATCAGCCGGGGCGGCGGCTGGTTCCCTCGGGAGAAGGCCAAGTGGCAGATGGAGTTCTTTGGATCTGAAGAAAAAATGAGGGGAGGAAGGGGAAAGAAGATAGAGATGCAAAAAAACGACTAGGGTCTATTATATGGCAGGTTATTAGGGTTAGGGGGATTTAGGGGTGTTAGGAGCCCTCCGATCGCGATCCGACGGATCCGATCGCGGGGGTAGTCTAGAAGGGCCTAGGAGAAGGTAAAAGACTACAGTAGGGGTGTTTCCGGAACACAAAGTGAAGGCACTTTGGACCCACACGTACAACGGATGGGATAGCCAACGGAGTCCAAACGCGACGAGATTTGAGAGGCGGGTTGCACACAACAAAACAACAACACACACAACAACCTCGCGGCACACCGGTAACGTTACACGCCCAAACAACAAAGTAGGCCTACGGGACGTCACGGACACGTGAGGGAGCTCCGGAACGCGAAACGGACAACGGGAAGGAACGCGTGGAACCGGATGCAACCGACAACACAAATGCAATGCGATGTACATGTCTACATGATATGAATGAATGCCACACACTCACACAACAAAACGACGAAAACCCGAAAGACAAAGAACCCGGAATGGAAATAGATGAAGCCGGAGATATATTATATACCCAAAAGGGAAAAGTAGTACATCCGGGGCATTACAAACTCTCCTCTACTACAAAAAGATCTCGTCCCGAGATCTAGGACTGGAAAAAGGAAGGGTACTCGGAACGAAGATGATCTTCTCGTTCCCAGGTAGCTTCTCGGTCGGTGTGATGAGACCACTTGACTTTCAAAAATTTGATGGACTTGTTGCGGGTCTTGCGTTCGGTTTCTTCGAGAATTGCAACTGGATGTTCTCGGTAGGACAGGTCTTTTTGAAGATCAATCTCCTCAAACGGAATCATGCGCTCAGGTGCCTTGAAGCATTTGCGAAGTTGAGACACATGGAAGACATCATGAACATTGGCGAAGTTTGAAGGGAGCTCAAGTAGATAGGCTAGATTGCCTCTCTTGCCAAGAATCTTGAAAGGCCCGACGTATCTAGGAGCAAGTTTTCCTTTGATACCGAATCTTTGGGTGCCTTTCATCGGAGACACACGGAGATAGACATGATCATCATTGTTGAATGCCAAATCACGATGTTTGCCGTCATAGTAGCTCTTCTGACGCGACTGAGCGGCCTTGAGATTCTCACGTATGACTTTGCACATTTCTTCGGCTTCTGAGATCAAGTCATTGCCAAGAAGTTGACGTTCGCCTGTTTCAAACCAGTTGAGAGGGGTACGACACTTTCTGCCATAGAGAATTTCAAACGGTGCTTTGCCTGCACTTGCTTGAAAGCTGTTGTTGTAAGAGAACTCGGCAAATGGAAGGCAGTCTTCCCATTTCATGCCGAAGGATATGACACAGGCTCTGAGCATGTCTTCTAGAATCTGATTCACGCGCTCGACTTGACCACTAGTCTGAGGGTGAAATGCAGTGCTGAACCTGATCTTAGTGCCCATGGCGGACTGAAAGGAGTCCCAGAACCTTGATGTGAACAAGCTTCCATGGTCTGAGGATATAACTTGAGGAATGCCCTGTAGGGACACAATTCTGGAAGTGTACAGCTCTACAAGTTGAGCTGCATTGATTGATTCTTTGACTGGAAGAAAGTGAGCGACTTTGGTAAGCTTGTCAATCACCACAAAGATAGCATCATTTCCTCGTTTGGATTTAGGAAAGCCAGTGACGAAGTCCATTTCAATGTGGTCGAACTTCCACTCGGGGATAGGAAGAGGTTGGAGAAGACCGGTTGGACGTTGATGTTCTGCTTTCACTCTTCTGCACACATCACATTCATTCACGAATTGGGCAATTTCCCTATTCATGCGTGTCCACCAGTAAGATTGCTTGAGGTCTTGATACATCTTGGAACTGCCAGGATGAATGGAAAGGAGAGAATCATGAGCTTCTTCCATTATGAGCTTCCTGAGATCACCTTTGGGAACAACGAGTCTGTCCTCGAAGAACAAGGTATCTCTCTCATCAACACGGAAGCACTTGTATTTTGGAGTGCCCTTTGCAATCCCATGTTTCACTTTCTTGACCATGGTATCACTGAGCTGGGCCTCACGGACTTGATCTTCCAAGGTAGGAGCAATTTGAAGATTTGCAAGGAAACCCTGCGGAACAACTTGAAGGTTGAGTTTCCTGAAAGCTTCACAAAGCTCAGGCTGGTACGGCTTGATAAGAAGGCTGTTGCAATATGCCTTTCTGCTCAAAGCATCTGCAATCACATTCGCCTTGCCAGGAGTGTATTCAATGCTGGTATTATACTCTTGGATCATTTCAACCCAACGAGTCTGACGGAGGTTCAGATGCGGCTGTGTGAAGATGTACTTCAAGCTCTTGTGATCAGTGAAGATGTCGACCTTTCTGCCCAACAACAGATGTCTCCTAGTAATCAGAGCATGTACCACAGCTGCTAGCTCGAGATCATGTGTGGGATAGTTCTTCTCACTTGGCTTTAGCTGACGAGAAGTGTATGCCACAATTCTCTTATCTTGCATAAGCACACCACCAAGACCTTGAAGAGAAGCATCACAGAATACTTCATAGGGCTTGGATTCATCCGGAGGAGTCAGAACTGGAGCGGAGACAAGCTTCTCTTTGAGGGTTTTGAATGCCACTTCACACTCTGGAGACCAAAAGTATTTGACATTCTTCTGAAGCAGGTTGGAAAGAGGCTTGACAATCTTGGAGAAGTTCTCAACGAACCTTCTGCAATAGCTAGCAAGACCCAGAAAACTGCGGAGCTGCTTGACGTTCTGAGGAGCTTCCCAGTTGACAATTGCTTCAACTTTCTCGGGATTTACCGCAATACCGTCAGCTGAGATGATGTGGCCCAGGTACAAAACCTTATCGAGCCAAAACTCGCACTTGGAGAACTTGGCATAGAATTTATGCTCTCGGTTCTTCATTCTTGGAAAACACCAGAATATCATCCAGATACACAATTACAAACTCGCTAGTATAGGGGTTGAAGATGTAATGCATCATCCTCGAAAAGGTAGGAGGAGCATTGGCGAGACCGAAGGACATGACGGTATACTCGTATGAACCGTAGCTCGTTCTGAAGGCCGTCTTGGGAATGTCTTCCTCGCGAATGCGAATTTGATGATAGCCTATTCGGAGGTCAAGCTTAGAGAACACTTTAGCTCCTTTGAGCTGCTCAAAGAGTTCGTTGATGTTGGGGAGCGGATACTTGTTCTTAATCGTCTTCTTGTTCAATGGCCGGTAATCAACACAGAGACGCTCTGTGCCATCTTTCTTCTTGACAAATAAGACACCACAGCCCCATGGAGACGTACTAGGTCTGATGAGACCCATACTCTCCTGCTTATCAAGCTGCTTCTTCAATTCCTTCAATTCATCCGGAGAGAGCTTGTACGGACGCCGGCATGCAGGCTCAGTGCCCGGCTCGAGTTCAATGACAAACTCCACCTGACGGTGTGGATGCATGCCTGGAAGTTCTTCACGAAAGACGTCTTGATATTCGTTCACCACCGGAATTTGAGATATGGCATTAATTTCGCCCTTATCATTGAGAGAGAAAAGCCTGATAGTGTTATCCCTTGAGGCAAAGATAATCACATCTTCATTAGAATGAGTCATCTTGACTTCCTTCTGTGCACAATTAATATGAGCATCGTGCTGAGAAAGCCAATCCATTCCGAGGATGAGGTCGATGTCAGAATTACCAAGAATCACCGGAGAAGCCAAAAATCGATAATCACCCATGCGAATAGAAACATCCGGAGCATATACACTGGAGTGCGTTCGTCTCCCCGGAGAAATAACTATTAACTCCCTTGGCAGATTTTTGGTGAGAATATCGTGCTTGGATGCAAATGGATATGACATGAAAGAGCAAGAAGCACCCGAATCAAATAACACTTTAGCTGGAAAAGAGTTAACTGGAAGGTTACCCAAAATGACATCAGAAGCATTCTCCGCTTGCGCTGCATTCATCAGATTGACCCTTGCTGCCTTTGCATCATGCCTGACAATAGCTGAACTCACAGGTGGAGGAGGAGGAAGACGCTTCAGATTCGGACATCTGTTGGCATAGTGACCTTTCTGAGTGCATTTGTTGCAAGTCACTTCTGAGAGAGGACGGAAATGAGAGCCACTTGACTTGGAGCCTTGAGACTGAAACTGCTTCTTCGACTGGTTTCTCGGGTTGGGTGGGTGGGAGAAACCACGACCACTAGAGTTCTTGTTGTTGGAGTTGTTGGAGTTGTTGTATGGAGCTCGAATCACTGGAGGAGGAGGAAGCCAGAATTTCTGATGATTCGAGACCATCTGAGACGAAGAGGAAGAGTGAACGGCATCTCGAATTCTCTTCTTAGAAGCCTCCATCTTAAGCTGAGCTGCTTCTTGTTTCAAAGCCATGTTATAGAACTTGTCGAATTCATCGGGCTCGAACAAAGTGAGAGCAAGCTGAAGTTCATCTTTGAGACCTCCACGGAACTGGTAGACTTTACTCTTGGCATCAGGAATGTCTTTCTTAGCATAGCGAGCGAGGTTTTGGAACTTGACATTATACTGATAGACTGACATGGAGCCCTGCTTTAGGTTGCGGAATTGCTCACGCATACCCTCGATGACACTTGTAGGAATGTGGTGCGAGCGAAAATCCTTGCAGAAATTCTCCCAAGAGATCACTTGACCCGGCCTGGAGTCTTTGTACTGCTGCCACCAGTCGGCTGCTTGATCTTTCAGTTGGAAGGCTGCAAACTTCACATAATCATCTTCCTTCACGTTATTGCACTCAAAATGCTTCTTTATGTCGGTTAACCAATCTTCAGCATCAAGAGGGTTGACACAGTAACTGAAAGCTTTAGGATTGTTGGCCAAGAACTGGTTAAGAGTAGCATGGTGCTGCTGGTTGAAGAAGTTGCCTTGGTTCCCTGGAATACCCTGATTAGCTTGATTAGCTTGCATCTGCTGCATCATCTGCATCATCAACTGGGTGTTCTGAGCTGTAGTCTGCATAATTGCTCTCCAAGACTCAGGCGGAGGAGGAGGGGAAGGAGGATGTTCTGGAACCTCTTCCACCTCTGGGTTAGCGTTCGGAACCCTTTTCGGAGCCATCCTGTAAGAGATGACCACGAATCAGCAATTGATTGACAAGGTATAAGCTGAATCAATGGAATGAATTGCAACAAGTCTTCACAATAATCATTCGAACAATAAGAACGAATGAATTCATTCGAAGAAGAGGAACGAATGAAATTCTCAGTAAATGATAACATCAATCTTCACGAGAAGCCACATAGGGGACAAAATGAAAATAAGAAAACAGCAAGGTACGGAAGGAACAAACACAAGAGAGGAGTTTCGTTCTAACATCTTTGTGCTGAAAGCATATGAACGCGTTACGAAAAGGTTTTGCAATCCCCGGATCAGCATAGCCAAGGACCCTATAAGATGCAACTCCTGATAGTAACATCGGTCATATAACCACTTCACTCAATGTAGAACCCCGAACTCACTAACCTGCATTCGTTGGAAGAATGCCTACGATCTACTGGATAAACCCACCTATAGATTTCCGAAAGATTCCAGTTATGCAATCAGGTGTTGGGGATACACGGGAAGCACCGCGCAATCAACTC
The DNA here is from genome assembly GCA_902687465.1 of Secale cereale. NCBI lineage: Eukaryota > Viridiplantae > Streptophyta > Magnoliopsida > Poales > Poaceae > Secale > Secale cereale. The sequence continues at coordinate 325,682,593 of LR738709.1, forward strand.
TAAACCTACATCCAGGTGTATCCATCCTTCAACACATAACCAGTCTTTCTCGGAAACTGTGTACCTCGGACCTTCGAAAAGCATCCACTATAACAAGCTATGGCAATACTCCCGAACTACCTCCCCAGTACTGGGTGATGTCGGGGTTATCTTGCCACTGGCCGTATAGGAGAGATTTTCGATGTCGGCCGTCTTAAGTATTTAGTACTGCCGCGATATGCTTGTGACAACAATACCCCGAAGCTCAACTCCCCGGGAACAGGAGGCATCGAGAACAATATCCTTGTCACAAGAACATCGAAACAATCCCAGAATACTCGCGGGATTCCTAAAAAAAATTGTGCTATTTTTGAAGATAGGAGAGACAAGAGTAGTCGTCAGGAGTCCTCACCAGAGAGAAAGGGGATGAGAAGCAAAGAAATCCTACTCTCCGATATAATATAGGACTCAAAAAGTTTTCAGTGTGTGCCTAGACTCGACTGTCAACGATTCGATCAAACAGTGGGGGCTCCTAGGTCGGAGAAGGCTCTGAATACCAACTTGTAATGCCCAGGATGGAGTTATACCTCCTACGTGTCGAGGCACGACTTAAAGGCATAAATCCATCCTAGAATGATCTCAAGTTTGGTAATCTTTGCACAACTCATGTAAAAGAGGAGATTGTAAACATAAATAGTTGGCTTACACTCGCCACGTCACAGAATTACAATTCAAGTCTCAATCATCATACATTAAGAACATCACAACCCTCTAAGGGCAAAATCCAAATGTCAAGATACCAAACTGAAATAAATAAACCACGGGCGGATCGAAACCTAGTAAGAGTCTCCACTACTGATCATCCGGGTATCGCACATAGTACCGACTACGCTCCTCGTCGTACTCCCAATCCAGCTCGGTGCCATCACCTGGATAGCTCACAACTGGACCTGCATCTGGTGTGGTGAAGTAACTGTGAGCCACAGAGGACTCAGCAATCCCGTTTCCGGGTAACAAGACTATTTAAGCCTTTGGGAGAGGAAAGGCTGAAGAAAAGAATAAGTGTGTGCAGCAGCAACTAGCAACTAGCTTACGTGAGTGAGAGCGAGAAGAGGAAGCCTCGGCGAGAAGTGATCACGAAGTGATCCTAGCTACAAGCTCAAACATAACCCCTCCGTGTTCAACTCCCGAATCCCTATTCGGAAATTGACGGTCACGGAACACACGCTGGTAGTGTATTAGAAACATTGTGTCAAGTTATCTACAACCGGATATTAACAAGCTCCCATCTGCCACATAACCGCGGGCACGGCTTTCGAAAGTTCAAACCCTGCAGGGGTGTTCTGTCGGATCGAAAGTATGTCTAGAGGGGGGTGATTAGACTACTTGACAATATAAAAAATCTGCCTTTTGATCATGCAATGTTTTTGGCAGTTTCACAATTAAGATCAATTCAAGTAACACCCTACACATGCAATTCTAGAGTATAAGCAGCGGAAAGTAAATTGCACATGTAGTAAAGAGAGGTGGAGAAGATCAAACGCATTTTGGGGACACGAAGATTTTTGTCGTGGTTCCGATAGGTGGTGCTATCGTACATCCACGTTGATGGAGACTTCAACCCACGGAGGGTAACGGCTGCGCGAGTCCACGGAGGGCTCCACCCACGAAGGGTCCACGAAGAAGCAACCTTGTCTATTCCATCATGGCCTACGCCCACGGAGGACTAGCCTTACTCGGGGTAGATCTTCACGAAGTAGGCGATCTCCTTGCCCTTACAAACTTCTTGGTTCAACTCCACATCTCAACGACGGAGGCTCCCAAGCGACACCTAACCAATCTAGGAGGCACCACCTCCAAAAGGTAAAAGATGTTGTTGATGATGATGAACTCCTTGCTCTTGTGCTTCAAATGATAATCTCCACAACACTCAACTCTCCTCACTGATATGGCTGTGGTGGAAGAAAGGATTGAGTGGAAAGCAACTTGGGAAGGCTAGAAATCAAGTTTCATATGGTAGGAATGGAATGACTTGATCTCAACACAAGGGTAGGTGGTTCTCTTCTCAGAAAGTGTATGGTGGGAGTGGTAGACTTTCTGATGGCTCTCTCCACGAATGAAGAGGGGGTGGAGGGGTATATTTAGCCTCCACACAAAATCCAACCGTTACACACATATTTGACCAATCTCGGTGAGACCGAAGTGAAAACTCGGTCAGACCGAAAGTTCAAATATAGTGAACGTTGGGATTTTCGGTGGGACCGAAAATACCATCTCGGTGTGTCCGATGTGAGTCAAAGGTAGGAGCTTGCCATTCTCGGTGGGACCGAAATTAACAACTCGGATATTCCGATATGATGTCAATTGGTTACAGAAGGTTGGCAGTCCAGTTTCGGTGAGACCGAAACTCAAAATCGGATGGACCGAGAAATTAGGGTTTGGAAGAATAACTGTGGTGGTTCATCTCGGTGGGACTGAGTTTGCAGAATCGGTTTGTCCGAGATTACTTATGAGTGTGTTAAGTAGTGAAAGGTGCTGATAGTTGAGGGAGCTAGATCACTAAGCACTTGAGCAACCAGATCATCAACACAACCTCATCCCCTTTTAATAGTATTGGCTTTTCCTATGGACTCAATGTGATCTTTGATCACTAAACCAAAAATAGAGTCTTGAGCTTTTGCCAATGCTTGTCTTAGCATTTTGAGGGGTCCACTTCTTCAGACATTTCCATACCCATATCATCGAACTTCTCTGAAATGATTCTCAAGTAAATATTAGTTCAATGATATATATGTTGTTATTAATTACCAAAACCACCCAGGGATTAGTTGCACTTTCAATCTCCCCCTTTTTGGTAATTGATGACAACATATAGATCAAAGCTTCGACAAAAGATATAATCAATGAATAATATCGTCGCTTTGAGAAGTATGTGATAAACAAGAGCTCCCCCTAAATTTGTGCATTATTTAAAATTTGCGTTTGAATGCAAATGCACAATCGATTAGGATTATGGGTCACTCTTCCATGTCACATACATCTTGGTGGAGCGCACAAAATGATAAGAATGAATAACATGCACACAATCACCAAGACAAGAGTAAGTAGCCATACAATAAGGAATAGCATATGATAAGCATTAAGCACACATTAAAGCATAGTATGACCAAGCACTCATTAAGGTAGCATCAAACGTAGTAGCAAGCACACTGAAAGTATCGAAAGACCAAAAGAAACCAATGTATCTCAAAGAAACCGGCAAAAGAACGAAAGAGCACTCTCTCTCTCGAAGCCCTATGATCTATACAATTTCTCCCCCTTTGGGAACAAGTTACCAAAAAGTTCGAAAAGGTATAGAGCTAAGCGTCACTGCGGGCTCTGCTGGCGGCTCCCGTCTGGGTAGATGTCGGTGTAGAGATGACTGCATCGGCGAAGACTTCTGCTGATGTCTGCGCTGGAGGAGTGGATGCTGGAGCTGGAGTAACTGCTGGAGCTGTGGCTGGTGCTGAAGTGGTAGCCCTGGAGTCAGTCACTGGGATAGCTGCAGATCTGGATCCTCTGGGAACCGGAGCAGTCTGGCGATGAGAGTCCTGGACTAGATCATCCTGCATGAGCTCTACTCTCTCCTGCCTTGCTTCTTCCATGTCTGCCTCAAGCTTGTTGACAGACACCTGAATCTCAGTCAGCTTCACGTCCAGAGCGTGGATCTTGTCCTCAACAATCCCCTCTAGGCTTTCCTGAGATTGCTCAATGCTGGCCAGGCGTTGTTCAATCCTCTGGGTAGCTTCAAGAATTTGTTCTCCAAAGCTCTTTGGCTTAGCTGTTGCTGCTGCTGCCTCTTTGTCAGCTTTGGCTTTCTTCGCAGCTTCAATTTTGGCCTGTCCTTCAACTGAGGTTGGATCCTCTTCATCCATCACAACTACGTTGTCCTCATGCTCTGGCTGCAGTGGCAAGTGCTTCCTATCCAACATGAATTTGCCCGTGCCAAACTTGGCATTGATGAGCATCTGAATCTGCGGGGCAAACCCACATGACCTCTTCTGGTCAGCTGCAGTCCTCTTAATGGTCTCTACCATTAAGTCCATCACCTTGAAAGGTGCCTTCTCATCAAGAATGTGCAGCATGTTGATAGAATAGCCTCGAATCATGCGGTGGTCTCCAGACTTGGGCATCAATGTATGCCTCAAAATAGTGTTAGTGGTGGTCAGACCTGCCTGGAGATAGTACACTGAGCCAAGCTTCCATCCTTCCAAATCAGCAGCGGGGATCTCCTTGTACATGTTCTTCATGGAATCATGACTCTTCTTAGGAATCCCATAGACATCAATGTCGTCCTCTCTCTGCACTGGAGCGTTCAGAAGTTCTGCCCATTCTTCAACAGACGAAGAAAACCTTTGACCTTCAGTCATCCAGGTGATCTTGCCATCAGGATAGAAGTGGGCTGTGGCGTAGAACTGCATGATCATCTCGTCATTCCAAGCTGTCAGCTCTTGACCCACAAAATCAGCAACTCCACATGCAGTAAAGCTCTCATGCACATGGGGAAAGAAGTCTCGGTGCTCTTCACTGTCAATGTACTTGCAGTCAACATACCTGGTGTCAGCAACAATGGGCTTCTTATCCATCAGCACGGTCTCATAGAAATCCTGCTGCTCTCTGGTGTGGAATCTGGGGTCCACAGCAGTCCTTCTCCTTACAGCATATGGATCCGACTGTCTCCATAGCCTGAGACCTTTATCCTTCCTTGCCTTCATGTCCTCAGCTTGAGGATGAGCATCATTGTGGAGTGGCAACTTAGGACGGAGCTTGAGTAACACATGCTCTTCATCTGATTCAGACGGTGGCATCTCACCTTTGTTCTTCTCAGAAGCTGGAATGCTCCTGGTTGTTCTCTTGGGCTTGGCTGGAGCTGCCTTGGCTTAAGCAGGCTTCTTGGGCTTAGAGGATGCTTGAGCCCGAATAGCATCACCCATGAACTTAGCTTTCCGAGGAGGAGGCTGGGGTGCATCTTCTTCTTCTTCTGCTTCAGCAGCTGCATCAACTTGAGGTTCAGCATATACTACCCTCTTCCTCTTGGAAGTTTTCTTCACCTTACTTGGAGCTGGCTCTTCCAAGTTGAGCTTCTTTGCAACAGCTGACTGCTTTACTTTGCTTGTGCCTTTCCTTGACTGCTGCCCTTGGTGCTCTTTGGCAACCACATTCCTCTTTGGCTTGGAGGTAACTTCCTCAACAACGAAGTCGGAGTCCTCATCATCAGAATTTCTCTTCTTCCTGGTTCTGGTGGCTGCAGGAGGCAAACCACTAGGGGTGCTCCTCTCACCATCATCACTGGAACTGCTAGCCTCGGGACTTGTATCTGCCTCTGGAATCTCAGCAAAAGGTGACTCAGACCTGTTCTGGCTGTCACTGACATCTGACATGGCTGAAAACCTGTGAAAAGATAAGGTATAGGCAGAGTAGAAGAGTTATCACAACTGCAGAGGTTTTTGCAAAAAAAAAATGAGTTTAAAACTTAGTTTTGAGTTTTCACAGAATGTATTTCGGTCAAACCGATTTTAAGTTTCGGTGAATCCGAAGTGTATACAGAGGCCTACACACCACTTTCGGTCAGACCGAAATGGGTTTCGGTCTTACCGATAACCTAGGGTTTCACTGAAACTAAGTTTCGGTCACACCGATTTGCACAATTCGGTTAGACCGAATGATGCAGTGCAATGGCCAGAGGCCAAATCGGTCATTCCGAGTTTCAAAATCGGCTTCACTGAGATGCGTTCCGTGGAAACCTAAACCTATGAATTTCGCTCGAAACAAGAGGATCTGATCTCATGTATAGGGAATATCTCAAACGTGGATTGATTCATGGCAAGCCTATCGTGCAAGAATCGGATGGGGAGCACGAAAGGGATCGGGACTCACCCTAACTTGGTGGAGTCCCTCTACGGCGGCAACGGTGCGGAGAGGATTACCGTTGACGGCGGCGGAGACCTGCGGCGAGGGCGCACAGGCGACGACGGCGACGATCCGTAGACCAGGGCGACGGCAGCAGGGGACTTGAGGGCGAACGGTTTGAAGAGTTAAATCGCGCGCAGCCCTCAGGTATATATAACCCCATGCTGTCGGTGGGACCGAGTTGAAAAACTCGGTGTCACCGAGATGTATAACTGCTGTGCAGTTACGCATATCGGTCAGACCGAGATTTTGAACTCGGTTTCACCAAGATGAAACCTAGATCAGTCTAAGCGTTTCGGTTGGACCGAGATTGAGAAGCCGGTCAGACCGAAATGGACTTAGAAGGTTTTGGAAGTCAGCCTTAGACGAATCGGTGGCTCTGAGTGCTCCTCACTCGGAGAGCCCAAAAAAGACTTGTTCAAAGTTGTGATATGAGCATGAATAGAGTTTGAGACAAGAAAGCATAGATAGCTAGGGAAGGTGCTTAGGCATTCTTGTCCATCCATTTGGCCAGAAAAATCAAAACAATCAAAACAACGAATGGATGTCCTTGAATGGATAAAATCATGCATTCAACATGCTCACACAATAAGATAGCAACTGAAATATGTGTCAAACATGCACAACCAACACTCTAGCTACTAGCACACAATTTGTCGATGACTAGGTCATCTATATATGAGTATATTGACTTAGGAGCCAAATGAGAACATTTGATCATAGGTCATACTCATCGTTTAAGCACAAGTGGGGTTACCACTTTTACATAAAGCATTTATGTGTTCACATCATTTGGAGATGCTTTAGCTCAATTTTTTAGAGCAAAGCTCCCCCTAGATGTGAGAACCCCTTTTAAAGGGTCAAACTAACCTTGGGTTGTCATAGAAGACTTCATGTAGATGTTGAAGATGTGGATGCTCAATGTTGATGTAGATCATCAAGAGTTGGGAGCTATCCTTTGGATTAGGGCACTTTCAATACCTACATGGGTTAGTCCCACAAGGAACAAACAAGAATATCCATAGACATAGATTGAAGTTCACAAAAGATGATGTCCATGAAAGCAATGATTACCTTGTCCCTTGACTTACCAACAAGAGGGTTTGTGACTCCATGAACTAGTGCATGATGTGGAAGTTGATTGCACAAGTTCTTGCCAAAATGAATATGAGTGAAGTTTGTTGGCGGAGTCACCCTCAAGAACCTTCTAGTTCTTATTCTTTGGGATCCACATCATCTTGATGGGAATCCTTGGTGTTGTAGTTGAGCTTGACGAAGTAGAACTTGATGTGTCCTTGGGAACCCACTTGACCATGGCTTGAGGTGCTTCAATGAATGCATCAATCTCCTCTTGAAGCTTGTCCTTGGCCTTTAGCTTGTGGTCTTGTGGTGGAAGGTCATCTTGAGCTTGTTTCACATTGGAAGAAGTAGGATCATACTTCTCCTTTTGAGAAACAAACTGTGGAGTAGGGTATTGACCTTCTTCCCACTCAACACCTTCGGCGTTGAACTTTCGCTCAAAACCAATACCTTGATTCTTCCGGTGCCTTCCTTGTTTGCGAACAATTTCCTCAAAGTTCTTGCTTCCGGCAAGACTCTTGTAGACACCTTTCTCTATGATTTCCTTCAATAAGCTATTTTCTTGCTCAAGTGTAACTTGGCTTGAAACATTGTTAGTGGAATCAAGAGAACTACTAGAAGCAACAATATTGGATTTAACATTGTTATTGTTACTACTAGAGGAAGAATTTTTCTTATGCTTGTCATGCTTAGTCTTAATAGGTGGCAAGAAATTAGACAAGAGCAGTCGTTTGGCAAGATATGAAGAACTCTTCTTTCGAAGATCATCATTGATCGCTTTTAGAAACTCATGTTCTTGCTCTAGAGTGAGCTTCTCGAAGCGTAGCTTCTCATGAGATCTTAGGAGCTCTCTATGATCTTCTTGAGTTGTTTCATGAGCTAACTTAAGAGTGTTTAGTTCTTTAGTTAGACGCTCAATCTCCTTCATAGCATTGTCATTCGACTCTTCTCGACTATAAAGACTACTAGCATTTTCATCATTACTAAGCTCACTAGATTTATCATGCAAGAGCTCATCTTCACCTAGCAAGTCATCCTCATCACTATCAAAGTCAATGAATTCAGGGTGTGTTACCTTGGGGCCTTTAGCCATGAAGCATCTTCCAATTCCCTCATTTGGTGAATCAAATAAGTCGTAGGAGTTGGAGTTGGAGGATACGAGTGCAAGTCCGGCAACACCTTCATCTTGACTGTAGTCGGAGTCGGAGTGACAGCTTCCATCGGATTGATTGTCGGAGTCGGAGCCGGAGACCCATTCACCTACATGAGCTTGATGTCTTCTTCTTGTGTAGCTCCTTGATGACTTGTCTTTCCTCTCCGAATCCTTGCTTCTCCGAGAGGGTCTTCGTTCATAACGATCATCTCTACTCCTTCTCTCTCTCCGAGGTGACTCATCTCTTGCTCTTCTTCTTGGAGATTCTTCTATTCTCTTGTGGGGAGCCGTACACTCATTTGAGAAGTGTCCGGGTCTTCCACAATTGTAGCAGTTTCAATCACGACTAGAAGATCTCTTTTCATCATATGATCTAGACTTTGAGCTTCTTTCTTTGCCTCTATTCTTGTAGAACTTGTTGAAGTTCTTGACCATTAGGCTTATCTCTTCATTGGAAATTAGCTTGTCACTTGAGGTAGTAGGAGCATCACTTATAGCTTTGTAAGCACCACTTGACTTGTTGTGAAGCTCTTCCTTATCCTTAAGTGTCATCTCATGAGCAACAATTCTTCCAATGACTTCAGTTGGCTTGAGAGTCTTGTAGTTTGGCATCATTTGGATCAAAGTGCACACGGTGTCATACTTTCCATCCAAAGCTCTGAGAATCTTCTTAATGATGAATCGGTCGGTCATTTCTTCGCTTCCTAAGCCGGCAATCTCATTTGTGATGAGAGCAAGCCTAGAGTACATTTCAGCGACTCCTTCACCATCCTTCATCTTGAACTTGTCAAGTTGACCTTGAAGAATATCTAGCTTTGATTCCTTCACAGATTCAGTACCTTCGTGCATTTCAACCAAAGTATCCCAAATCTCTTTAGCATTCTCAAGACGGCTGATTTTGTTGAACTCCTCGGGACACAAAGCATTGAAGAGAATGTCACAAGCTTGAGCATTGTTTTGCAACATCCGCAACTCTTCCGGTGTAGCTTCGCGATCCGGAACTTTTCCTTCTTCGAAGAAATCACCTTGCATACCAACACAAATAATGCCCCATGCGGCTGGGTTATGACCAAGAATATGCATTTTCATTTTATACTTCCAACTAGCAAAATTTGTACCATCAAAATAAGGACCTCTACGATAATTACCCTCACTAGACGCCATACTCTCCTAGGTTGTGAAACCAAGCTTATGGAGTCCAATGCAATGGAAACCAAAACAATGGAGACCAAAGCTCTGATACCACTTGTAGGATCGAAAGTATGTCTAGAGGGGGGGTGATTAGACTACTTGACAATATAAAAAATCTGCCTTTTGATCATGCAATGTTTTTGGCAGTTTCACAATTAAGATCAATTCAAGTAACACCCTACACATGCAATTCTAGAGTATAAGCAGCGGAAAGTAAATTGCACATGTAGTAAAGAGAGGTGGAGAAGATCAAACGCATTTTGGGGACACGAAGATTTTTGTCGTGGTTCCGATAGGTGGTGCTATCGTACATCCACGTTGATGGAGACTTCAACCCACGGAGGGTAACGGCTGCGCGAGTCCACGGAGGGCTCCACCCACGAAGGGTCCACGAAGAAGCAACCTTGTCTATTCCATCATGGCCTACGCCCACGGAGGACTAGCCTTACTCGGGGTAGATCTTCACGAAGTAGGCGATCTCCTTGCCCTTACAAACTTCTTGGTTCAACTCCACATCTCAACGACGGAGGCTCCCAAGCGACACCTAACCAATCTAGGAGGCACCACCCTCCAAAAGGTAAAAGATGTTGTTGATGATGATGAACTCATTGCTCTTGTGCTTCAAATGATAATCTCCCCAACACTCAACTCTCCTCACTGATATGGCTGTGGTGGAAGAAAGGATTGAGTGGAAAGCAACTTGGGAAGGCTAGAAATCAAGTTTCATATGGTAGGAATGGAATGACTTGATCTCAACACAAGGGTGGGTGGTTCTCTTCTCAGAAAGTGTATGGTGGGAGTGGTAGACTTTCTGATGGCTCTCTCCACGAATGAAGAGGGGGTGGAGGGGTATATATAGCCTCCACACAAAATCCAACCGTTACACACATATTTGACCAATCTCGGTGAGACCGAAGTGAAAACTCGGTCAGACCGAAAGTTCAAATATAGTGAACGTTGGGATTTTCGGTGGGACCGAAAATACCATCTCGGTGTGTCCGATGTGAGTCAAAGGTAGGAGCTTGCCATTCTCGGTGGGACCGAAATTAACAACTCGGATATTCCGATATGATGTCAATTGGTTACAGAAGGTTGGCAGTCCAGTTTCGGTGAGACCGAAACTCAAAATCGGATGGACCGAGAAATTAGGGTTTGGAAGAATAACTGTGGTGGTTCATCTCGGTGGGACTGAGTTTGCAGAATCGGTTTGTCCGAGATTACTTATGAGTGTGTTAAGTAGTGAAAGGTGCTGATAGTTGAGGGAGCTAGATCACTAAGCACTTGAGCAACCAGATCATCAACACAACCTCATCCCCTTTTAATAGTATTGGCTTTTCCTATGGACTCAATGTGATCTTTGATCACTAAACCAAAAATAGAGTCTTGAGCTTTTGCCAATGCTTGTCTTAGCATTTTGAGGGGTCCACTTCTTCAGACATTTCCATACCCATATCATCGAACTTCTCTGAAATGATTCTCAAGTAAATATTAGTTCAATGATATATATGTTGTTATTAATTACCAAAACCACCCGGGGATTAGTTGCACTTTCATGTTCTAACTTGACCCATTACAAGCCCACGATCCGCGGAGTCGCAACTCCAAAGTGGGAAGACCCGCGTATCCTCGGAATCCCGTGCTCAAGATATACCGAACTAAGGTAAGGCTAATCCAGCAAATCCTCCCAGCGTGCCGACACCCTGATAGTAGCCGCGCGTATCTCGTCTCAGGCCACGTCCGGATGGGCGATGCTACAGGTTTTTACCAGACCTTGAGTTTCCTCGAGGTGGCCCAGCAGGACCCCCAGTTCGGACCAACACTCATGTGGAGCACTGGCCCTGGGTTGTTGATTAAGAAAAAGGGTTTATAACTCCCTATGAAAGTTTAATTTGTTATTAGGAAAATAGTACCAATGTTGGGACTTGCTAGAAAAGACTTAGCACTTAGCGGTTTATCGAGGGGGTCCCATACACCCCAACCGTGTTAGGAACGCATAATCAAGGAACATAACACCGGTTTATACGGTTCCTAACGGCATGAGTGGAACAAATCACCAAGCAAAAGGCTTAGCCTTCCAACCTTGCCAATATATAGGTGATTCATTTTAAGCATTTATATAGTGTGATAAAACCCAACCAAACTTCAACATGAAGCAAGCATCTTCGATCTTCACCTACAACTAGCAACGCTATAAGAAGGGCTGAGCGAAGCGTACTTAGCCAAGCAACGGTTTGCATAGGTAGGTTGGTTAAACATGGCAATTGGTTACAAGTAGGAGGCTGACAAGAAGATCATGGGCATCGAGGCAAAACTATAGATCGAAACTACTAGCAATAGGCAAAGATAGTAATGTTATCGGGGTTCGGTCATCTTGCCTGAAGAGAAGTCGTTCGGATCGTAAGAAGGGTCCTCGTGCTCAACCTCGTTGGTAACCTCGTGCTCGTACTCGAAATCAGACTCAGCTTCCGGCTCTAAACAAAACAATCACACCAAACACCAATCAACAAGATGCAATGCGCACTCGAAAAAGATGAATGCATGATGGATGCACTAAGGATGCACACGGAGCACGGAAAATATCACTCAAGCAAAACACCTCAAAACATGATAACAATCTGATATTATTAATCTACACAGAAAATCAATCAAGTTTGATATAAGATTCGCTGAAATCGGAGTTACGGGCTAAAAGTTATGCCCGAAATAAGAAATGAGCGAAAGCTGAAAATTACAGCATCATAGCAACTTCGGAGCTCAAAATAATTGAGCTACAGCATTTAAATATCATGGCAAAAGACATGAACACAAACTAGACATATACTACAGCAACTAAGTCCAAAGGTGCACCCCCAAAGGAGCCATGGATCAATAGTAATGATCTTGGACATATTGAACTTGACAATAAAATTCTGGCAGCAGAATTTTATTGAAACTTTGGAGCAAAAGATAAACATGCTACAGCCACTCAAATAGACATGTGAGGACATGAATGGAAAGACAACAATATATACTACAAGGAACAATCAAGATCCACTCCAAAACTAGCATGCTTTGTCCTAGAACATCACACGAACATGGCATCGGAACGTTACAGATTTCAGACTTGAAAATCCACTAAGTCCTAAAACAGCAATATCATCATGGCATCTAAAAGAGCATGTTTAAGTCACCTCGCAACTAAGCATGGCAAGAGGTAAGCACCTCATCAAAGTACACATGAAGGTGATCCCGAAACACACAAGCATGCATCATTGAGGTAAACACAACGATAGCAACGAGCTCAACAAGATGTCATTTCATAACAAGTGAAACAACATCACAGCCACATGGCACTTTGCGACGATGATAAACAAGGCAAGAATAATTCTAACATGCTACCTAGCACATACAACATGTAGATCATGGCAAGACGAACACATGGACATGTCATTTGCATCATTCGGACAAACGAGCTAAAAGATATCACATGGCAAAGGTGGCATAAAAACATCACATAGCAGCAGTTTATATCATGATGCACTCTTGCAACAGCAAAACAAGCACCTAGATGATCTCTAACATGCATGACAACAACAGATAAAACGTAGTGCTATTCAACACGAACGTCTGGACATATTATATGCGCGAATCGGAGCAACACACAAAAATATATGCATGTTTGAATATAACAACAGCACACAAATCACAGGGGACTTAGAAGAATTTAGGAGCAACCTCAGATCCAGATCTGGAAAAAAAAAACAACAACGGGCCCCGGGCGGTGCGGCTGCACCGGCCCGATCTGGAGGTGAAGGCGGCGGCCCGCGGGAGGCGACGGCGGCTGGGCCCGCGTCGAGCGGAGCGACCCACCTGGCGACCGGAGAAGC